>OX381719.1:12144145-12333018 GCA_947462335.1 Harmothoe impar | reverse complement strand
GTGGTCGGCCATGATTTATTTGAGACCTTTGGGTGGGGGGGGGGGGGGGTGGAAAAGATTTGAACTGCTCTCGTGGGGGGGGCGGGGGGGGGGGGACAGGAAAAATGTTGCTGCGCTCGCTGTTGCTGTGCTTGCCAGCAACCCCCATCTGTTATTATAAAATGACCACTCCCTTAGTATGAGATAACGATAAAACATAGATAACACAAATGGTTTTTATTCAATATCATAATACTGCGCAATCCATAAACTACCAGTGGCGTAAGAAACGGGAGATTTATAGGACAACATGATTGTAAGTTTTGCGTCTGAATCATTTCCTGGAATTCGTTAATATCATACACTACAAAGGAGGTCATGATTGACCTGTGTGTCATACATTCAGCATATGTTACTACTCTACAGCTACGACTAAATTCTACATATCTATATCTAACAGCTTAAACACGAAGGTAACACACAGTTATCAATTATAGGGCTCATAGAGGTTAGGCCATGGGGGCATCCATGTTCGGGGGTTAGAAGTTCAAGCAGCTAACACTAGGTGGACACCTATAGACTCAGTACTGCCCTGTGACGTCATAACCCCCGGTTAGCTGCTCCACCTACTGGTCAAGGGCCCGTACTGCAGGTTCTCAATTTACCACAAGCGGCGCTGCTATCGACGGCCAGGTGCCCTATACAAATACATACATATTCATATACACACTAAAATGTACACATTTAGACTTGGCATACATACCAAAATTGTGCTTATCGGGATACCTCCTACTTACATTTGTGTTACATAAATATCATACATACCAGTGGTTAAAGTTTTAGCTTGGGTTAGACCTGTTGTCTTTGAGTAAATGCAGTGTATACAAATTTGACGAGGGCCTTTATAACAACATCACTGTTTTTCATAACTGAGATAAATTTATCTTTGTCTGACATTTCCTGGCAGTTATTATAATAATAATAATCTTTTATTGACAACAAAGGAGGTCATTACTGACCTATGTGTCATACATTCAGCATATGTTTCTACTCTACAGCTAAGTACTACATGTCTACATATATCTACTAGTTTTAACACAAGGTAATATACAGTTATAAAGTATACAAAACACCCACTCACACACATATACACACATTCATAGTCATACATACTAGAAATTACAGACATGGCATACATACCCAGATGTGGGTTCTGAGAATACTTCCTCTTTACAGTTACATGAAATAGTATATAAGTACATTTTTACTTTGAATTAAACCTGCTGTCTTTGCGTAAATGCATTGCATACAAACTTGGCAAGTGCCTTTATAACAACAGCATCATTAGTTTTCATTACTGAGATAAATTTATCTTGGTTTGATATATCTTGGTAGTTATGTATTGTATCACTTATAGTCGTCATAAAATGTTCTCTTGGTACACTATGAAAGTCACATGCTGTCAGGAGATGTATCTCATCATCTATAGCACCACTAGAACAATATAAACATATCCTGTCACAAACAGGTTTTGGAGGCCTACAGTGCCTTCCTGTCTCAATACCTAGATTATGTGAACTAAGTCTATACCGTGAGAGTGCAATCCTATGGTTTTGATTAGGGATGGAAAACAGGTAGTGTTCAAGCCTAAATTCTGATTTAAATATCTTATAAGTTCTAAGTTTTTTACCTTCCCCTGCTGAAAATATCTCACTCATTACCTGGTCTCTATATTTACAATTTATTATTTCAGTTACCGCATTTATAGCTTTAGGGTCATCGCATGTTGCCTGCACATTCCAGAGTTGAGCATATCTTATACCTAATGAGGTCAGTAAACATTTAATGTTTCTACACCAATTAACCTGGCCGGTGGTTTCAAGAGCATTTAGTTTCAGGTAGCATTTATGCAGGATGTGAGACTCTTGAAGGTTGATAACTCGTTCCCAATATCGTAGGGCCTGAGTTTCCCATTGTACTTTGAGGGGTACTCTCCCTGTATCAGCGTATACTGCAGCTGTTGTGGTCTGCTTTCTAACACCTAGCATAGACTTTAGGTATTTTAATTGTATAGTTTCAAGCTTTTGGACCTTATTACCATTACTCATGCCCCATATCTCACAGCCATAATCTAGACAGGGCCTAATCTGACTATCAAATACTTTAAAGGCCATTCTCGGATCAGGTTTTCCTATATGTTGATAGCAGCATGAATTAGCTTCATAGGCTGCCTTTCTGCCCTTATCCCATAGCTGGTCAAATTATAAATCTAGGCCCTTATAATAACTAATAAAAACATTTTCTTGGCATATTATGAAAGTCACAAGCTGTCAGGAGAGGTATCTCATCATCTATATCATCACTAGAACAATGTAAACAGATTCTGTCACAAACAGGTTTTGGAGGCCTGAAGTGCCTTCCTGTTTCTCTACCTAGGTTGTTTGAGCTGCTAGTCAGCTATGCAAGAGCAATCTTTTACTTGGGTTTTGCTGGGGATGCAAAACAGATAATGCTCAAACCTATATTGTGATTTCAATTTCTTAATTGTTCTCAGCTTATTGCTTTCCCCTGCTGTAACTATCTCATTCAGTACTTGATCTCTATAGTTGCAATTTATTACTTTAGGGTCTGTATGTTCCAAAGTCCAGTATATCCTTTACCTAGTGAGGTCAATTAACACTTACCATGTTTCTATGCCATTCAGAGTATCATTCTGCATCAGTTACCAATTTTCTTGGGAGATTCACCATGTTAAAATACATTTCTTTATATATATATGTATAAATGCATATATGTATATGTATAAATATATAGATGCATTGCAATAAATATGTACATAGTCATACAATTTTACTGACAATCTTTTATTGTAGAGATCTTAGTTATGAATCCACTGCAGTGATTTTATAGATATATTTCATATTGGTAAATCTCCATTTTTGTTTCAGACATGAATGACTGATGGCCTATGAATGAGAGAGTATGATTATCAAGGCGCGAGCCAACAACAACCGCCGTCACACCCACTACTGTCAGTTCAGAACTCACTGTTGCCACATGTGTGGGTCCTGGACATGACTGGTGTCACACACTGTCAATAAGGATACACAAGTATCCCCAGACAGAGTGAGTACAGGACACTTAAGCCAAATCTGTCTGACCCTATTTCTTTGGCCCTACCCAAATTAATTCAATTTGGGAGGCATTTTGGGAGTTTTCCTACCAAAAAAGCCTTTTTTATACTTATATTTTTTTATACTAAGATAATGAGAAAAGGTAGAAATTTCCTTTTGTAATCTGTAAAAGAAATGGTAAAAGAAAAGAAAAAAAGACCTACCTACCCTATTTCATTTTGCTCATGTTACCTGAACACAACTTCATTATGTTTTTAGGCCTAAGCGGTGTGTAGGACAGTGAGTGAGGATGGCGTGGCGCGGCGGTCGGAGTCGGACCCTCACCCTGTGTGTTGTGTTCCCAGCGGCCGTCTATCTCCTTCACTTCCCCTTCTTTGTGCTACAAACACACAGCGACACACAGTACCAGACCCACGATACCCTGCTGAAGCAACCAGACAATGTACTCCCAGCATCTAAGGCGGTTATTGTGAAGAAGTTCGTGCTGGAAGGGACGGCTCCGAACATTACCGAGATCCTGATCACTAAGAAGATGGGCGGCATTCTTCACGAGATGGATAAATACCGGTTACTCATGAAGGAGGCTTTATCCAAGGTACTCACAAGGACTATAAATAGACCAATGCGTCAAGAAAGTGAGATTTTTCAGAAAAGTTGTTGATAAATTTCTTTTTTTAAAATTGTTATAGTGTAATCTACAAATATATAACTATAAACTCAAAATCATACATTTTGATATATACTTTTTGAAAGATAACTGTCCTGGAAATCTCCTGATATGAAATATCTGCAAAACACAGCCACTACAAACAATGCTATGAGGATTCAACATTTATAAGCACAACTTTGATATGAAAAATTTACCCTTTCTTGCTGCATTGGCCTATAGTAACATAAATCAGTACATAAGTAGACATGACCAGAGTGTGTACAAGCCCCACCAGACCAACTGGAGCCAGATTATCACTTATCTGTATAACCAACATCACAGTAGCTAAAGTATGTACATAGAGATGCACAAGCACTCATAACCAATATAATAATAATGTTGAATAAGTGCATAAATATCAATTTTACTAGCCTCATTAACCCTGCCCTTATTCAAGAATTACTGTGAATAGCTCAGATAAAAATGAAGAATTTGCAAATGTTCTGGTACATTTTTTACAAAAGATCATTTTAGAGCCCTGATGATAAAATGAAATAACTTTATTAAACAATCTTTAAACTTTATACTTCAAGGGTGCGGATGCGGCCAACACGAATAGCAGCGATAAGAAGAAGAAGAAGCGTAAAGTGGAGCACGGGCTGGAGGAGGAGTCCATGCGGAGGACACAGCTGCAGTATGACAAGAAGAACATCACCAACTTCTTCTACACACTCACTCAGGAGGTAAGGCCACCTCTTTTTGATAAGGCCACTAAAAAAAAGTGTTTTTTTAAAGATTTTTTAATGAAGAAAGTGTTAGAAAGTGGTCAAATATTGGCATATTTGTTATCAAATTAAAGCTAATATTTCCAGCAATGCAATGGGATAGAAATAACCTTCATTTTCCCACTTTTAAAGATCAATGAATAACCTTTTCCTGAAAAAAAACCCTGACAAATTAACCCATTGTCCCTGAAATAACTAGTCAGGTAAGTAAACTAATGTCTATTTTACCATTGGGTGGCATGACATTAGATGATCTAGCTTGCATTGGTTTGTTCAGGTGTGAAAATGTGAATCCTTCACTGAGCGTGCGTCCGCACATTCTTGAATTATTCTACACCAGGCTTGGGAATCTAGTTCGATTACGGGTGCTCAGAGGAAATATTTTGGGGGATGGGAGGGGGAAAAAAGCATGCAAAAGTTTTTTTTGACTATCAAATGATGGTATATTGAGAAATATTCCCAAATTTGAAGGCCTAATTCTGGGTGTTTGCTAGTCATCATGTACTTTTTCCCCCTTTTTTTTGTGGCTTAAATAATCAATAAATCCCAGTGGACAAGATAGTCCAGATAGTCCTTCGATACTTTGTATCAGGTATGAGGGTGCAGAGGGGTCACCCCTCAGGTCGGAGAGTTGCCGGAATTAAAGGCCCAAGGTCTCAAAGTCGCTTCTTTAGACTATTTTTCCTACAAACAAATTTGTCCAAAAGTCGCCAGGTTGCTTAAATTATTGAATCAGGTCGCCACGTCACCAGGAAAACAGCCCTAGTCTTAGTCCCAGCAAGGTCTGGTGCAAGAGCCAGTAGCAGGAGGGGTGTAGGGGCCCCGGTCACATATATTGTTGCCCCTACACATACAACATTTGATCCTATTATGTCATTTTTAAGTACCTGTATACATGTTGGTTTAAAGAATTCATCTTATCTTGATTCCTAGGTGGTCAACCCGTACAACTTCAAATACATCCTCAACCCGGAGACCATGTGCTCTCAGGACACCCACCCCCTCACCTACCTCCTCTACGTTCACAGCGCCCCCGGGAACCTGAAGCTACGCAGCAACATCCGGCAAACCTGGGGACAGCCCAACCTCTTCCCACAATTCCCTTCCAGGACTGTGTTCTTTGTGGGCTGGGTGGTGGAAAAGAGTGGCTCCAAGCAGCAGGCGTTGGAGGAGGAGTCGCGACGGTATGGGGATATCGTACAGCTAGACTTTATCGATGCGTACCATAATCTGACCTACAAAGGGATGGGTGCCATGCGGTGGATCTCCGAGTTCTGCCCTAACACCCGGTACATTTTTAAGTCGGATGATGATGTATACATCAACATGCCGGTCATGCTGCACCGTCTTACACATGAATTCGCAAACAAAACACATTTCCTAATGGGGCACCTCTTCGGCTACCCGAGTCTCCACGTGCAGCGCCCGGGGAAACTCTGCTCCAAATGGTGCATCCCGTTTGACATCCTCCCGGGCCTGGACCACTTCCCAACATTCTCCTCAGGTTCCTTCTACATCTACACCCAGGACCTGGCGGAGGAGATCTTCACAATGGCCACCCGCACCCCCTTCTTCTGGGTGGATGATGTGTACCTAACCGGTATCGTGGCCGCCCGTATTGAGGGCCTGCAGCATATTAACATAGCCAAGGCTTACCGCTTTAAGCTGACGGCGTATAAGGAGTCCCTAAAGGGGTCCAAGCCGCTGACTGTGACACTGACTAAGAACCAGACTGCGCTGTGGCAGTACCACCTCCCGCTCATGAACGGCACCTGGTTCAATATGCTGGGGCAGGAGAAGCACAGTCAGCTGCTCAAGGAGGCCAAAGACATCAGCTGATAGGACATAGATGCTGAGTCATCAACAGCTGATAGGACATAGATGCTGAGTCATCAATAGCTGATAGGACATAGATGCTGAGTCATCATCAGGTGATAGGACATCGATGCTGAGTCATCAATAGCTGATAGGACATAGATGCTGAGTCATCAATAGCTGATAGGACATAGATACTGAGTCATCATCAGGTGATAGGACATCGATGCTGAGTCATCAATAGCTGATAGGATATATGCTAAGTCATCAACAGCTGATAGGATATACGCTGAGTCATCAACAGCTAATAGGACATAGATGCTGAGTCATCAACAGCTGATAGGACATAGTATTGTGTAGATGCTGAGTCATTGACAGATGATAGGAAATAGATGCTGAGTCATTGACAGCTCAGTACATGGATGCTGAGTCATTGACAGCTCAGTACATGGATGCTGAGTCATTGACAGCTCAATACATGGATGCTGAGTCATTGACAGCTCAATACATGGATGCTAAGTCATTGACAGCTCAATACATAGATGCTGAGTCATTGACAGCTCAGTACATGGATGCTAAGTCATTGACAGCTGGTAGGACATAGATGCTGAGTCATTGACAGCTCAATACATGGATGCTGAGTCATTGACAGCTATAGTACATAAGGGCTGGGTCATCAACAGCTGATACGACATAGATGCTGAGTCATCGACAGCTGATAGTACATAGATGCTGAGTCATCGTCACTAATTGGACATAGGTGCTGAGTCATCGACAGCTGATAGGACATAGATGCTGAGTCATTGACAGCTGATAGGATATAGATGCTGAGTCATTGACAGCTGATAGGACATAGATGCTGAGTCATCCACAGACGATTGTGAGTTGGATCATGTGAAGCATTTTTTGATATGATGTATCAATTTGTAATGTCTCATCAGAGTTTTCGGATGAAGCCACATCTCATGAACACCTAATGTTACTGTAAACATACTTTTTTTCGCGCTGTACATATTTTCGTGATTTTCGCGGAAAAAAAATCCACGAAAATAAGTACAGAGCAAATATTCATGCACGAAAATATCTACGTTTACAGTATTTGGAGACTGCAGGTGTGACAATTGGAGATGCAAAGGGGTCAGAAAGCCTCCCTTAGAAAGTTGCCGGAATCAAAGTGGCATAATCACGCCCGGGATAGCTCTCCCAGGTGGGCGGACAAACGTTATCACAGGATTAAGATTGTCTTAATTATCTTAAAATTAGTCTAAATTTTATCTTAACCAATCTTAATCCTATCTTAAATTATACAGTCCATTGTAGGATAGGCTAGTCGACTAGTATGTAATGGGGGGCTCTCTCCCCCAACCCCCTGAATTTTTTTCCCTTTCTGCCTTAGATTAAGACATTTTAAGATTAAGATTGCATTGTTAACGATTGTCCGCGCACCTGGGAGAGCTATCCCGTATTTGCACCACCATGAGCAAATGATTCTCTGGTAGCTGCCTGATACAAGGCTGTGTCTCATGACCTTGGGACAATGTTTTTGTCTCTGACCGGGTGCCGTCTCTGACCAGGTGCCGTCTCTGACTGGGTGCCTTCTCTGACCGGCTTGGCTTGATAAGGTCAAAATACTTACAGCAGGAGGCTAATTATAATTATAACTATGATTATATAACAACCGTCATAACGTTTTTCCAAATCCTTATGTATATGAGTATAATTCTTTTTAAAACACCTTTTTCTGACACCTGGTCAGAGACGGCACCCGGTCAGAGACGGCACCCGGTCAGAGACGGCACCCGGTCAGAGACGGCACCCGGTCAGAGACGGCACCCGGTCAGAGACGGCACCCGGTCAGAGACGGCACCCGGTCAGAGACGGCACCCGGTCAGAGACGGCACCCGGTCAGAGACGGCACCCGGTCAGAGACGGCACCCAGTCAGAGACAAAAACATTGTCCCAAGGTCGTGAGACACAGCCACAAACTGATGCAGATAGCTGGCTATGGCTAGCTAGAGATACAAAAGCAATTCATGTGATATGTATATGTGTAAAGTTAGGGGATTTTGGACTAAATTAAATATCTGTGCAGATATAGAAACACGCTGGACTCTAGAAAGAGCAAGTCATCTCTGTTTATTCAGTAAGGGTTCAGCAGCAGTAGACAATGCTGGCTTCTAAATGGTCGATAATATAGACATAATACTATGACAATATGTACAAACACAAATCCAGGATAGTGCCTTCACTTTTGATATGCTTTAGGACTATTTCAATTTTTGTATCTCAATATAATTTGTTTTCTCAATATTTTTGTTTTCTCAATATAAGAGACCATTTAGCCATAACGAGCTGTCAATATACCCGTTGAGGTGTGTACAGTATTACGGGTCACCGTAATAGCTGTTGGTAGTGAGAGGCGGGGTGCGTTATGGTGTTAGAGCCACCTCATGTGATAATATGGGTAATAGAATATTATTAAGGTTTGGGGTCCTACAGTTTTACAATGGTTTCAATAATAAACATGAAATATTTGTTATGAAACAGTAATTTGATTGTGTGTGTGTCTATTCAATTGTATTTGAATTTATAATACATGTAGTATGTACCACCTACACAGTAATCATAGGTTATCGAGTAATTTCAACAAAAAGTTCTCAGTGTATCTAGATAACTTGACGATGTCTGAGATTGAGTTATTGCAGTGTTTGTTAATAAACCATTTGAAAATACCAATGCTGACATATCAGTCAACATAGATAGTAAAACACCATAGGTCCACAAGACAGATGTACCCACCTCCCTTTACTTCAGATGGCGCTGCATTCAATGTAACTGTGGCGCCATCTGTAGGCGGCACCTGGAACAAAAACAACAACAATAACATTGACAGGATGTGGTCATTCTGCAGCAGAGAGAGTGCTTAGACAGCTTCTCTGTTGTATTCAAATCTCCAGTAGAGTCATAAAGCCTTGGTCTAGACTCAAATCCCACTGTATTAATTAACATACAATTTTCAACCTCTGAGTAAAGATGGCTGTATCCATACATAGAGATAAATAACATTGTCCTGGCGCCCCCTTTCCCTACAGAATGGTCTCTGGTGACACTGACAGGCAAACTGGGGCAGACACCAGCCTCAGTGTGTGACCTGATTCAGATAGTTGCTGACTTATGGACCTGACCTAGTTACTGCAGGGGTAAGGCTGGGGCTGTAACCCTTACTACTTAATAGTGTTAGAGTCTAGACTGTCTGAGTGTGAACCACTAATGCACCAGCTGCCCCCGGGAGCTGGCCACAGTGAAGTCCTTACTGACTCTAGCAGCCTAGATGTGTTCATAGTGATGGGGATGGCTGACAGTGATGGGTTAGGGAGTGTTCATTTATCAATTCCAGGGGGGTGGTGAAATCTTGTGCGAAGGTGTGGACATTCATGCCCCCCCTCGAGAGCACATGAAATATTTCAGCCCCCTCAATAACCCCCCCCCCCGTAACTAATAAATTAAGATGAACAATCCCTTAGTTTCAACAGAGATAAATATTAAATGTTATATGACAATGATTTCAAATTTGTTGCAAGTTATATAGGGAGATTGATATCACTGATAGTGAGATCTTTATCTATATGCCCTACTTACACACATCATGTGCCCCCTCCCTCACCCACCTCCATCCTGTGACATCTCTGTGAACTCTGAGAACGTTCCCAGTGCGTTGCCACTACTTAGTAGCCTATATATGCCTACATAGTGGCTGGAGCTGGTTCAGTTCAGTCTGATATTCTCTGAATTTGGTATACAAGCTAGGTATCCACGGTCATCAGCAGTGCCTTTGATCTGGTAAGTCATTTTGTGTGTTGTATTGTAGGCTACATGTTCTAGAATAATGATTGTTGAAAACTTACTTTTGTTTCATATTAAGTCAGAAGCATACCATACAGTAGGCCTACCACAGAGGCCTACACAGAGTAGGCATATCATATCCATATAACAGTATTGTGAATATTTATCTTTGGGTGTAAAGTGACCTTGAGTCGGCCATGTACCTTGAGTCGGCCATTCTGCTTGGTTTTAGATACCAAATTGAAGTATTCAACGATTATCTTGGTGAATCTCACTATATCAATATTGATACAATATGGAGAGATACAGCTCATGCTACTTTACCATTTTGTGGGAATTCACCATGCACTGGCTGTAAAAAACACCAGGTTTTAGGAAATATTTAAGCAATTGCAGCTGTGATGCTAGTGATCTGCTAGCCACCTTGAAATGAAGTACAAGTAGTAAATTAAGAAAGATTTGCAATAATGTATGATTGGTCAAGGAACACAGTTAACCTTAACTAAAATGAATTAATTCACACATTCACACTCTGTCTGACATCAGTCAACAAGAAATAAGCCTTTAGTATGCACTTAGTAAAACAATACACATTCTAGTATGCAGCAGCTGAATAATGGTATGTTGTGAGTGACTCAAGGTACCACAGTGGTTGGCTCAAGGTACTTCAAGAAAATCACACCTCTTACATAGTGCAAGCCTTTAAAGCCTCATGGACATGGAAATGAAAGTTATGACATTATTGGGTCGAAAGTCCAAGACATAAGGATAACTTTCATATCAATTTTTAGATGCCCCTACATGTTAGCCTAATACAGCAAATTTCCTAGAAGTTTCACCGAGGACCAAGTGGTCGACTCATGGTCACTTTACCCCGTATAGATTTGATCATTTCTGTATCATTGCATATTATTAATGCAATTTGAAAAGATTAATCTCCCAAAGTTAAAGAACTGAGCGTTGGCATTCAAGCAAAGTCATTATACCTTAAAGTCCCTCATTACGTTGCTATAAACTCAGTAAATGACATATAAATGTCATAATCGCATTTAACTTGGTGTAAGTGGCATTTACTAAAATCAAAGATCCTTAAATGTGAGTTAAAGCAGTACAATTTTTGCTCGAATGACAACATTCACGCAGTGTTGGCCCCTGAGCCAGCTTTAGTGGTTACCGTACTGTCCTGTTTAAGCGCCCTGGCACTTATATTTTTGGAGGGGTGTTTACCCCCAGCGCTCATACAAGACATGAGCTTATTCAAGATCCAGTTTTAGTGCTTAAAAGTAATATCAAGACCCTCATACCCCAGTGTTTATACAAGATTGGTGCTTATTTAAGACCCGGCGCTTGAACACGATGGTATGGTACCTCTGTGGAATTTAAGTACTATACCTCTCTTAAAGGGTTAAATTCTACCAATTTGTAACAGATCCTAAAAACTGAGGCTGAAAGGTCCCTGCTTGTATACTATGCACCTTTGGACACTTCTGTAATATGTAGCCAACATGCATTGAGATTCTTTCAGCGATAAGATGCTCTGTATGTACAGCCACTTTTCTGATGATACACTACCATATACAGTTGAATCATGAAATAGACAGACTATGGTTATGAGGGGCTAACTTAAAATAAGCACAGTAAACTGGCTGGCACCCTTATAGGGTGCTATAGGGTGCCTGCCACTCTACTATAGTCATATTTTGAGTTAGCCTCACATAACCATTGTCTATCTGTTTTAAACTACAGCTGTGTGGTTATGTGAGTCTAAGTGGAAATAACCAAGGTGTGAATTCCTTTGTCTTAGCCCTCCACTGTGGTTTAAGTAAGTATAACTAGCACAATGTTTTCGCACATTACCGCTGAGACTCTATATGTCATACTATACTAGAACCCAATGCCACCACTTGCTTGAGATACCATTCAATATCCTGGACCATATATGATTGTAACATCTTATCATATATCCTCTCAATTGAATTGTAAGTACTGTGTTTAGAAAATAATATCATGAAATAAACAATTTATAAACCCAAAATATTACCCTTACAGATAACCCATAACACAAGATGTCTGCTGAGTACACGGTACGACCCGCTTGTCGTGAGGACGCCCAGGGCATGCTACAGCTGGCATGGGACGCAGGCTGGAACCAGGTCCCAGCCCACCTCCAGCTGCCCTTTGACTGCTTCCCTGAGGGGGTCTTTGTAGCTGAGGGTCCAGAGGGGGAAATTATTAGTAAGTACCAAAAAATTTTACAGTGTATTTTCAAACATTGGAATAAATTAGTGCATGAATTTATTCTCAATTGACCTTATATTGGGGATTGAGCTCAAAATTAAACAAAATGATGGGGAATGAAAAGCCATGTAATAGATCGGAATGAAAGGATGGTTTTTGTAAACATACTGCCTCATTTTTGAGAAAAAAAAAGTTTTAGCCCCAATCATTGAATGTACTAACTTTGAATAAGGTATGCCACTACACTGTAGTGATTATGATTACAACATTTCGTTTCAGGCATGTGTGCGTCAGCTGCACTCGATGATTCCAATGGGTTTATGGCGTATTACGTCACCAAGGAATCGTTCCGCAGACGCGGCATCGGACGACAATTATTCAACCTCAGCTTCAAGGCCCTTGGCACCAGGAATGTTGGACTTAATGCAGCCTGGGACAAGCAAGACATGTACACCGCTGCAAATTTCAAAATCACAACATTTACTCTCATAACAAGTGAGTTCCCAATCAAGCAGCTGCTGCTACCCAAGGAGAAAAAAACCAGCTGTCAGATAGTTGACATGACAGATGTTGACAGAGTGAAGGTTCTAGCGTATGACAGGAAGGTGCACAGTATACCCCGTGAGCGCCTGGTGTCATGGACTGTCGGCTTTGCTACAGCTTGTCGGGTGGCTCTGGATGGGGATGAGGTGAGGGGCTGGGGTGCGCTGTGTAAGACTAACGGAGGTTACCGATTAATGCCGCTCTACGCCGACACTCCTGACATCGCGGCAGACCTCGCTGCTGACTTGTTGAAGCCGGTTACAACCGAGCAGGATGGGGAGATAGAGATCTGCTACCCAGAGAACAACATGGCTGCCAAGACCCTGTTTGGTGCCCTCGGTGCGTTCAGCGAGGAGTCTCGAAGTAGTCGGCACGTCAGGATGTTCACGCAGCATGACGTACCTGTACCCACTCACCTGGTCTACTCACTCATGAACTATGAACAGGTTGTAGCCTAGCTATCCTTCCATGGGCAACAAAATAAAACTATGAAGGACGGAAGATGAAATAAATAAAATAGAAATAAAATTTAGTCTTTCAATTTTTACTACCATTTAAAAAATTATAATGGTCTGATCTACAAGCCATTAGCACTGAAACAATGCAATTGAAATGCAGTTTCACAATTTTATTTTTAGTGCAGGGGTTTTCATACTACTGATCTATGAACAGGTAGTAGCATAATTAACCCTTTAAGGACCACATGGCATGAACTATGAAAAGGTTGATTAACCCTGGTATGGACAACATGAACTATGAACAGGTTGTAGCCTAATCAACCGTCTAGGTGCAACAAGATCAAACTATGAAGGACGGAAGATGAAATAGATAATAATGAAATAAAATTTAGTCTTTCATGTTTCAATTAAAAAAACACTTAATAATGGTCTTATTTACAAGCCATAAACACTGACGTAAAGCAATTAAAATGCAGTTTCACATTTTTGTTTTTAGGCCTAACCCATTAAGGACAGCATGACATGAACTATGAGCAGGTTTCAAAAGAGACATGAACTATGAACATGTAGTGGCTAAACCAGCTCAGGACAAAATGACACTTTGTGTTTAGGAAATGTGTTTATTGACAACTTGCTTTATTATAAGGTGATTTGTTGCTGACAATCTTGCAGATTTCCATTTCTTTAGATAAATTATCTTTCTTTTATATAGGGACCCCCACTTTGTAATAAACTGCCCGTCATCACCTAATGTTCTTAATCGTAGTGTAAATTCATTCCTTATAACTGTATGTACAATATACTTTTCACTTGTTCTAGCCTGCTACCTGTTTGCAGAGATATGTACTGAACCCTGTAAACAATGCAAAGTATAAGCTTTAAATAGGAGAGCTTTAACTAATCCAAATAGATGCACAGCATAAAGGTAATAATTCCCCCAGTTTTGTGTATGTCCAAATGTTTACAGCACAGTATTGTACAATTTATGATGTTCCATTAAACTGAACGTATCCATGATGTAATAGTTCTTATATACTACTAAACGACCAGCGGTGCTCCCGTGCCTCACCAGGCGGCGCACCATGTATTACGTCATATTATCGCCCATTGTTTTCAGGCAGCGGTAGTGCTAAGCCTATTGGGCGTCTCAGTCTTTTGGGTATGGACGCTTTGATAATCATCCTATCAGCTAAACAGACACATGTACATGTTCGTGACGGAGATTCCCAGCAAGTTAGGCACACAAAATCATAATCTATAGTAGATACGGGGTTAATTTCAACCACAGCAATGGCAATGGAGTTGTCCAGCGGGAGACTTGTATGTCAGGGTTGGTGCGCGATTCTTCCTATATCCTAATGCTGTTAGATGATTAGTATAGCAGTGGTCTCCCGATTTCTGAGTAGTCACATCACATGGCCGTGTGTAGTTCATCTCTAAGCAGCTTACGGTTAGTGACTAAGGCCAAAAAAAGGTGTGTTTCAGGTTACCCGACCCTACCTAGCAAAACAGGGCTAACCCTAGAAATTTTTATCCAATTCTTTGGCCATTTGGGGCAATTTTTGAGTTCAGTTGAGGCTCCGCGAGTCGAGGCAGTGGTCGGTGAGTCAAAACCAAATTTTGGGGTCAATTTCATGGCACTTATTAGGCAAGAGGTAAAAAAAAAGTTAAGAAAATAAAAATCCGACCCATCTACCCTAGATTTTTATAACATGTAACCTGAAACCAGAGACATGGAGGGGGAGATGGGACACAGGGGAGAGGGCCCAGGATGGTTGCCGCGGGTGTTATGCAAATTAGGTGTCATGGCGGCCTGCATGTTAGGTGTCATGGTGGCCTCCATGGTAGGGGTCATGGTTGGCTGCACACACCACTCAGCAGATATGAAAATGGATTCACTTTGAGAGTAAATTCTGAGAAAACTAACTATCCCACCTGTATAATGCTGTATAGCATTATAATGCCCTGGCCTAGTTGTATATGAATAAATCGAGTTTTATTCAAGTTTCTAATCAGATCAAAGTCTGGGGATGGGGTACTGACAACATATCTCAGGGCCGCCCATCAGGGTGACTCTGCAGATATGAAAACGGATCTATCTTTGACAATTAATTCTGAAAAAACTACACATCCCACCTACTAATGCTGTATATGGTTAGAAAGCCCTGGCCTAGTTGTATATGAATAAATCGAGTTTTGTTCAGATTTCTAGTCAGATCAAAATCTGGGGATGGGGTACTGATAACATATCTCAGGGCCGCCCCTTCGGGGTGAGTCCACAGATATGAAAACGGATCCATCTTTGACAATTAATTTTGAGAAAACTATCTATCCTACATTCTAATGCAGTATAGGATTTATAAAGCCCTGGCCTAGTTGTATATGAATAAATTGAGTTTTGTTCAAGTTTCCACTTTGATAAAATTCTGGGGATAGGATACTGATAACATATCTTAGGGCCGACCGGTCGGGGATACTCCCCAGATATGAAAACCGATCTATCTTTGACAATTAATTTTGAGAAAACTACCTATCCCACATACTAATGCAGTGTAGGATTAGAAAGCCCTAGCCTAGTTGTATATGAATAAATCGAGTTTTGTTCAAGATTGCACTTGGATCAAAATCTGGAGATGGGGTACTGAAAACATGTCTTAGGGCCGACCGGTCGGAGTGACTCCGCAGATATGAAAACGGATCCATCTTTGACAATTAATTTTGAGAAAACTATCTATCCTACATACTAAAGCAGTGTAGGATTAGAAAGCCCTAGCCTAGTTGTATATGAATAAATTGAGTTTTGTTCAGATTTTGACTTCAATCAAAATCTGGGGATGGGGTACTGATAACATATGTTAGGGCCGACCGATCGGGGTGATTCAGCAGATATGAAACGGATCCATCTTTGACAATTAATTTTGAAAAAACTATCTATCCTACATACTAATGGAGTATAGAATTAGAACGCCCTAGCCTTGTTGTATATGAATAAATTGAGTTTTGTTCAAGTTTGCACTTCAATCAAAATCTGGGGATGGGGTACTGATAACATATGTTAGGGCCGACCGGTCGGGGATACTCCCCAGATATGAAAACCGATCTATCTTTGACAATTAATTTTGAGAAAACTACCTATCCCACATACTAATGCAGTGTAGGATTAGAAAGCCCTAGCCTAGTTGCATATGAATAAATCGAGTTTTGTTCAAGTTTCCACTTGGATCAAAATCTGGAGATGGGGTACTGATAACATGTCTTAGGGCCGACCGGTCGGAGTGACTCCGCAGATATGAAAACGGATCCATCTTTGACAATTAATTTTGAGAAAACTATCTATCCTACATACTAATGCAATATAGGATGAGAAAGCCCTAGCGTAGTCGTATATGAATAAATTGAGTTTTGTTCAAGTTTGCACTTTGATAAAAATCTGGGTATGGGGTACTGATAACATATGTTAGGGCCGACCGGTCTTGGTGATTCCGCAGATATGAAAACGGATCCATCTTTGACAATTAATTTTGAGAAAACTATCTATCCCACATACTAATGCAGTATAGGATTAGAAAGCCCTAGCCTAGTCGTATATGAATAAACTGAGTTTTGTTCAAGTTTGCACTTCAATCAAAATCTGGGGATGGGGCACTGATAACATATCTTAGAGCCGACCGGTCAGGGTGATTCCGCAGATATGAAAACGGATCCATCTTTGACAATTAATTTTGAGAAAACTATCTATCCTACATACTAATGCAGTATAGGATTAGGAAGCCCTAGCCTAGTCATATATGAATAAATCGAGTTTTGATCAGATTTTGACTTCAATCAAAAACTGGGGATGGGATACTGATAATAATTATATCTTAGGGCCAACCGGTCGGCGTGATTCAGCAGATATGAAAACGGATCCATCTTTGACAATTAATTTTGAGAAAACTATCTATCCTACATACTAATGCAGTATAGGATTAGGAAGCCCTAGCCTAGTCATATATGAATAAATTGAGTTTTGTTCAAGTTTGCACTTCAATCAAAATCTGGGGATGGGGTACTGATAACATATGTTAGGGCCGACCGATCGGGGTGATTCAGCAGATATGAAACGGATCCATCTTTGACAATTAATTTTGAAAAAACTATCTATCCTACATACTAATGGAGTATAGAATTAGAACGCCCTAGCCTTGTTGTATATGAATAAATTGAGTTTTGTTCAAGTTTGCACTTCAATCAAAATCTGGGGATGGGGTACTGATAACATATGTTAGGGCCGACCGGTCGGGGATACTCCCCAGATATGAAAACCGATCTATCTTTGACAATTAATTTTGAGAAAACTACCTATCCCACATACTAATGCAGTGTAGGATTAGAAAGCCCTAGCCTAGTTGCATATGAATAAATCGAGTTTTGTTCAAGTTTCCACTTGGATCAAAATCTGGAGATGGGGTACTGATAACATGTCTTAGGGCCGACCGGTCGGAGTGACTCCGCAGATATGAAAACGGATCCATCTTTGACAATTAATTTTGAGAAAACTATCTATCCTACATACTAATGCAATATAGGATGAGAAAGCCCTAGCGTAGTCGTATATGAATAAATTGAGTTTTGTTCAAGTTTGCACTTTGATAAAAATCTGGGTATGGGGTACTGATAACATATGTTAGGGCCGACCGGTCTTGGTGATTCCGCAGATATGAAAACGGATCCATCTTTGACAATTAATTTTGAGAAAACTATCTATCCCACATACTAATGCAGTATAGGATTAGAAAGCCCTAGCCTAGTCGTATATGAATAAACTGAGTTTTGTTCAAGTTTGCACTTCAATCAAAATCTGGGGATGGGGCACTGATAACATATCTTAGAGCCGACCGGTCAGGGTGATTCCGCAGATATGAAAACGGATCCATCTTTGACAATTAATTTTGAGAAAACTATCTATCCTACATACTAATGCAGTATAGGATTAGGAAGCCCTAGCCTAGTCATATATGAATAAATTGAGTTTTGTTCAAGTTTGCACTTCAATCAAAATCTGGGGATGGGGTACTGATAACATATCTTAGAGCCGACCGGTCGGGGTGATTCCGCAGATATGAAAACGGATCCATCTTTGACAATTAATTTTGAAAAAACTATCTATCCTACATACTAATGGAGTATAGAATTAGAAAGCCCTAGCCTTGTTGTATATGAATAAATTGAGTTTTGTTCAAGTTTGCACTTCAATCAAAATCTGGGGATGGGGTACTGATAACATATCTTAGAGCCGACCGGTTGGGGTGATTCCGCAGATATGAAAACGGATCCATCTTTGACAATTAATTTTGAGAAAACTATCTATCCCACATACTAATGCAGTATAGGATTAGAAAGCCCTAGTATAGTCGTATATGAATAAATTGAGTTTTGTTCAAGTTTGCACTTCAATCAAAATCTGGGGATGGGGTACTGATAACATATCTTAGAGCCGACCGGTCGGGGTGATTCCGCAGATATGAAAACGGATCCATCGTTGACAATTAATTTTGAGAAAACTATCTATCCTACATACTAATGCAGTATAGGATTAGGAAGCCCTAGCCTAGTCGTATATGAATAATTTGAGTTTTGTTCAAGTTTGCACTTCAATCAAAATCTGGGGATGGGGTACTGATAACATATGTTAGGGCCGACCGGTCTTGGTGATTTTTTTTGTGCTTTTATTTCCTGTACCTAGGGCCGGGCACAGAGGCACAAAGGCTGGGTACAGAGGTAGTTTTTTTTGTGCTTTAGTTTCCTGTACCTAGGACCGGGTACAGAGGCACAAAGGCAAGGTACAGAGGTAGTTTTTTTGTGCTTTAATTTCCTGTACCTTGGGCCGGGTACAGAGGCACAAAGGCCGGGTACAGAGGTGTTTCTTTTTGTGCTTTAATTTCCTGTACCTAGGGCCGCGTACAGAGGCACAAAGGCCGGGTACAGAGGTATTTTTTTGTGCTTTAATTTCCTGTACCTAGGGCCGCGTACAGAGGCACAAAGGCCGGGTACAGAGGTAGTTGTTTTGTGCTTTAATTTCCTGTACCTAGGGCCGGGTACAGAGGCACAAAGGCCGGGTACAGAGGTGGTTTTTTTTGTGCTTTAATTTCCTGTACCTAGGACCGGGTACAGAGGCACAAAGGCCGGGTACAGAGATAGTTTTTTTTGTGCTTTAATTTCCTGTACCTATGGCCGGGTACAGAGGCACAAAGGCCGGGTACAGAGGTAGTTTTTTTGTGCTTTAATTTCCTGTACCTAGGGCCGGGTACAGAGGTATGTGGCTTCTGTACACTGGTCACACCTCACTGCCCCCGCTCATTAGCATATCATTAGCATAAACACAGGTGCCGTGGCAGGCATCTGGAGCCGGCCCATGCCTTGCAGTGGTTGACTCCACTCCCCTCCTTGACCTCCCTGCTGAAACACACCTTTGTTCTTGCCTAACCCTTGCCGTTTCCACACCAAATTGTCCCTTCAAAGCTAACGGTCCAGTTTCTTCCAATATTTGGGATATTTTGGTGAAACATCCACAAGCCATGATGTCCTTCCTCATAACTTCACATCTGAATGTCGAAGTCCTGCAGAGAAATCAAAGTAAATTACCTGATAGAGCACAAAATTCACCTCCTGGAACAAGAAAACTCACTTTGACTGAATAAGCACATATATATATATGTTTAAATCTATTAAACATATATTTATTTCAAGCCCTATTTATCCTATGAACCAGAAACTTACCATTGGCCACTGTTAAATGACTGACCATCATTTAACAAGGACTACACCATCTGTCCAACCCAATGGAAATAACATCTTCCATGGTTCCTTAATCTTTTTCTTTGCCATTTCATTATATATTTACAAAATAAGATACATTATATACAAGAAACCACAACGCTCCCCTGACTGAAATAAGGAGAATCACAGGTCTTTACCTATTTTTCAGTATAAATAAAAGAATTCACAGTACAATACAATACAGTCATCTACTATCACATTAGGGTTCGCACTAGTCATTTACCAGATCGCTATTGGCTGATTGATTATAATGCTAGACTGGCGATTTCCTCACCAAAATGTGATTTTCATAACTGGGAATATCTATGATAATATATCATTGGAAAGTTAAGATCAAGAGCGAGACATCCGTGTGGTAAGTCACATTTAAATATATTGAATATATTGAATTTTTCCAATGTTCTTAATCAAAAGAGAAAATATTCTAAGATTCATCATTTTGATTGGCCAGCTCTGACCTGAATATCACCTATGTTTGTAATACAGTGGGGTCTTCTTTACCCTCTTCTTAAGATATTAGAAATATTAAGAGTATGCTTTTACGATTATGCAGAAAATCATCTCCACATTCTGGCATGACGCTATCTGATGTTCATATATACCGTACCATTGTGTATAAGCGCCCCCACGCTTATAACTTTGGAGGGGTGTCTACCCCCAGCGCTTATACAAGGCAGGCGCTCATTCAAGATCCAGTTTTAGTGCTTAGGAGTAATTTCAAGACCCTCATACCCCGGGCGCTTATACAAGACCTGCGCTTATCCAATATTGACGCTTTAAAACGCGACAGTACTGTAGTTACTATACAGTAAGGGTAGGCATCCCCCCCCCGGCGTATCTCCTATGGATGTAAAGAGTGAGGGCTAATCATTGTTTATCTATATACTATAACCTTACCTTCCACGGTTGCTAGCTGTGTTTTGATGTCTTCAATGGTAATACCCATTTTCTTGAGCAAGTCATTCCTCCCATGTGTGTGGATGATGACACAGAAGTGAAGGAACTTCTGAATGGGGCCCTTAGTTATGTGGTCTAGGAGCATTCCGATCCTTTTTATATCACTCAATTCCTGGTAATGGGAAGTAAATTGATAAAGAAAGTCGTCCTCAATGTATCGTAGTGTAGTGGGTCGCCGCTGTACTATTTCTATGGAACCAGTTGGAGTTATATTTGGTATATGTGTTGTCGTGTATCCAGGCCGCACTCCTGTCTACTGCCGAGTATAAGGTTATATAAGCCCACCTGAGGAATGGTGGAGCGCGGCCTGGTTATGTGCATTGAGCCGTGACCGCCACGTGTCACCCGACATATCTCGGGTACGGTGTCGGCTCGGATGCACCGGCGCGTGGTTACCCGGAGTTCCTCGGGAACTCAAGTGTTTACGAGTAATGGAGAGAATTACATAACGACCAGTACATAAGACCTGGGGTTCTGCTAATCGAGGACCCAGTCTTGCTGCGCACTTCGGCCAGCTTGGCTGCTCCACAACAGAGCTTCCCCGAACTCTGTTGTACCTTTTAGGCCTAGTCCTGTCGCTGCTTCCACCTTGGTCACCCTGCGTCTTTCTCTGTTCCACCCTCTGGGGGAACTAGAGGAGATAGACGCACTGGTGTACAACTCCGGGTACAGAACTCCCTCTGGGGGAGTCTGATCCAAGTGGAGTTAACCAAGATGGAAGAGAGCCTTGGAACTCGGGAATTATGTACTAGACCGTGAGCGTATACCTCCTGTATGTTCATATGACCACTGGTGTTCAGAAGCCTATTTGATTATTGCTATCCGTCTGTATGATTACGAGCCGTATGTCAGAATGAATAAAGTGTAATTTCTGAACAACCTATTTTCGAATCTGGAGTTTTTCATAGCAGATGTCTATCTTAGAATAGCCAACAGCTACACTGGTGCCGTGACCACTTTGGGTAAGTATTGATTTACATTTATTTTTTTACTCTTCTTTCTGAAATTGAGAGGTAAGCTCTTATATGTTTGAACCAGAATTGGTAGGTTTCAAGGATAGCTATTACAGGTTGCTTTTGTGTGGTGAAGATATGTCAGATACAGAGGTACCTCCCCCGTTGGTTACTAACCAAGGGGAGGGGATGCGTCCTAGATTACGATCTAGGGTGAGGTTTAATGCTAGGCAGAAGGTACATACTTTCAATCAGAGTAGGGAAATTGGACATGGAGGAGAGGAGGAGGCCCACGAGGTGAGATCTGAGGATTCACAAGGGGATCCTCCAGCAAAACGTCCAGCTCTAGAGCCAGATAGGGTTATGGAGGGACCTGTCCAGGTGGGGGACACCTCACGGGAGGATGTGACGCTTGGACAGGTGACCATGGAAGATGCTGGGGAAGATAGTGACTCTAGTATACCTAGTCTGGAGGGTACAGTAGATGTACCAGTGAGATGGGAACGTAGACCAGTACCCACTGTAGAAGCAGTGGGAGGGACTAGAGTGGTAGTCCCAGTTAGTCAGGAAGGAGTTGAGGTTGTCAAAAGGGACGACCTAGAGGAAACTCCTGGGGAAGGGGAAGAGACAGCTGAGGTAATCTCCAGAGGAGATAAGCTGTTCCCGGATCCTTTTACATTGACAATACGTGGTCTAGAGGTTCCGCCTTATGAGCCCAGGGGAAGGTTGAGCCTGGAGGACATAAGGACGCTCCGATTGAGAAACGAGCATGAGCATATGAAGGAAGGGATAAGGCTAGAGGAAGAATCCCTCAGGAAGCTGAAGGAAGAAAGGGAAGCTTTTGAAAAGAGTTTTTTGGCAAAAAGGTCAGGAAACATTGGGGAACATGCAGCTCAGATCAAACATCTGGAACAGATTTCTGTCAATGTGGGTCTACTTGAGGGTACTGAAGTCAGACTGAAGTCTGAAACAGAAAAGCTAGTGGTGCGGAATAAAGAAATTAGTTCCGAGATTCTAGCAAGACAGTTACAAGTAGCGCAGTATGATGAGTTGTTGAAGAAGCAGGATAGTAAGCTGGGAGAGTTAGAGGCGCTAGCTCAACAAGCTGAAAATCACATGGTGAATAAGCTAGAACCAAAAGGGACGAAGGAAATTGGGGACCCGGTGGGAAAGGCGCAAGAGGTGTCTAGAGATGAGACCTTTGTGACTGCCGACGAGCCCTCAGTAGTTATAGTCAATACAGTGGAGGAGGTAGTGAAACCACCTGTCACTGAGGATCTAGATAGTTCCATGGTGATACATACAGCAGATATGTTATCCAGTGTGAGTGGACACTCATCGATGCATGGCAGTAAGTTTGATAAGAATGAGGAGTTCATGTTAGAACTGTGTGGTAGAGTTGAAAAACTGTTTCAGGAGAAGTTAGATTGCTTTCTTGAAGAAACAGAATCAGTGAGTGTGGAGAATGACACTAAGGGAGTAAAAGGAGACGTTCCGGTAGCCCAGGCTACCGGGAATAAGCCTCCTGTGGGACCAGTTAACACTGCTCCAGCTCCAGGTGCTCATTCTACTCCAGCTCCAGGGACAAGGCAAGTTCCTACAGTTCCGGTAAATGTGTCTACGGTAGGTAGACCAGGTTTGCCCGGTGGAGCATACATGAATGCTCGGCCGCCAGGTCAAGGGAATCTGGCCGGGCCTAACACCTCCTACGGGGGATGGGGCAATGTGGGACCGGATAACTGTTATGGGAACGCGAGGCCTATGTTCAATATACCACCTCCCCCATTACCTGGCAGTCATGTAACTCCAGGAAGCATGTATACACCAAGGACCGGAGGTACTAATCAGAGTGGGACACCCTATCAACATAGGGGAAATATGTCAATGGAAGATGAGGCAGTGTTCCAGAGCAATCCAGCAATTAGAAGATTGGGGATTGATGCGGTACCGAATGACGTGGGGAACTTTAAGGCAGTGGACTATGCATTGAGTCAGGCTGATATACCGTTGAGAACGGGGATGACACCTGTGAGGAAACAGGCGATCAAGATGAAGCAGTATGATGGCTCGGTTCCATGGAGAAAATGGTTCACACGATTTTCAGCAGATATGAGACATAATGGTTGGGAAGGCGATGAGTGCCTTGCAGCTTTGTCATGGTGTCTGCGGGATGGTCCTGGTGATCCCGCCCTAACAAGCTTTGAATTAAGCGGGGGAAGAACGTACAAGGGATTAGTGGAAACAGCTTCATGGGCTTTAGGTTCCACATCCGGTGCGGATCCCGCATCTGAGCTAGAGGCAAGAGTTCAGAAGCCCGGTGAAGGGCACAGACAGTTTGGAATGGCTCTCAGAGTGCTAGCAGCAGAAGCATTTGCATCTATGAGTCCAAGTGATCCATGGCTGGTAAGGAAGTTGTCCAGCCTGTATATAGATGGACTTAAAGACGAAAGATTGTCGAGCGAGATTGCTTCACAGTGGAAGACCACTATGTCCCTAGCAGATATCTTCGAGCTTACGGAAGATGCTCTGAGAAAGAGGAAGCTGTTGAAAACTGTAGAGGCAGCCCCTGTAGCAGTAATAGAGATGCCCGTAGAAGAGGTTGAACTGACTACAGAGGGAGTGCAAGAGGTGGCAGCAATAGATCCTAAATGGAAAGGACGTCGTTCTTTTTATGTAAGACGAAAGGTTCCAGGATCAGACGCTCAAGCGCCAGAGGAGGGTGCATTGAAGACCATGATCGGAAAAGTCATGGAGGAGCGTAGTAAGGCTGAGAAGGCTGAAAAGGTCGCAACTCGTGGTCGCGGTAAGGGGAAACCCAACAAAGACACGAAATGCTATAATTGTGGGAAGAAGGGTCACTTTGCAAGGACATGTTGGTCCAAGGATACTAAGAATGTATCATCGGTCGAGAAACAAAAAGACGGACCCTCTTCTGACCAAAGCCCACCACCGACGGAAAACTAACAGGGGTTGTTGTCGATGACAAGATAACAACCCCACCTGTGATTGTCAAAGGTACTATCAGGGGAGAATCAAAAGATTCCATTTCATGGGAACCGCTGGGGTTAGCCGCACCTGAGTCTGATCCGCCAGGTGGAGATGGGCCCCAGGGAACGGACGAGAAAGGTGTTGAAGATTTAGCTCATCTGGACACCGTCCGCAGAATTGAGTTGGCGGAAGAAGTAGAAAGGTTTTGTGCTTCGCGACTCAAACCCGATGATCCTATAGTTAAGTTTCTCAACTCGAGGGGATATGACTTGGGCGGTGAAGCTGGAATCCAGAGATTTGCCTTGCAACCTTCTCCTTTACAAGGGAAGAGATGGTACTTGCCTGTGCAGATTCAGGGCTGCAGGTCTGTCGACTAACCCTGTGGGGTCTGGGTCGGTCAGAAGTGCTGATGGGTCTCATATGCGGACACATGGCAGACAGGTGATACCCTTTTGGGTGAATCAACATTCATTTGTTGTTTCAACAACTGTAGCTGAATTGACGGATGAGGGAATCTTGGGAGTAGATTTTTGTTCTCTGTATGGAGCGGTATTGGATAGTGTGACAGGGGAACTCACTCTTCGGTATCCACAAGAGATGAAGGTCCAGTGTGTACTCCGCCGGATTTCAGGCGTCTCGTCTGTCTCTCAGACAGTACGAATTCCTCCCCGCCATGTGTGCAATGTAGTTGTATACTGCCGGGAAATGGAATTTGACCGCATGGGGGTGGTGGAACCGAATCAGCAGCATTTGAGTAAGCTGGGGTTGGTTTCCACCAGTGCCTTAGTGCAGAGTTCAAGACGAACAGTAGTACCAGTCAGTAATATGACTTTTCAGGATGTGTACCTGGAAAAAGGGACGACCTTTGGGGACGTAACATATGCTGACGTGGTAGGAAGAGCTGACTCACCAGAAGTAGAGTTAGCAGTAAAGAGAGCAGTGGAAATAGGAGCTTTGGATCCATCCGCTATGCCAGTGGTATTGCAAGACACTGGGGAGCAGGATAGGAAGGAAGGATATGGATTGCCACTGCATCTTTTACCGTTAGTGACAGATAGCCACTTGGAGACGGAAGAGGACAAACAGAGTCTGGCTCAGCTATTATGCGAGAATGCAGACTTGTTCTCCGCTCCAGGGGAGCAATTGGGTAGAACTGACCGAGTAACTCATCGGATAGACACCGGTTCTAGCCCACCATTGCGCTTGCCATACCGGCGCCTCCCGTTGTCTAAGAAGCAGGCATTGGAGGATGAGGTGGACAAGATGTTAGGGGAAGGGATAATAAGGCCCTCAGATAGTCCATGGGCTAGTCCGGTGGTAATGGTTACCAAAAAGGATGGCACCTGTCGGTTCTGTATAGATTACAGGAGACTAAATGGGATTACGAGGAAGAATGCCTACCCCTTGCCACGCATTGACGAAAGTCTGGATTCCTTGGGAGGCAATCACTGGTTTAGTACCTTAGATCTCCAGTCAGGGTACTGGCAGATTGGGATGCACCCAGAGGATAAGGAAAAGACAGCATTCACAACCCACAGGGGGTTGTTCGAGTTCAATGTAATGCCATTTGGCTTATGCAATGCTCCGGCTACTTTCGAGAATATGATGGAGACAATGCTAAGGGGATTGTTGTGGAAAAACTGTCTAGTTTATCTAGACGACATCATCGGGAGGAGTGTCTATCAAATTTGAACAAGGTGATGGATCGACTGAGATCCTACAACCTTAGACTGAAAGCTAAGAAATGCAAGTTCTTCAGGCAATCAGTGGAATATCTGGGCCGAATAGTCAGTGGCACAGGTATTTCGGCGGATCCAGGGAAATTAGAGGCTGTAGCTAATTGGGCAACGCCAAAAGACCAGAAAGAAGTGAGGTCATTTTTGGGTTTTTGCTCATACTACCGCGATTTCATTCCCGGATTTGCTGAGGTGTCGGCTCCATTACAGGCGCTGGTAGTAGGAAAAAGGAAAGGAATGTTGAAGCTACCTCCGTTTATTTGGACGGAATTAGCTGGACAGGCTTTTCAGAAGCTGAAGGAGTTATTCACGGTAACTCCTGTGCTGAGCTATCCTACTGAGGGTGATCAGTTCATCCTGGACACCGACGCTAGCAACGATAGCATAGGCGCTGTCTTATCCCAAGTGCAAGAGGGTAGGGAAGTGCCCTTGGCATTTGCTAGCAACAGCTTGAGTAAAACTCAACGCAATTATTGCACCACCAAGAGAGAGTTGTTGGCCATAGTAGTATACACAAAGAAATTCCGCCATTATTTGTATGGTGGGAATTTTATTCTACGAACAGACCATTCATCCTTGAGATGGCTCCTTAATTTCAAGGAGGCAGATGGGATGATGGGCAGATGGATCTCCGCGTTGTCTGAATTAGGGATAGAGAATACCCAGATTCAGCATCGGAGCGGAGTGAAGCACGTGAATGCGGATTGTTTGTCTAGGAGACCAATCCGAAGATGTGCAAGAATGGACTGTGAAGACTGTGGCATACATAACGCGTTGGTGGCTCCAATAATGAATTTTGATCCGGCCTGGGAAGAGAACTTGGTGTTTTGGTCGGCGGAGTCCATACTTGAAGCTCAGCAGGAGGACGATGGTATCAATATGATACGGAATCTGATCCTGGAGAGAGCTGCTCGTCCCGTCAGACCTGCTCTGTCATTAGAATGTGTGGAAGTAAGGAACTTAGTGGGCCAATGGTCGCAGTTGGTAGTGCGAGACGGCCTATTGTGTAGATGGAAAACTCTTGAGGGCAAAGCCAGAAGAAGGCTACAGATAGTCTTGCCAGCTTCTCTGAGATGGGAAGTATTCGAGTTTTTCCATGGTCATCAGACTTCCGCTCATTTTGGCAGGAAACGGACTTTGGACAAACTAGCGAGGAGATATTACTGGCCTGGGATGTCTAAGGACGTAATACGTTGGTTGAGTGAATGCCCGACGTGTTGCCTGGTGAAGCCGGGCCCTGGGAAAGGTAAAACATCTCTCAGACAGGAACTGTTCGGAGTCAGATTTGCGAGGATAGCCATTGATATAATCACTGGCTTCCAGACAACTCCAAACTCCAACGTGTGCATGATGGTGGTACAAGACTACTATACAAAGTACGTGAAGGTGATCCCAATGAAGGATCACACGGCATTAACTTGCGCACAAGCTTTGGTTGAGGAGTGAGTACTAACATTTGGCGCACCTCTCATGTTACATTCAGACCAGGGTAGGGAGTTTGAATCGCGTCTCTTTCAGGGGATGCTGGAAGAATTGGCCATAGTTAAGACACGCACTAATCTGTACCGACCGCAGTCGGATGGGATGGTTGAGAGATTCAACCGCACGTTGATTCAGGGGCTGACCACACTGGTTAATTCTAATCAGGATGACTGGGACACGTTTTCCCAGTATGTGGCTCATGCATACAACGGTACGGTGCATGCTTCAACTGGCTGCACTCCTAACAGCTTGGTATTTGGATCTGAGATCATAATGCCTGCAGATTTGGTCTTTGGCAGTGTACTGCGGAGAAAGGATGTCCCATGCCGTGTGGCATTTGCGGAATCTCTGCGTAGAGAATTGCGGGAAGGCTATGCATTGGTGAGAGGCCATTTGAAGAAAGCGGCCATCCATCAGAAAGTAGGGTATGATACAGGCTTGAGAGAGAGGAAGTATGTAGTTGGACAGAAGGTGGTGAGATTGAAGCCACCTGTACATGGAAAAATCTCGAAAGGTTGGGATGGGCCATTTGAGGTGACAAAAGTAATATCGGATGTTACTGTGTTGTTGAAAAATGTGAAAGGCAAGATAGTTGCAGGCCATGTGGATCGCCTGAAGCCTTGGCTAGGTCGCCGGCCCGGCGATGAGAATGAGCCTTTGGTAGAAGTGCCAATGCCCCAACCCAGGTGGGTGCGTAAAACACAGGTTACGGCACCCCCGCCTACAAAGAAGACTAGAAAAGCAACGCCAGCTAGAAAAGTCGATGGTAGGAAGAAAAAGAAGAAGTTGGTTACTGAAAAGGGAACTAGGGAGGTTCCTACAGTAATTGAGAAGAAGAAACCCCAAGGACCCATACGTAGAAGTGCTCGTATAGCGGGTCGAGGTGCTGTTACGTAAGAGCGGCGGGGCTGGGTTTGTTTGTTGTGGTTACCCGAAATAGTTCGGGTCTCCAAGGACTTACCCGGTAAACCCCGGAAAGTTGCGTAACTGGTGCTAATTGTCAAAAACACAACGAGAAATACCGGATTTTATTCTTTAGTCTTTGTGACGGGAATAATGGTGAAATTGACCAGTAGATGGCATTGGGGTACCCAACGTTCTGCTTTACTAAAGTTAGTTTTGAATGTTTACATGCTATGGTCTGTGAGTTGGTTTCCCATTTAGTACTTGTCGTGATGGTTTCGGATTAAAATCCAATCAAACCTAGTCAGTAATTTTTCTAAGGATAAATATGAGGATCCTAGTAAGAAATATTATGTAGAAAGTACGGGTGTAGAACTCGTTACAACAACATGAGAATGGGACTCATACGTATTCCGAATTTGTTCGGACAACCAAAGAAATTTACTTTGACAAGTATTTTTTTTATAATGTTTGTTTAAACAGCGTTCTAAAAGTTCATAAGCTACAAATAATACAGCCGTGACGAACTAAAGAATTGCTATTACTTGAAATGATGTGTAAAATACAATCCGAGAGAACCCGGCGAAGATTGCAACTACTACGCAGTTTACTCCGCCACCCGGTTTTCTTCGGATAATACCGGATAACTTCTTCGGGAAGGGCTATCCGGTACCCGTGATCCTTTGCGCTTGGATGCGCACGCATGCTGGTTTGGCGCGGAAAGCGTCAGTCCTGCACATACCGTTGGAGAGGGTGGATGCGAAGGCACCTCTCTCCGCGTATGTAAACACCGGTTAGAACATCTACATGTGAGGGAGAGAGGAGACACTAAAGTGAGGTAGTACAGGAGGACACTTTTGTAACAATTTTCCTGATTCTACTACTCATTTAAGCTCATTTTTTAGAGTGGGCTCCTCTGGGCCGCCCTCTGTGTAGTTATCATGGCGGATAACTATCCGTCGGGAGACTCCCATAGAAGGAGTCACTCGACGGAGGTTACCCCTCTGTCGCAGGAACAGAGAGAATTGTTAGCTTTGGGGGACCTGGAGTCAACAGCTCCGGTCGATTATGATCTTCCAAAACGATTTCGGGATGCAGATTTACCTAAATTCGTGTATCAACCACCGGCTAAGATGAAGAATAGGGGTGTGAAACGCCGAAATCACAGTAATATCTCGGAGATAAGGAGAACTGAAAAGGTTAAAACCACACAGTATCTCCTAGCTCGGGGAGAACATGTAAGGAAACTGGTAGATATGGGTTTATCAGTGGCGCAGGCTAGGGGGTTCGTGTCAGGGCCGGGGTTAAAAGGACTCGAGGCCGGGGGATTTCCCTTGTTCCAGGTTGGGAATATTGCGTCACCACCTACTTCGGGAGTGACCCGGACTGACCCGAATATGCCCGGGATACCGGTGCACTCGGTCAGTGACGTTCCAGTGGGCGCTCCGTGGGGTGCTATGTCGTATGACCGTGCGGATGGTTTACATCCGGTGCATGGTAACTTTGTACCCGATTGGAATGCCCCTACACAGTCAACTCCGGAACGTATTCCAAACATGGCAGTAATGCATTTAGCAGCTAAATTCGAGAAATTTAAGCCGGATGCAGTGATTCCCGGGAGTAAGATATGCAGGGGGGCATACATCCAAGAGTTGGACAAGTTCAACGAGAAGAAATGTACTAAACTATTCAGATCTCCTTCCGATAATTCTAAGTCCAGACCCTATGTAGGGGAGGTTACTGGGGAGATAGGGAGCCGAGCTAGGCTACCATCCTACGAAGATACAGAGAGGGATATGGAGTTCTGGTTAGAGCATACTAGTTCAGGGGCACATCAAGCGTACAAGTTCTGGGATGAGGTTATAAAGCAAAGTATGGGGACATACAGGGCTGCCGACCTCTCCAACGAGGATAGAGATCGGTTGAAATGGGCCTGGATGACATTTGTCCCGCCAGGTATGCCTACTTATAAACCTGGTAGAGGTTGGAGAATAGGTTCGGGGCAATGCCCATTCAATGAGTGTATGGATAGAAATCCAATAGCTGAGTATTTGGACCTGTACCAGTTCACACGACATCTAGTGGAGTTCCACGCGCACTCCAAAATGATGTGGCAGTGCCGGGCCAAGTCTAATTGCTCAGTTAAATGTATGAAAGATGGTGAACCTTTCAGCACATCTAGAAAGGGTTGTATGGTAAGGCATTTAGTGGATGTACACCATATGAAGGCTGAAACTGCCATGTCCAATCTAGATATTCTCGAGAATAGTCCGGAGGCCTTAGGACTCACGGACAGAGAAAAGTGTGTGAGGGTACCACAGGGGTTGGCATACACCTTGGTGTTCAACCATAACCCGAGAAGGTTGTGGTTGAATCGAAAGGCGTGGCCATACTACATTCAGGACTTTCCAGAGAAAGCCTCTGATTATCGTAGTAAAATGGAGTTGGCCACTCCTCCTAAAGGTAAAATGCTGTCTGAAGGTAAAACTGTGGACCATGGAGTGTACACTCCTGTCTCGGTTACCTTAGGAGAGATGCGGACCACAGGTTCAGAGGAGTCCTCAGCTTCTGCTGGGTTAGACTCATCACCTGACGGCCGATCGACCCCAACCAAAAGACGTGCTCCAGGGTCTTCCTGTGGGTTTAGTAGGAACACTACTGAATCCAACAAGGAGGGCTCTGGCGGATCATTACCGAGGGTTGCTGTTAGCCCAAGGCTAGCCATAGAGGAGAAAATGGTAAATGACCTGTTGGCTTCTCCTGTAGAGGAGGAGGATGACTGTGTATTTGTGGGAGAGGAGGTAATACCTCCTACCACAATCTCTGAAGCTAGAGGGAACCCGGGAGTGTCAAGGAAGATATTAAAGACAGAAAATACTTCTACTGATAGTCAAGGGTATGTAACAGGGAAGATAGAGTCAGTAAGTGGGAAAGAGGATTCCAAATCTAAAATGACCTATAGAACGATTGATTTCCAATCTGAGGGAGATGATTGGGTGGACCAAAAATTCACCCCACCCGCAGGCAGGGTTCAATCGAGTAAAATAGAGATGAGGAAGGAACAGGAGATTGGTCGTAGACTATCCTCCGTTCCATCACCATCTACCTGTATGGGGGGTCTCTCACTAAACTCTCCATCATCTGGAGTGGGTGAGGAAGATATCTCTTTGGAGTCGGTCCCTCTGCCTAAGCTGACTGGTGATATTGATCACCCTGAGAATATAAGTATCAGGAATCTTCTGAAAGAACAGTATGTCACTGGACTTAAAAGTTCATTTGACACACTGGATCTCGCTTGTCAACTAGCTCTGCAAGGAGCTAGGGCTCAAGCTGAGCAATTGGTAAAAGAAAGTCGTTTGGCCGAATTAGAGAAAGTGGAGACTGCTAAAGCAGAACTCCTATCTAAAATGTCTAAAATGACTGAGGAGAATGAAGCCCTCAAAAGACAGTTGGGACAACGAGATGACATGGTAGCAACCTCAAGCAGAATAGTAGATGATTTGAGATTGAATATTGAAAAATCTCGTATGGAAAGTCAATTTTTAATTGATGATCTCAAAGTCAAGTTGGATCGCAGTAAGGATATGGTCAGTTCTGCTGAACATAAGCTAACTGCTGCCAGGACTGAAATTAGTCTAAAAATCAAAATTATTCGGAAGTTAGAACACGAAATTGGTGGTCTAACAGAAGAATTTTCTAGCTATAGAAAGGAAGCTCAGCAGAACGATGACTTCTATGAAGAGTTGGCTGAGTTTTTCGAAGACTGCTATGAGATACCATTGTCAAGTTGGTACGACGAGAGTGTGTACAGGGTTGAACGGGGTTCTGCCCCTCTTCCCTTAGGATTTGACGGTGATGCATACGCACAAAGGTTGAGAGCTGACTCCAGGGCTAGTAATACCCCTAGGAGTCCTCCACCTCCATCTACAGAAGACGAGACGCACCTGGCCGACTGCAGTTACGTGGCTGCCACCTCCATGGCCTGTGGGTCATCGGAGTTGGTTCCTGTGACGTCTGTTCCTAAGACGTCCGTGGCTGTGACGTCTGTTCCTAAGACGTCCGTGGCTGTGACGTCTGTTCCTGTGTCACCTGTCTCGGTGACATCTGTTGCTGTGACGTCTACCTCTGTGTCGTCTGATGCTAAGACGATGCAGTATACTACAATGGGGGTGGACACAACCGTGTCTTCCTTTGAGACTATGGATACTCCAGCCGGGGTGTCCACTCTAGCGAGGATGGTGGTGAATGAACTGCAGGCAGAGTCATATAACTCGACTCCTGTCTCAACACCAATACTCGACACCACCTTTTGTCAGTCACCTTGCCAGATAACGGAAAGTGAGACTAGAGAGGCGGTTCAGATACTGATGGAGCTGAACGATGCAATTGCAGAGGCTGACCTACGTCTGTCTATCCGTGATGCTGAGGCGCTTATGGCTCCTGAAAACGAACTTGAACAATCCATGATGGTGGATCCTCCAATGGACCTACCTGTGACGACTGGTTCTATGTCTGGGAACCATCGTCCATCTACCCTGGACATTCCTGTATCCATGGCGAGTGTACCTATGGGTACTCAAGTGCATTTTCCTAACCTTGATGCTTTGCAGCTAGGGTCTGGGATGGACATATCCATTGAGATGAGTGACAATCGATCTAGTGAATGCATGTCTCCAGTGTCCAGAAATGAAGAACTTTTGCTGAGTGGAGAGTCATAAAAACATTCCCAGTTGCAGCATATATGGAACCTCTACCATGTGTCGTCATCAAGGTTGAACTTTTGCAGTAGTGGGGTTATTAATACACCACGGACCGTATGATGCTTTATACCATAGACTATGGGTCACAGGATGACTATATGTACATATATATTTATGAAAGACTGAGATGACAAGAACAGTGGATCATTATCACCTATTTATGAAAAGACTTTGATATGATCTAGGTTTGCAGTTGTCGTCATATAAGAAACTGTTAAAACCATCACCAAAGAGTGTTCTATTTTGCCATAAGACAGTATTTGTAAAACGGGTTCTGTTTGATTTGATGACATGTGCTATAGGTATGATTATTGTATGCCGATTGTGATACTCTGAATTAACCGTCCAATAAGTAAAGGTATGAGGGACTGGATCCTGATGATACCTACTGAGATGAAAGGTTGCTTGACTGCATTCGTACTATGTGTAGATCTGTGGTAATAACATATCAATGAACCTGAAAAACGTAAAATTTATTCAGGTACTAGGAGTGGAAATTGCGTAAGTTGTTATGGAGATCCGTAGGCTCCCGTTGATTACTTTCAGAAGGAAGGTATCGAGTGAGGAGCCGGATCATTCTATTTTTCAGCTTGCTGCGTTTTTGATCTTTGAACTAAGTGTGGAGACTAATTCTCCCTGAAACGTTGAGATATGTTGCCATGACACTTGATCTGATTGCTTTCAGTATTCCTATATGGAGAGTGTCACTTGTGTTATTGTGTAGAGTACGCCGAAAAGGACACCTGGGTGACCATGGTGCATAAGGTTTTGGAGACCTTGATTGGATTGAAAACTGCATTTACCGGATCTACGCTATATGTTCATTTATTCCAAAAATATTGATCTTTCAAACCTTACTCTGGCACTTAAAGCGAGTGAGTCTATTCAAATAGACGGGTTGGGTCAAGGTTTACTATAAAGTCGACACTTGCCACCTTTTTGTTTCCAATATCTCTTGTACTAAAAATTGGTAACTTTTAAGGAGAAGTGCTCATATTTGATCTGTATGTATACGATACCTGTTGTAACAAATCGTTTTCGATGAGACATGGTTAGTATGCGATAAATATGTCTTAAGAGTTTTATATATTTTTTTATGATATATAGTCAAGTTTGTTTTATAGGGCTTGACTGGCTGTGTGGAGTTTATCCTCTTAGTCCCATAAATCATGACTGTTATTGAAGGATGATACTCGATTATTGTGTAACTGGATCCTGATGGTTGATATGATTGACGTTAATATCAAAAAGGATGAATACATATCTATGATACCCAAGAAATATATTAGTGATTCTGATAGAAAGAGTTACGCTTGCCTCCACTATGTATGTGTTTGGAGACAATATATTTGTTTTTTTGGGTTGTTTGGAGATAAAATTTGTCATTGTATCAAGGTAGTATAATAATACTGCACTTTGTGCTGCTATTTAGACGCTATGATATTGTCTGAAGGGGGGTAGTGTAGTGGGTCGCCGCTGTACTATTTCTATGGAACCAGTTGGAGTTATATTTGGTATATGTGTTGTCGTGTATCCAGGCCGCACTCCTGTCTACTGCCGAGTATAAGGTTATATAAGCCCACCTGAGGAATGGTGGAGCGCGGCCTGGTTATGTGCATTGAGCCGTGACCGCCACGTGTCACCCGACATATCTCGGGTACGGTGTCGGCTCGGATGCACCGGCGCGTGGTTACCCGGAGTTCCTCGGGAACTCAAGTGTTTACGAGTAATGGAGAGAATTACATAACGACCAGTACATAAGACCTGGGGTTCTGCTAATCGAGGACCCAGTCTTGCTGCGCACTTCGGCCAGCTTGGCTGCTCCACAACAGAGCTTCCCCGAACTCTGTTGTACCTTTTAGGCCTAGTCCTGTCGCTGCTTCCACCTTGGTCACCCTGCGTCTTTCTCTGTTCCACCCTCTGGGGGAACTAGAGGAGATAGACGCACTGGTGTACAACTCCGGGTACAGAACTCCCTCTGGGGGAGTCTGATCCAAGTGGAGTTAACCAAGATGGAAGAGAGCCTTGGAACTCGGGAATTATGTACTAGACCGTGAGCGTATACCTCCTGTATGTTCATATGACCACTGGTGTTCAGAAGCCTATTTGATTATTGCTATCCGTCTGTATGATTACGAGCCGTATGTCAGAATGAATAAAGTGTAATTTCTGAACAACCTATTTTCGAATCTGGAGTTTTTCATAGCAGATGTCTATCTTAGAATAGCCAACAGCTACAGTAGTAACCAAATTATTCAATCAAGATGTTTATTTAAAGGTTGAATCATGGACTTAAATATTTCGATTAATGGTTGAGTATATACACAGAAAAAAGGAAATAGAGTAAAAAGGGAGTCCAGGTTGCCTTATGTGACTCCCTTAGTTGAGCCGTGCAAGCGGCTATGTGACTCCCCCAGGTGACTCTGTTCGGTCATCCAGGGAGTCACCGTAGGTTCCTTAATCATTGGCCTGGGCTATCCTAAAAAGGGCAGTCATTCCGGAGGTAACCTGGACTCCCTTTTGACTCTGTTTAAGAAGTTTGATAGTCAGTGTTGGCTAACCCAGTTAATCATAGGGGTGATATATGGCTTGGAGTGTAGCTCCAACATGTATTAAGGTGGATCGCTACCCTTGGATTTCTTCAAATTATTAAATCTATCAGAATGGGCTAATATTGCATAGCCAGATACATATATACATTCCCTCAGCTGTGTTAAAAATTTAGCTCATTTCAAGCAAAATTGTGCATTTTGTAATAATTTGAATATTTGATATATTGGTAACTGATGATATTTACTTTTTTTAAACATGAGCTAGTACATTGCAGATATTTACTATTGACACTATAGATGCTAAGATATTACTCAAAATAACCAAGGGTATAAATCATGACAATTTTAGACATAGATTTTTGCCATTTTACCCATCATGCAACATCATATATATTTAATTTAGTAATTTTTTGGCATTATTTTCCATTTTCAAAGGCCCAAAACCCTAAAAATATGCCCGGGACCCCCTACCAAAATTACATTTACATGTTAGCAAATGATCTGAACTATTTTCTGGGTGAGTTTAAAAAAGATCTGTTGATATTGAATACTATTTTTAGCCAATAAGGCTACAAATAATTACGATTTCTTTGTACTCTCGCCCAAAACATCAGATTTTTACCTAGAATGCCATGGCGTAAAACTGTAAAATTATTTTTGCAGTAAAGGGGGACATATAGGAGTTTTACATGTGATGTTTTACATTTCTGCGCATAATGTTTGATATGAAAAATAATTCATGGAAGTTTTCACTTTTTTTCTCATTTTCAGAAAAAATGTAAATACTTACATTTTTTCAAAATTCTATATTTAAAAAAGTAGTTCGGGACCCCCCATTTTCTTTGGATTTTCCGATTCTATAGGATTTAAACTGCCTGGGAAGAAGAAATTGTGAAATTCTGTTAGCTTTCAGTGACTTTGACGCAAGGGTAGCGACCCACCTGGACCCTGATTACTCTGTATACACTTTGAATCTTTTCCTTGAGCCACTCTTACTGATGAAATTTCTCCAAATTCAATATTGAGAAAAGGATTTTCCAGGTTTCATCTATAGTCAAGTAGATCTGAGTGGGCTCTAAGGGCTGTACACTCCATCCACCAGAGGGCGCCGTGGGCTTTTGGGGGACAAGAAATCGGCAAGTTGACCCTCTTAGTATTCTTTGCTCTTTGGTTTCATTTGGCGACTATGACCACTACTTTCTTTCTGTACTTACAGATACTCCCATGTCTGCCTTTAAAGATTTGTCTACAACATCATCTTTCTCCAAGTCTGCCATGACTTGTGCATTTAGATCTGAGAATGTTATAAAACGAGTTCCATTAATACAGGAGCTGAGAAATCATACACTGAAAAGTAAACTTGTCTCCAGACTCTTCCAAGTGACTGTCATAAAATAAATGAGTTAGAAACTCGTCTTAGTGACAAGGGTTTTCTAGCTGGAGGTTAGACAACTTTTGACTCATTTATTTTATGACAGTCACTTAGACGAGTCTGGAGACAAGTTTATTTTTCAGTGTACTGTTGTGTAAAGATCCTCTTGTATAATAACATATGTACCTGTACATATGGTTTACTAAATAGAATTGAAAGAGAGACAAAGGTTCCTATATTTCATGACAATTGTTGGCTTTTAGTAAATCGAATCACAACATAGCGTGGGGATAATCGGTGTAACGTACCTATCCGTTGTATTAAGTCCTTCTTAGCGTGCTTGATAATCTTTTCAACATCCTCCATCTCAAGGGCTTTCATTTCAGATATAAAGGAAAAACGATGTTCATAAGATGTCTCACCAAATCAATATAAGTTGAAAGTCTATGACTGGGTGCAATCTATGACCAGGTGCAGTCTATAACTGGTGCAATCTATGACTGACATGAAAGAAAACGGCTTGTTTATGGCAGATGTACATAGAAATGGCCAGGAAAATTTAGTGGATGTTTAAGACTTTATGATACTAATTTTATTGTATCTTAGTTCAAAAAGAAAAAATCAATTTCACACTTGCCGGTCATAGGGTGCATCCGGCCATAGATTGCACCTGGTCATAGACTTTCAACTTGTATATTGATTTGGGGAGACACCACCAAGAGTTCACTGTGTCAGAAGGTAGGTCACTAAATATATTCATATTGAGGCAAATGTATTTTATTTTGTATTCTACTATACATACACCTTAATAATAGACAACCACAAATGTTTGATGACAAAAGACCACTCATATTTCATCTACATGATGAAATATTTAAACAATATAGGCCCCTACACAATCTAATAAGGCCAAAAAAAAAGGTTTGTTTCAGGTAAGGGAGTGTTCATTTATTATTTACAGGGGGGGGGGGTGGTGGGTTTGGGGGGGGGGGGGCGTAAAAATTTCCGACCCCTTCTGAGGGGGGGGCGTAAAAAATTCGGACCCCTCTTGAGGGTGGGGCGTAAAAATTTAAGGCCCTTTTTAGCCAAAAAGCCCGCGCGTTACTATAGTTCAAAGGGGGGGGGGGGCGAAAAATTTTCGGCGCCTTCGGCGAGGGGGGCGCGAAATCTCACCACCCCCCCCCTGTAATTAATAAATGAACACTCCCTAACATGGCAACAAAATGTAGGGTCGGTAGGTCGGATTTTCTTTTTAAACTTTTTTTCCTTAACTAGCCGGCTTTTCCGAAAACCCAAAAATTTACCAAAAAAGGGTAAAATTACACAAATTTCTTCAAAATTGCATAAAAAAACGTAGGGTCGGCCCTGTTTTGATATGGTCGGTTGGGTTACTTGAAACAAACTTTTTGGCCTAAGAAGAGAGTGAAATCTCACCTAATGGTGAATTCTCCATTGGGTTCCCACTGATAGTGTCGTCGCATATGGTCACTTTATCAATAGGACCACGATGAATTAAATAAGAAAAGGACATAGATTATGAACAGTTCCTTTGATATATGTTGAAAATTACTAATCTTGTAATCGATGCATGATAAGAAAATTATAAGCATACACATTAAAGGGGCAATCTCACCACTCGCACTTAACCACATAGTAGACTAGAACAGTACTAGAATTGTGAGTGGGATACGCTTGGTGATTATGCCACTTTAAAGACCATCTTCTCTTCCACATAAGACATGAGGCTGTGTCTCACGAACTTGGGCAATGTTTTCGTCTCTAACCGGGTGCTAGCTCTGACTGGGTGCCAGCTCTGACCGGCCTTAAGGTGGGTCGATCCCATTGAATCAAAGTGTTCAGAATTCCACAATTTTTTTTCTGAGGCAACCCTTAGTCATTTAAAAACGGAAAATGAAAAGAAAAATAGGGGGTCCCGAGCTACTTTTTAAAATACGGAATTAAAAAAAAAAAAGTATTTTAATTTTACAATAAAAAAACGAAAATAATGCAAAAATGTCAACCAATAACCACCGAATTTTGAAACATCACACAATGAACACAAGGATATTTACCTTCATTCTAAAATAAGTTTTTGAGTTTTATCACTTTGCATTCTGGGTAAAAATGTCATCTTTCGAAAAAGAATAGGAATAAATTTTCATTATCTCTTTACATAATCAAAGAAAAATAAAAACGAATGTTCAGATTTTTCTTAAACTTTCCCAAAAGATTGCTCAAATCATTTGCAAATGAATATGCCTAATCTTGATATGGGTTTCCATGCATAATTTGAGGGTTTTGGCTCTTCAAAGTAAAAAAGTAATGCAAAAAACAGACTAAATCAAATCTTTGAAGCATTGCATTATGGGTAAATCCCCAATAGTATCCATGAAAAATGCTCTCATTATGTAGCTGTGGATATATTCAAAGAAGTTATTCACTTTTATACTCTTTTAAATGAATTTTATTACTTCATAAATGAAAGCTCCTGAAGAATTGTATAAAATGCCTAAAATACCTTAAATTATTACATCTAAAATATAAAGTGCCATAAATTGCTTAATTTTGCTCGAAATTGCCCAAAACTTGTTTTCAGGAAGCCGTTTTACCGTATCATACGGAGGATCCGTATGTCGTTTTTTTGCATTTCAGTTCAGTTTTGCGTTTCAGCTCAACATGTCCGCATCTTACAGAAAAAGATACGGGCGCCGTATGTACATACGGCGGGCCGTATGTACATACGGCAAAAATTGCGTTTCAGCTCAACATGCGGAGTACAAAAATTCCGCATCATTGGCGTATTTAGTACAAGATATGAGGAGGGGTAGGGGGGGGGGGGGTGCTATGTCAAATAATGCACATATACCCTGTTTTTTAGGGCCGTATGTGTCTTTTGTGTGCCGTATGTGGTATTTTTGCTCCGTATGTGTCATATCACTTCAGATTGTAATGGTGATAAAGAGATGGGGATGGTAGGGGCCGTGAGGAGATGGTAGGGGCCGTGAGAAAATGGTAGGGGCCGTGAGGAGATGGTAGGGGCCGTGAGGAGATGGTAGGGGCAATGAAGAGCCATTTTTTTACATATATATGTGCACTTTAAAAAGGGAGAAGGGAGGTGGGGGACTGTACTAGCTTACAGAATAATGGTTTGGGTCCACATGACCTCCCGCAATTGGCTTGCGATCTCCATTCCCTTATATATATATATGAGAGGAGTTGAGGCCAGCATGACTTAGCCCCTAGGTAGCCCGGAATTTGCAGTCAGTGGCTATACTAATGCTGCACATATGGGTGTAACGGTACAATGGTCAGTAAAACATGGATCCACACAGGGGAGAAACCTCTCTTGTGTTGCCTACCATGTCTGTAAAGTCCCCCTTTTTAATGTGCTATATATATGTAATAAAATGGCCCTAGAACTATTTTAACGGGTAAATAAGTTAAGTCCAACTTCTACCTTCATGATTAAAAAAAAAAAAAAAATTATATGGATTTTGGGAGAAATTACATGAAAAAGAGTCTTTTCTTCCATAACTCGGTAAATAATGGCCCTACAGAGCTGAAACTTTGCCCACAGACTCCTTGTGTTTAAACAGACAATAGCTATCAGAGTACAGAGGTGCCTTTCCCGACCTTTTCTATCTCTTCCCCGACCTATCCTGTCCCTTCCCAAACCTCTCCTGTCCCTCCCCTGTCTCTTCCCCCAACATACGGACCCTATTTATACCCTCCCCAGCCTACCACTGTATGTTGCTGCATATTATGACGTCACAGAGGGAATTCCCTAGGGGTTTCCCGGAATGTAGACTGGTTTTTGCACATTTTTCTAAAAGGGACAGGTGACAATGTCCGTATCTTGAGAGGGCCGTATGTTGGATGCCGTATGTTGATATTTTGTAATGCGGAGGGTGAAAAGAAATGAAAAAATAGGTTTGGATGTATTATCTCCGCATCTTGACCGCATCTTGCAGCCGTATGTGTAATAATAGATCAACATACGGTGAAACGCCCTCCAGTATAGACAACTAGTCTGAGCATATCCCTACCAAAAATAGTGTTATTCTGATTTATTTACAGTTCAGTTCAGTTTTCAATGTTTTTATTGGCACAAAATAGTCATATCACATACGTTTTTCATATTCGCCAATGTTGTAAATTCAAAAAATAATACACAAATACATACAAAAGTGCAAAGAGCATGATTGGTCAAGAGGTCAACGTAAAATTTGGTATACATAAATATAGACATTCCATGAGGGAGGACAATCAACAGCAGCTGATTGATTACGAGTAGATTTCCACATATCAGGCATAAGTCAATCTGCATTGTTTTTACATATTATGCAGGAAGAACCAATCATGATACAAAATGTCTGATACCGCAGGGATGCTAATATCTTCAAGTTTTTGGAACACAGTTGGTAATTTAGATTATCAACTAAACTACCTTTATGTATATCTATGTAATATATGAGTCCACTGAGGAACAACGTTAGTGTTAGCTGTTCAGTCCATAACCACACATACACATACTTATTCTCATCACACGCTGGCTACCATAAAATGTTCAGTTAACTGAGTACACGCTCTAACTAACATTATATTTTGATATGCCGCACTATTACAACTATGAGTATTTCAGCAGTACACTTTCATCCCTTTACCTAAGACTCGACAAGAATAGGCCTCTAGTTAATTTATGTTGTTGTTCCGGCTCAAGTTCATTCCAGAGGGATGCCCCTCTAAACAGAGGACTCCTGCGGAGAGATTCACACTTCGGCCGAGGTACCTTTAATTCAATTTTAGAGGAACTTCTTAAGTCTCTAACCGGTCTGATTGTGAGATTTTCGAATCTTGAGTATACATTAATGCCAACAATAACTTATCTCGTCTTGTCTCAAGCAATGGGATTCCATAAGACCTTGGTTTTATCACAGTTAATGGTTAGTCGATTCGTTCGGCACCAAGAGCTAATGTTATCAAGGTCAGCTTGTAGAACAAGCTTAACCCGGTCAACACTGCTGGCACTTACCATCAATGCAAGATCATCTGCATAAAGATAACACATTGCATTTTTTATGCAATTGACTATGTCGTTCACATATATAATAAACAACAGCGGGCCAAGGACTGACCCCTGCGGAACGCCACAACCAACACCAGATGAGTTTGACTTAGTATTGTTAGCCACTGTAGCTTGAGACCTATCCTCCAAGTAACTTTTAAACCATAGAATACTCTGAAAAGAGCAGCCCATGGTTTTTAGTTTATGTAGGAGGCATGAGTGGTTTACTGTCTCAAATGCCTTCCTCAGATCGAGGAAGACTACAGCTGCAAACTTCTTATCATTCCTTGCAAGTCATTTGTCAAATGAAAAATAGTATCGGTTGTGGATCGTCCCGGGAGAAAGCCGTATTGAAAGTCAGAGATCAGGTTATGCGTCAGGACAAAATCGAGTAGTTGCCGTCGTACGACCTTTTCCAATTGTTTGCCAATCAGGTTCAACAAGCTGATGGGCCTCCAATTCGATACCTGCTGTAAATTTAGCGGAAGGGAAGATAAAGGAGCAAGGGGAAGAACTGAAGACTCTTAGAAGAAGGGTCTCTGAGTTGGAACTGGCCGATGCTAGTAACAAGATTATCCAAGAACAACACCGGGAAAGGGAGGAAAGGAAGGAAAGGGAGAAGAGGAAGAACAACCTCATTGTGAAAGGCATGAAGGAAGACCCGAATGTTGAGATGAAAACCACTATAAACACCTTATTTGCGGAAATGGGAATTAATTACACGGCGAACGATTGCAGTTCTATTTACAGACTGGGCACCTACAGGGCCGATAGTAAACAACCCCGGCCGATCATGGTTAAACTCAAAGAGGGCATCAGTAAAGGGCCTATTTATTCCGCCCTGAAAGACCTACACAAAAAGCCGCCCTGGTCTAAAGTGTATGTGTCAGATGACGTAACCATAGAGGAGGCCAACAAGCTGAGAGACCTCAGGACAGCGGGCACCTTCGCTAAGTCACAAAATGTGAACGTGGTATTTGGACGCAGGAAAGTTACGATTGGTGATCACGTGTACGTGCCTGAAAACCTAGAATTGCTCCCTCCTCACCTCTCTCTGGGTGCTGCTAAGACAAGGGACTGTGACAACGGCGCAGGTATAGCCTTCCAATCCAAACATTCGTATTTGTCTAACATGTACCAATGCAACTTTGCCTACAAAGGAAAAAAGTTCTCCAGTGTCGAGCAGTGCTACAGCTACCATAAAGCTATATCAGGAAATGCAAAAATGACTGCTGCTAGAGTCATGGCCTCAGTCTGTCCATACGACCAGAAAAACCTTGTCAAAAAGGTAACTCCTTCTGATGATTGGGATAAAAACCAGTTCACCGATCTCTACCAAATGCAAAAGAGCAAGTTTACACAATGTGTAGAACTGGGAACAAAGCTGAAAGGTACTGGAAATAAAATCCTGTACGAGGCAACGACTTCCAAGAGCTATGGTTGCTCCTTCACCCTCAGAGACATAGATAAGATAAACCCCACTGCCCCAGGAAAGAATGAGTGTGGTCTTGCACTGATGAAGGTGCGAACCTATTTGTTGACTCCCCGAACGCCCCCAACCCAACAGGCAGCGCAGGCAGGCGCCTCTCCGGGAACCCCGACCTCACCGCCCTAGAACTATACTACAGCACGTGTTATACCTGATAGATGTACACAATGGCATCCTACCATGTGCTCATACTAGCAGATAGCAGAGGTTATAGCATGGAACTGTTTATAAATCACCTAATCCAACACGAAGGATGGGGTATTATAAAGGTTACAGTTGCACCTGTAGGAGGAGCACGGTTTGAGGATCTTTATAATGAGCTTGTACTTAGGCTGAAAGCTCACAGTGATATATGCATGGTGGTAGTTATGGCTGGAATAAACTACATGTCGATGAAACATCTCAATGGAAAGATTACACCCCTCTACACGGAGGTGGGGCAACTGGTGGATCAACTTACTGACAGATTGGAGTACTTTAAAGCACAGGTCTTGGCTCTTGGCCTCAGGCTAGTTATCAGTGAGTTAATTGGCCTTGACTACAATGCCTATAATAGCACCAATGGTTATTATGCAATGGAACAACAGGTGATAAACGAGGCCATTCCCATTATAAACACTGTGATAGTTCATATGAACGAGGACAATTGCCACTTTACGCCGTGGATCCAGAAAACGGTACACGTGCCTAAAGGGCAAGGTCGCAGGGCGCCTAAGTATAGTAGACTGAGAGACGGAATCCACCCTCTACCCCTGACAGCTGGTTTCTGGGCATATTACCTCACGCAGGCAATCATCAAGAACATCCATGCATTAGAACGTGACGGAGCCTTCACTTAAAATACAGGGAAGTGCACTCTACTCCTACTATATTTTGATCTGATTTAATAACTCGAAATTATTATTTTCACAAGAATTGTAAGGTGCATTGTAAATTACAGACGAGATGTCGCTGTGTCTTATTACCCTTCTATAACAACATGACATTACAATGTATGCTAGGTGATGTGTTGACACACCATGTTGTACATATAGGTCGTGTATTATGACTGAAAAGGTGAAATACCCTGCATTTGTATATCTTTCCCTCCAATGCTAGCCTATTTTCCGTAGACAGTAACAGGTTGATTCTTATTAATACATGTACGTCTTGTCCATAGTTGATGAACATGTGACACACCGTACACATTTGATTACTCATATATTGGTACCTTACACTTTCATAAAATAGTATGATGTTTATTTTGAATAAATTAAATCAAATTTTCCTCCCTGGCTTACTACACACCCTCACCTGATCGACATGCATAAATGTACATATTGGGAGGTTATGTAGAGTACCAAATGCACTTAGACTGTGTTTGTGTTTACGTCCACTACAGATATTGGACACTCAAATATATTTACTTTATAGTTATGGATGCTCAGTCTGGATATAGACTAGGGCTCTCTATAGTCACTCAAGTGCCCAACTCTCATGGTGAATGAGAATTACCCTAAAAGGACTTTATTTTACATTATTGATAGGTAAATGGACATGCTCGCCAGGACTATAATAACTAGCCCTATCACTGCACTAGCATTATCAAGAAACAAGTTTACATCATATGTTAATTTTTATTCAAGTTGATTAAAATTGTGTTATATGTATAACTGCCTCTCTACTCATTTATGATATACCCCTAACATGTACTCATGTTAATGGCATGGACCGGCTGCAGGCTCTAACAGCTTCAGAAACCTTTTTTCTAGAAATACCCATGGAATGCACTAGATGCGAGAAACATGGGTTTGACAGTACCTTCAGTACTGGGAATGGGTGTGTGTGTGTGGGGGGGACCTTTGGTCTTTATATGGGTCGTGGTTGGGGTACCACCTTCTACCTGGTGAATGACTCATTTGACTAAGCAATATTTTAAGGATACAAGGGGAGTCGTTATTGCTCATATGAATGTTAGGAGCGTTCCTAGTAATATTATTACTATTAGACAAGAATTTGAGGAATGTGACATTGATTGCTTATCCATATCGGAATCATGGCTCAATGATACTGTCCCGGATAGCCAAGTATTCTTGGAAGGTTATAATCTATTACGTCATGATCGACAAACATTAAACAATGATGGTGAGGTACAAGCTGGAGGTGGTCTCTGTGTATACTTAAAACAGGAATATACCTATTCTACGGATGAATTAGGATTTTTAAACATGAGTAATGGCAATATTGAGCTACAATGCATCACTTTTAGCAGACAATATTTAAAAAAATGTTTGTTACTTAATGTATATAGACCTCCGAGTGGTGATGTTAAAACTTTCTGTGATGCATTATTGGCAATGGCGAACGAGCTTGGTGATTACATGGACACTGAACGCTTCATACTTGGTGATTTCAATGTGGATCTGTTGGGACCATATAGGACAAATACCAAGAGGAATGAGGCAAGAATGGTTAAAAACACTATTATGCAACTAGGTTGTAGACAATATATAAATGAAATTACACATTTTGCACCTAACGGTAAAACTTCCCTATTAGACCTGGTTTGTACTGATTCAGAGACAATTATTGCAAGTGGCACTTTGAATGTAAGAATAGCCGACCACTTATGTGTTTTTGTAGTAAGAGCTGCCAGAGTGGACGATAAAATACCAATTGAGTTTGAGGGTAGATCTTACAGAAATTATGTAAAGGATAACTTTATATTGGGATTATTAAACTCAGGTTGGGGAAGCTTCTGGGACGAAGATGATGCTGAAATAGCTTGGGGTATTCTTCTGGACATAATTGATACAATCCTATCCATCACCTGCCCTATTAAATATTTTAAATTTGCAAGACAAAAGAAACCCTGGATGACTAATGATATTTTAGACATGTATAAGGATAAAAACTTGGCCCTTAAAAAGGCAAAAAGAACTAAAAACGAAGATGACATTAATATAGCAAATTTCCTAAGTAACAGGGCGAAATATATTTCCAGGGAGGCTAAAAGTAACTATAAAAGGGGAAATCTAGAACAACACAAGAACAACCCAAAGGCATACTGGAAAGAAATTTCAAATATAGTTAATCCCAAGCAATCTCATGTTAGCATAAATCTCATTGATAATGAAACAAAGGAACCCATCCCCCCGGAGCTCTCTGCTGAATATATAAATAAGTTTTTCCTGAATATAGGTCCCAAGCTAGCTAAGGATATGAACACCCCCTGGGACTATACTGGCTATTCTGCTACAGATAAATTTAGTCTTAGACCGGCCACATTGGATGAAGTTAAAATTGTCATTAAAAATATTAAGACCAACAAAGCCTCAGGGTTAAGGCATATTTCAACCGCAGTCCTCAAAGATGCTTTAAATGCCCTGCCTAACCACTTGCAGCATGTTGTAAACCCTACTATAATCTCTAGTACATTCCCTGACACTTGGAAAATTGCCACTATTACTCCTTTACCAAAAGGGGGTAATAGGCCAGAGGTTGCCAATTATAGGCCAATCTCAATCCTTCCTCTCATTTCAAAATTATGTGAAAAAATCATACATGCCCAACTCCTAGCCTATTTAACTGAAGCCAGAATCTTGAACTCCAACCAACATGGTTTTAGACCCAAACACTCTACTATGACTAGCTTGTATGAGCTTACAGACAATATATACAAGGGTATTGAAACAGGGTCAACCACATTGATTACCTACCTCGATTTCGCCAAAGCCTTTGATACAATAAATCACATGTTATTATGCCAGAAATTACAGAAAATTGGACTTGATGAAGCCACTGTTAACTGGTTTAAATCGTATTTAGCTGATCGTATGCAAATGACCAAGGCCAACGGTCTATTGTCCTCACCTCAAAAGGTCTTATGTGGAGTTCCCCAAGGATCGATATTAGGCCCATTACTGTTCCTAATATATATCAATGACCTTGAGACCTCATTGACCTACATGAAATCCCAACTTTATGCTGATGATACTGCTCTCTATTGTGTATATAAATATGCTACCCCATACATTCTACAGCGTATAAACTCTGACCTGGCAAATGTGGCCAATTGGTGTAAGAAAAATAAATTATCTCTAAACATTAAGAAAACCAAATATGCCCTATATGGTACTAGACAAAAGAGAAAGGCCCACCCTGCTATTGAACTGAAAATAGACAACCAGGTGCTTTTACAGACTTTTCAGTATAGATACCTAGGGATGGAGTTAGACGTGGATCTTAATTTTAAGGGACACATTGGAGTTGTATACAAGAGTATGTCATATAAATCCCTACTAATCTCTAGACTAAGATGTGACCTAACAACTGAAGCCACACATGATATAATCACAACCATGCTATTACCTGTAGTGGACTATGGTCAACTCTTATATGGCTCAGGTAATAAAAATGGATTGGAGCGACTGGATAGTACCCTTAACAGGTTGCTAAGGATATGTTACTACCAGGACAGGCACCAACCTATTGAGCAACTCCTTACTAGGGCAGGACTCTGTACTCTTCAAGATAGAAGAATCAAAACAGAAAAGATAGCTGCCTTTAAATATGCAAAAATAAATGACAATTTAGATGATAGAAACATCTTCACGAGAAGGCATGATGCTAAATTGGTTAAAGTTGAATGGTTCAAGAAGGCCAAAGCTAGACAAAGTGTAACCAACAGAATAGCACATAGATGGAATTCATTGCCAGTGGGTCTCAGACTCTTGGATTCCCTTGATGTATTCAAATCTCGTATATAGACAAATGCTATTTAGCCTGATCGCGAGGTATTGCCCCACCCCCCCCGCACCTCATTTTACTATTATTCTAATTTATACCTTAGCTCACTCTCCCTTGTACACACACACCCCTCTTGAATCTGTATGTTATATGTATACTAAAATTAAAGAACTAGATAAGCCTATGACTAATCACTCTAAGTAAATTGTTACTATGTTACACGTCAAATAAGAATCATTTCTTATATTATTATCTCAAATGTCAACTGACCCCATCGACGATAAAGGAGTATATATGAATGTGTTGTAATCGGATAACTCGGACCAATTGCGTCCCCTGGTTGCAATTTAAATAAAGAAATTTGAATTGAATTGAATTGAATTGAAATCACCTGTTTTTGGCAAAGGCACCACACTGGCGTCTTTCCAATCAGTCGGAACACTCGCCTTCAGAATTGACGTGTTAACCATGTGAGCAAGCAAAAAGCTATATGCGCAGAAAGATGCGCAGTAGTCTATTCTGCAATGGCCGCGACCCACCTTAATAAAAACAGGTTATTTAGGGCAGATGTAGATAGAATTTGGCTGAAAAGGTTGATGGATTTTATAACTCTTTAAACTAGTAATTAGTTGCCCATTTTTATCATCATCTGCCCTAAATAGCCCGTTTTTATTCAGGCCGGTCAGAGCTGGCACCCAGTCACCAGCTCCTGGTCAGAGACGAAAACATTGGCCCAAGTTCGTGAGACACAGCCATAAGGATGTTTGATGGTAAAACCTTTGAAATGGATTAAGGCTATATGCAGTAAACGGCTCAAGAGCTGTTATGTGCTTGGAGTCTTTGGACGTCTATTGGTCGGACGTTTGGTTAAACTAAATACTTTTGAGAATGAATAGCAACTAACATCTGACAACCAAATGTCCCAGCATGTATCTATACCGTCCAAGAAGTGAACTGCTATGATGCTCAACCACGAAAATCCAATGTAAAATAACACCAAGGGCACCAAAAAGTCTTAAAAAACAAGACTAAAGTAGGTATTCAAAGAAAATTAGATAATGTACATTTATGGTACAGACCTTTATTAGGACTGGCAACTGGAAGGTCTGGCTGGCTGGAGCCGTCAGCGTAACCAAGATTAGTGGCTCCATGACGCTTGGTATTACCACCCCTGCCGCTGCCACTGGGAAGGCTGTTGCCACCACCGGGAAGGCTGTTGCTCCCACTGGGAAGGCTGTTGCTCCCACTGGGAAGGCTGTTGCTCCCACTGGGAAGGCTGTTGCTCCCACTGGGAAGGTTGCTATCGCCGGGAGAGTTGCAATCACTGTTGGGTAGGCTGTTGCTACCACCGGTAAGGCTGCTGCTGCCACTGGGAGGGTTTCGGCTTACTCGGTGGAGTCTGGCACTGACTCTGGGTAGTCTGTCGCTACCATCAGGAAGTTTCACACTACCTCGAAAAATCCTGAAAAGGCCAGGAACAATATCATCAGGCAGTCCACCAGTCTAAAACAATTCATTTCTTATAACTTCAATGGATACATACACACATATGTATATATCTATATCTATATATACCTATAGATATGTAGATATTGATACATATATATATAGATAGATAAATAGATAGATAGATAGATAGATAGATAGATAGATATAGATATATAGATACATATTTATATGATTCATACATATACCTCTCTATATCTAGCAAATACGGGATAGCTCTCCCACGTTAGAGGACAGACGTTTAGAGCGTTATCTTAATCTTAAGTCTTAATATCTTAATTCAGTGTCTTAATTCAGTGTGGTTTTGTGTAAAGCTGAGTTACCGGGGTTGCCCAGTCCTACGGTCGTGACCAGACGTGAGGCCGCCTAGGCCCAACACCCTCCTGAGATGCACCCTCTTGTCACCCGTCAGTGCTGTAGTTGGGACAGCTCTCTTGTCGGGTGGATAGCGAGTTGGAATGGGGATTCTACCCGGGATTTTAACAAATGGCGCAATGTTTTTGTCCCTCCTTCCCCCAAGATTTTAACTCATCCCCCTTTCCTCGGTGTCAAAATAGATAACCTGTAGATTGCCATGTGTACAGCGAATCTGGGACTGGGGATAAGTTACAGTGCTGTATAAAGTCGGGAGGCCCGGTAATTGAGCTTTCAACCTCGGCTCCCGCCTCATAGACACCTTGCCACACAGCTAGAGGCCCCGGGCCCGAGTGACTGGCCTGACGGTGCCAGTGGCCTTGTGAGAGCAAGCTTGGATGTGTGTAATAACCTATAGGCCTTAGACTTAGTATGTGTCGACTTACAAGAAAAGATCGGTTAAGAAAAAAAAACGGGGGCTGGGGGGCAGAGCCCCCCATTACATTAGATAGTAATACGCTACAATTTATATATAGAAGGTAAGGTGGCGACCTCTAAGTTCAACTTCGGGTATTAATTAAAGTTAAGACAAATAAGATCATCTTAATAGTCTGATTAAGATAACGCTCTAAACGTTTGTCCTCTCACCTGGGAGACCTATCCCGTGCGTGCCTATATCTATATATAGAGGTATATGTATAAATCAGATGTGGCTATATATACAAGATTTCCCACAGACTTTCAAATCTTTCAAGTCCATATCATCAGTATCATTACTAACATCTGTTGCCGCATTTCCATGTCATCTCTCCCTGCATAATTAGGAAAAGAAATGATTAAAGCTTACATTTTAACACTCCATGTTATATGTTAATGACTAACTCCGACCAAATGATACAGGGTCAAATTGTATGAAGGACTGACGTATATGACCGACTGACATATATGACCAGCTGACGTATATGACCAGCTGACGTATATGACCGGCTGACATACTTTATGACCAGCTGACGTATATGACCAGCCAGCACTAGAAAGTGATGTAAGGCCATTTAGAGAAGGTGGTATGGTCAAAGCTACATATTTCCAGTATATAGATACTTCATGTTGCAAATCCTTCTCCTCCTGGCTCATTATAGGCTGTGTCTCATGAGATCGGGCCAATGTGAACATATTTGGCTTGGTGCCATCTTTGACCAGGTGCTATCATTGACTGGGTGCCATCTTTGCCGTCCTAACAGAAAGCAGTTTATTTAAGACAGGTAAAGTTATATGTATGTAGATATAACCACCGCCATTTTCTTTATTTTATGCCTTACATATCAAAGAAGACACTAATTCTTCTTAAATCTTCTTTTTTATGGTGGCCAGTCAACGATAGCACCTGGTCAAAAGCCTATAGTTGGTGAGAAGTATCAAAGTGTTACCTACCTGAAGCTCGTTTCCTCACCATGACTACTATGACAAGCACTAGTAGCATCAATAGGACGGCGGTATTCAATGCCACAAATGTCACAATAATGATATCAGATGGAGCCCAGTGAGAATCTGTGTCGTTTAAATCTGTATCACTTGAATCTGTATCGTTTGATTCCGTTTCTAGAAAAAGATGTAAAACATGAGTTAGCAATTTGAAAGGATTTAAAATACAACTGCAACAGATTCCAAAATCGCCTTATGGATTTTAGGGCACTCATCTTTTTTTATTAAAGCTTATGCCCTCAGTAATGTAGAGGGCTAGGAATAAATTGCATTAAACTTTGAGGGGTCAATAAACTCTTAGCTACTAAAATGTGAAAATTGTGCGCGAAGAGTCTTAATTTCCCTACATATTTTAGCACCCAGTAAAGAAGAAAATCATTTTTAAAATGTCACATTTCTCACTGCCGTCTGATGAGAAACAACTTCAATTTTTTGAGTGGCCTTATACGCACCTTTTTGTATGATATGAAGAGTCTGTGATGTAGACAACGTGAGCGATGAATCATCTCCAGAACCAAGGGTGACAGAACAGCTCAGTTCCTTCCCATGATGATCATCCATTGTTAGTTCCCTCTCAAAGTTCTAAATGAAAACACAAAACTATTATTCAGCAAAAGTATATATATTTTTCAATTTTTTTTGGCGATTACTAGCTAGGCCTGTATCATAGTCCATGAGTCAACGCTGTTATCAGCGAGTCAGCACTGAAGTTTGTGAGCAGTTTTTGGGTGCTTTTAAGGCCTACACACTCAAAAAAGTCAGCGTCATTGTCGCTAAAACGTCATGTGAACGTCAGACACTGCCTGACTTTCACGTGAGAGTGGTTTTAGCAACAATGACGCTGACTTTTCTGAGTGTGTAAGTAAGAAAAAACAACAAAGATGACCTACCATACCTAATTATTTTGGGCTTATGTCGACCATGAGGCATGGTGCTGGAAGGCACTGTGCCAGCTTTGAAGCCCTAAACTATGCGCGTCCAACTCCATTATTGACATGCCTTCCCTATGAATGTTTATGTAGTAGTTAAACCACTGCCAGACCGCTGTATGTAGGATATTGGCGACAGTCTAGTCTGATCACGAGTCGGTAGATGAGTGTGCTCAGCCGTGACTAAGCCAATATCCTTAGTACAGGGGTCCGGAGTGGTTTAACTAACTTATGCCACACATTGTGGTGATTGTTTTTCTCACATTTTGTACATTTGTTATAAGGAACTCTGATATAAGGAGACCTTGCTTACAAGGAGCAGATCTGTGTGGTACCGATTTTTTCCTATACATTTATATAGTAGGAAAACTCTCTTAGGTGTTTTTACCCTATCCTCTGATATAAGGAGGTAATTTTGGCTCATTTCCTTATTTCGTACATGTAAACCTTACCTAGGGAAGTGATTTCTCAGGATTCTTTTTTGTCTTTCCACCCAAGTGTGGTATAAATATACTTACAATTCCGAGTTCACCGGCTTGTAATTTATCCACCTTAACATTTTGTTCGTGACCGTCCAGTAGGAGTTTGAGAGGTGGTTCAGCCATTACGTGAGGTGAATGGTACTTGAACCTGCACCTCAGACTACACAGGCCCTCTGCCTGCTGACTGGGGGAGGTGATCACTGGTCTTTCTGAAATATCATAACTCCCATGATATGAAAAACTGATTGTGATATGACTATTTTGTGCCAATAAAGGTTGAATCCCGCAGGGCGATGTATGACGCTAGAACCTCTGCATTCTGTGCCAATTGCGAATTCAAAGTGTTGCTTATATACTACAATTCGCAAGGTTACTCACACACCTTTGCAAAATCTAAGTCCCACTGATGTACCCTATGTGGTACTGAATCTCTGCAATTGGAACACATTGACTTCACATGCGGTTGTACAATGTTATATTTTGGGGAAGTCACTTCAAAATAATTGTGGTTACAGATTATTTACTGTGTGGGGATACAACATTTAAAATAGTACATCATGTGGGACTAATTGTGGGCATATTTTGGATGACATTTGTGAAAAGGGTTTCTGTGTATGATCAGAAATTGGGAGTGACCCCCCTGACTTTCCAGATGCTTTATATATATTGTGTGAATATTGTATTCGCAGAGATTTTCCTATTAAACAGGAGGGAATATCTTATTATCTAGGTCTTAGTTTGTGCTCATTTCGCAACAGATTCCTTGCAGTTATACCCCCCTCTTGTAGTTACATCTGTTGCGAATTGGAGGGAGATCCCCAATTCGCAACCGATTCCCAATTAGCAGAGAGTTTCCAGCATAGATCGCCCTGTGGATTTTGGCCTTTATTGGCAAAAATAGTAATATCAAAACAAAAACAGGGGTGTGTGGACATTAATCGGTGGAATCTTAACCATTTAAGGATGGCATGATGCCTTAATGCAGCATGCCCTTGTTTGTCATGATGCATGAATGCAGCCCTGGCGAATAACTCGCCAGGGCTGCATACATGCCGACCCTATGAGGTTGAGACAATCCCGTAGGGTCCGCATAATGCACCAGTGCAGCACCTGTGAGTTACTCACAGGGCTGCATTGGTGCATCATGACAACAAATGTCATCATTTAGCAACATCTGTCCCTAAAGGGTTAAGCCCTGGTTACGCCACCTTTCCTTCACCAGGACCAGGTGAAGTTAAAACTGGATCGTCCTAAGAGTGAGGAGAGTACAGGAAGAGTCCACTTATTGGGGACTTCAGATATGGGATGTACTTGACCCCGGGCTATCAAAGTCAAAATTGGTATCAGCGAGATACTGTAATGTGACATATAGTAAGGTATTACGGTATAACCCAGGGTATAAGCCTAACTCACTTATTAGTCGCATGCGAGCCGACATTTATTCGTTTGTGACAATATATTCTAGTTTTAACATGCTAAAAGATGAATGAGAGCCTTCCAACTTTCCATACCTGCATGGGTCATGTAATCAACTTAAAAGGGGGGAAATGACCTAAAATTAGCTTACATAATAGCTTTAAGTAAATATAACCTACCGAATACAGACACCGTTGTATTTCTATCTTCATCATGATTAGAGTAAAGCCGGCACCGGTATGTCACCGCATCTGTGGGCTTGGCATCAATGATGGCAATAGTAAAACTGTGGCCCGGTTGATCATGGAGATGAATTCTGTCATCAGGAGGACAGTTTTTAAGAAACCCTGTGTTGTCATTGTGCAGGGCACACCAGTCACCTCCCTGCCTTCTGTATAAGTAGCATGGACCATCCTGCAATATGAATTATACCACACTTGGGTGGAAAGACAAAAGAAACTGCCTGACTGTATAGGATGTACAAAAGGTGAGAAAACCACTCACCACTGGTGTGGCATTTATAAGTTGGTTAAACAACATCCAGAGGTCTGCACGCATCATATTGGCTTAGTCACAGCTGAACACACTGGCCTGTGATCAGCCTTGACTGTCGCCAATATAATACGTGCAACCCTCTGGATGTGGTTTAACTACTAAGTATACAGCAAAAAACTTTTGAGTGAATTCTCTTGACAACGATAAAACATTTTACTGTTGACAGTTGGTTGCCAATTTTGTAGGTGTACAGAATAGAAAATAGCAGTGGAAGCCGTGATTGAGTATAGAATGTACTGTAGGTGCACAGTTTATTGTAGATAAACAGTAAAATCTACTGTAGAGCTACAGTAGTTGCTGTAAAACTACAGTAGATTCTACTGTATACCAACACTTAGTATTTACAGTGTTGGTTTCAGTCGAGCATAGACAGCAATTTGATAGTGCCCAAAATGTATGTTTCAGACACCATGGTCCGAGAATTCAGATATGGTAGTTAGGTTGCAATGGATTTTTATTTCTTTTATCTTGAAAATCCAGGCAATGAAGTATGAATAGTCACATCGATATAGGTCATTTTATGAGGTTAAACTGGGAGTATGTGAATTGATAATTAAAGGTGTAAGGTAGTGGCCATTTTTTAACAACGGGGGGGAGGGGGGGTCATTGGATTTTTGAGCGAGGGGGTCGAAAAAGGTTTGGTCCCCCCTCAGGCAAGTTGAAATGTAATGCGGCTGACCCATTTGAGCTATAGTAATTCGCGGGCTTTTTGGCTTAAAAGGGGTGCAATATTTTTGGTTCCCCTCTCAAGAGGGGTCTTCATCTTTTTGGTCCTCCCCCTTCAAAGGCTCCAAATTCTTTTGGCCCCCCCCCCATACACCAAATCCCCCCGCTTGTTGTTAAAAAATGACCACTCCTTAACATTCTTGTTAACTTACATCCCCTGTAACGTTGGCCAGACAGGATAGGTTGAAGGACTTCCCTACCTCTACCATCACCGGTTCCATGGGTTCAATATAACTACCATCGGCTATTGTCAGTATCAGGGAGACTGAAATCATTAAAGTAATGAAGCAAAAGGTGGGGCTCCACTAACCGATTTTGTTCTCAGATCGGGGGAATTCCCAAAGATCTGGCTCAGTTATGTACCATGACAATGATATAGAGTAGACAGGATCTATGTTTACAAATGATGTTTTCGTTTATAAACAATGTGGGAAATATAATTGCCAAGACTATGTGACACAGTTAAGGTCCCGATTTAGGTCCCGATTTTGCATCTCAGGTCAATTTTGACTCCTGATCTCATATCAAACTGGCTTGATTTTTATTTGTCTGAACAGTACGATCTCTAGGCCTATGTTTGTACCTGATCAAACTGTACATACCTATAGGAGATATAAACATAAACAAAGCCTCAGATTTTCCTGATCGTACTGGGTTTCTCATGTTATTCTTTTCTGAAGGGAAAGCTATGGGGTTCTTATATGATCGGATCTTGAGAATTACCCAAAAAGTCGCGTAGTGGAGCCCCAGCTAAAGTGGACTGAATAAAAGAAGGTGGTTGTATTTGATATCATTATATACACACAGAGTAAGCGTCACAGTCGCCAAAACCATCTACTTCTGAAAGTCGGGCACTGTCAGACTTTCAGAAGTAAGTGGTATTGGCGACAGTGACACTTATATTACTGTGTGTGTACTCACATATATCGGCTGACAAGAATACAACTTTCAAATGGCCTTTATGTAAGAAACTACTATTTCAGCTAATGAGTTGGGTTGGCTTACAAGTGGGGCTTTAGTGTTTATTTTGCGCAGATGCCAATGGTTTTATTTAACCTCTTTATATTGGGAATATGAAGCAGATTCTATATCATAGGGTATTGCATTGGTCTCTCATGAGTTAGTTATGTACGAAAATGGCATTGCGAGTTTGACATGAAACCGATTTGATATAGAGGAATGACCATGATCTGAGGATATCATATTCAGTTATGTACAGTGTACAAATGACAAGAGACGACATTAAATGGCATGATAATACCAAATTAATAATTAACTCCCTAAATAGTAAACACCATGAAACAATTTATGCTCTTAATCAGTGCCCTTAACACTCTTATTTGTGATCTGAGGATATCATATTCAGTTATGTACAGTGTACAAATGACAAGAGACGACATTAAATGGCATGATAATACCAAATTAATAATTAACTCCCTAAATAGTAAACACCATGAAACAATTTATGCTCTTAATCAGTGCCCTTAACACTCTTATTTATCACAATCATAATCAGCCAAGAAAGAATAATGGCTGTCACCTCCACGCTGCTCCCCTATTCGTGGATACTATTGGAAGCTATAATGTATATACGTACCAGATAGCAATATAGATGAAAGATGCTCTATCCAGTGCCTCATATATCCCATGTTGATCGTTTGTCGCTTTCATAAAAAGTTAAAGATTTGTAGTATATCCAAGTGGCAAGAGATATCTAAACGGTCTGATCATCAGTGATCGGTATCAGTGATAGAACTGAGTGTCAGTAGAGTGATATCACCCTTTAGCATTGATCTAGATCTCCATCTTTCAATAATGCTTAACAAGAGGGTTCTTCAACACTTGAAAACAAGGTCAGATAGATAAGCGGTATTTAAGCGAGCACAATATTCAGTTCAACGTTGGAACAACGTTGAGAACCATTTATTAATGAACAGAAATATATGGAAGGAGTGTTCACCGTGTACAACCAGAGGTGTACTTTGGTACACAACCTCTAGGATTGGTTTCTCTTATTGCTGTATCCCATCTTTATATCAATGTGTATTAAACTCATCTTTATATCATCCTACTATGAGATATTGAATTGGCGTACTATAATTTGATTGTATCATCATTTATTGTCATAATGACTAAATGTAAATCCTGTGTTTTAGGCAATAAAGTCATTTCCAAGCCTAAATTCCTACTCCTATAGAAAATGCATATAATTTTATGCCACTTGGTGAGGTTTGGGGTGCCAACCCTTGATACAACATATCCATTATTACTGGAATCACGGTCAGTTAACTAATGTCTTCTTGGCTGTTTCAGTATAGAATGAGTAAGAACATTTTCCAAATTTGATGAAGTGAGGGCTAACTTCATGTAGTTAGCTGTGAGAGAAGGTTTTTGCAAGAATTTTCACTAGGGGCGAGGCTTTGCTGAATCCTATAGTTATGATCACTATAGTGGATCCTCACCTTGCCACGTCATCAACTATAGTTGATATATTTGTTATAGATATATTTTTGATAGAAATGTTATACTATGGGAACCGCATGCTCATGTCACCATTCTCCATATAACTCTGTAAACTTTATTGATGACATTATACTTACACCCTGATGAGACCATAGTTGAAACTGCAGATCTCACAGCATTGAACATATATATAACTCAGACTAGACAGCAGATATATTCATTATAAGTTAGGTCAGTGGAGGGGAGAAGAAAGCTCTTCTGGTACAGAAATTGGATCCACTGGAAAAGTCTGACTTGCCAGATTGCAGTTATTAGTAAACAAAGTAAATGCCATGTCAATCAGCTACGGTTTAAGTTTTTGAAGGGTGTTTTTTATGAGGGAAGGGGCATTTTAGCTCCTCTACCCAAAACAGATATTCTTGCCCCATATTTCCTATGCAACAGTTTAATTCAGCACCAGCAAGAGACCAGCATTAGGAGTTTTCTGATTACATTGAATCATCATAGCACCAATAGATATTTGGTATCATCAATGCATCACTCTTATTTCATCAATGCACTACCCCTTAACTCATCTGAAAGTACATTGTTACACTCCCAACCCCACTAAAAGAAGTATATTGATTAATTTCATATATTATTATGTTGTAAATCAGTGGTTTCTGACACGTTCCCTATTTGAAATGAAGGTATAAAGTAGCTAGTAAATTATAGTGATGGTCACAATAATACTTTAATGCTAAGACATAGGCCATAGTGCACCCTTAAAGGACTAAACCTTTTTGGCTCTCAATGATACATGCCTAAACTAATTGAGATTCATAAAGAGTCATTACTATATACCTATCTCTACAACAAACAGATACATCTGGTTGATAATGCAACAGTGTGTTAGGAAAGTCCAGACGGATGCAATACAATGAGGTCATTGTTAGGCATATGACATGTAATGAGCAACATAAGTGATGCCACAACTGTGTTCTCATGTGGAAATGGGGATTTAGCCACTTTAATATTTGCAAAGACTGTGCATTTTGGTAATGGCTACCCCAATAGGATACATGATATGCATTGGAAAGGAAATCTGATGATCTCATGGTATTCCTAGATCCTGAAAATTTCGGTAATGGCTACCCCAAAATGGTACAAGATATGAATGGGAAAGGAAATTGAATGCTTCCATAGTATTCCTAGACCCTGAGAATGTGGATTTAGACACCTTAAATGACTCAATAACATCATTTCTCACCAAGATATGGCCAAATTCAGGATTTTTGGTAATGGCTGCCTTTATCGGGCCCTATTTCAGAGAAAAACGATTTCTGTGCATGGCATCCACCCTGAACCTGATCAGTATAGGTCATACTAAAAGTCTGGCATGCATATGGATGCCATACTGTAACATTCCGTTCCTCCTAGAGTGACATTTCAAAATTCTGCCTCCAGTCTAAAGGAGTATATCCAGTACAGAAATTCTCCTCTTTTGAGTCCGCTACATACTACAGGGTGTTGCCGGCTGGGGATCCCTAATGTTGAATTTACATTTCCCCTTATGGATCTCACTGGATTGTTTATGTTACGATTTGTCATCTATGTTAATCAGTATGACTTGTTTCACTCTTGTTGCTATGGAGCCACAAGACCAGGTCTCAATGAAATATTGCATGTCTAATAAAGTCTGTACCGTAAAACCTCGTGTATAAGCCTAACTCGCGTATAAGCCGCACCCCGACTTTGGGCTGACCCTATAAGCCGCACCAGCGATCTGACTCTGGTTACTTTTACACTGTACTATAGGAGCAAAAACTCCTGTATAAGCCGCACCCTGACTCTGTGCCGATCCCATTAGCAGCACTGGCGATCTAATTCACGTACAAGCCGTGGCTTATATGCGAGGTTTTACGGTAGTTGTATCATGATCGTAAATTCATGGTTATATGTAGTATTCATGTTTGAATCCTTAATATTACTAAATGAGACAGTGTGGGACTCCCATTTTCTCCCGATTTTAAATGATTTAAACTACATTAAAAAAAACACTATTTGGGCCAATTCCGTTGACTTGAATTAGAGGGTAGCGACTAGCCTTAAAGTGTAAAAAGACAAAAAGAAAAGTGGTTTGTTCTGCATTGTTTATTTCTGTATACTAGCAGTAGTAGTAATATAGGCCTGTTCCGACCACGTGAGTTGATTAGTGTAATACATACGGGACTTTATGTACATCAAGATCTCCCACAACCCAGAGGTCAACCATGGAGTCAAGGTCAAATATCCAAGTTCAAATGTCATGTCGAGGTCATGTCGAGGTCATGCAGAGGTCAGATCATCCTGTCATGGTTCAACTAGTAATAACAACTAGTAATTATCATATTGATAACATTATAATCATGATATTAACACAACTGGGACTATTAAGCACTAAATATCAACATAAAGAGACACAAAGTGTTTCCATGGCATGTTTCTACTGATCTAGATGTTACACAGAGAGCTCTCTCTGCTTGGGGGATGCAGTTAGCAGGTTACAGGATATGTGGTTATAGCAGATATTGGGTCCGAGCATTAAAGTTGGCACTTCCAGCGATCGGGACTCAAAGATTAATTTAGCTTGTCTTTCCGTATAATTTGGTTTGTATTTAATCTGATTGTCACATTTATCCTCAATATGCTAATATTGCTGAGTCAGCATGAAGCCTTGAGGTGTGATGTGGCCCTTATATCTGAAAGTGTTTTATTGGGTCTAATTGACCTTGCGGCCAAAACCCAGCTCAGGGCTCAAAGGACTAAATATGATACTTTGTTTATCAATAGATTTCAGCAGAATGATTATTTTCAAATAATAAAAAAGAATTGGGATATACCAACTTTAACAACTACATTAGTTATTAGACTGTAATAGCTGTTTGACACCTAAAGGTGTGAGTGGGAGTATAAAAGGCTTGAGTACCGGTCCTCGCTCCAATCTGACTCGTAATGGGTAGGCAGCAAGATCTCTACCCTAACGGCCGCCCGAGGCTTACCTCTGTCGGGGCTGTAAGTTTATCAGTCTACATTAAATACAGGGAGCAATGCCTCAATGACTAGTAATGTTAGATTGTATATTGATATATTATATCTACTCTGTAGGGACTATAACAGTAACATATACACCCTCATATACCCTTTATAATGCTATACTTGTATACAGTTAGATTCATTGCATTAACCTATGGATTTAGGCAATTTAAGCAAAAATTAAAGTTGATAAAGTCTCATTTTTTAGCAGCCTGAAGCAACTTTAAGCAACTTAAATTTTTCTTTAGATTAAAGTTAATAGAAAGCCATTGAATAGAGTTAAATCTTTGCTTAAAGTTGCTTAAATTCAAGTTTTCATGCAGTGATATTTACAAGGTTTTACAGCTATATCGAAGTCTACCACCAAATATCACATGTACAGACATAGACAGAATGCTTAATGCTTTAATACTTGGAATAATCCACCAAAGCATTGTACACTGCAGCATCAAATATAAAACTGACCATTGTCAACAGAAATATATTACACTTGACAAATATTAGTTCATGGATGTCCACATAAAAGCTTGGTCATGGTCAGAGTGAAATGTACAGCATGGTATACACTCCTGAGTTATGTGTTAGATATGTATGAGGCTAAGTCTCACAAAATCGATACAAGTTTAAAGTCTATGACTGGTAAGCATCTATGACCTGAATGAAAGAAAATGGCTTATTTAAGGCAGATGTACATAGAAATATCAGGAAATAATTAAAGCATGTTTTAGAAAGCTAGAACCTTATTTGCTTTACACCTTTTCTATTTATATGTAGGCAACTATGCTACCTGGTCATAGACGTCAGCCGGTGATGAGTTGTTGCCCGTGATAGACTTTCAACTTGTATCGATTTGGTGAGACAAAGCCATGAATGCGGACATATAAATCATAATATAATGAAGATACATACACATAAGGACAAACATGGCCACGCTACAGATAACTAACAATATGTACTCATTATTATGACGCTGACTATAATTAACATAAATCAAGACCATTGAACACTTTGGGTTAGCGCACTAAATCTAAAGTCATATATCGCGATGGGTTTATAAAAAAATCTAAAGTCACTGCCCGGTGGGTTCAAAAACTTTTCAGTTTATAAGGAGACTTTATAAATCCCCCGATGCTCTACAGTCAGAGGGACAGAGCCTGGCCAATCAATATCAAAGGTGGGTCTCAGGTCAGAATCTGAAATGCACCTTATATCTTTTTTGGCACACTCAGCGAAATGGATACTAGACTATTTTCTATTTTTATACTATCTACGGCGAAAGTAGGTCTCTCCGACTGTTGAGTTGAGCAACCGAGGATTTACATGAGTCTTGATCCTCAATCTTCAAATGGGTTATATCATTCACAAGGAAAATCCTGTGTGTGCTACAAATAATCTCACTATGACCTGTACTTTGGTCTACCTCTAACTCTAGTCATTAAACTACAGTAATAAACTGAAAATGTTCCCAAATATGATATTCAGAAAAGGTGGCTAAAACATCATATTTTATACAGATTGAAAAATGCATAATGCTTAAAGACCATGTATTAAATTCTCAAATATGAGTTATTTTATAATGATGACATATTCATATTTCACAGTTCATTAAATCAAATATCACTGCTGCTCCTAATACCATGATATACAGTTCTTAAACTTATCTATACAAAACACCAAATACTCCCTCCAAAAATATATAAACTATGTAGATTGTCCATGCAGTATTTCACTGTGCATATATATATGTATGTCATACATTTCTCATTTAATATTTTTGAACGCGTGTATATAAGTTGTTATATTACAGGTGCATTCATTATGCGGTGGTCCACGTGGCGGCGGGTAGGACGTCTGACTAAAGTCCGTACAGGTTACGGCAATCTACATCTGACGCTACTCGTAAATGCTGTACAAGCAATACGCTGTTGGCCATCGGACCTGGCGGCTCCAAGTATATATACTATATAGTAGGTTATAATCCAGATTATATCCTTCAAGATCCATTATAACTACAATACACAATACATAATAGATGTACTGCTAAGGACTGTATCATTAGGGTTGTTGTTTATTGTAGTTATAATGGATCTTGAAGGATACAATCATGGTTGTAGCCGTTTGCATAGTATATATAGTTATGTACAGCTGGAGCCGCCAGGTCCGATGGCCACTAGCCTCTTGCGCTGTACAACATGCCCAGTGCTGCCACCTTACAGACGCATTGACACACTAGGAATGACTACTTATTAGCCCTCTTAGACAGAATGCTGCTAAAAGATAACATTTGCTGTCATGATGCACTAATACAGCTCTTGCGAATAACTCGCTGGTGCTGCATGTTTGCCTCATGCAAACCCTAAGGGACGGTATCGACCCTGTAAGGTCAGCACGATGCACGAATGTAGCCCTGGTGAGTATAGCACTAGCGAGTAGACTCGTCTATGGCAAACCATATGTTCACCCCAATATCGGAGTTTCTTACTCCGACATCGGAGTTTCTAACTCCGATATCAAAGTTATTAACTCTGATATCAAAGTTATTAACTCCAATATCTAAGTTATTAACTCCAATATCAAAGTTACTAACTCCGATATCGAACTCTGACATCAAAGTTATTAACTCCAATATTGAAGTTAATAATTTCGATATCGGAGGGTGAACAAATGGCTTGCCATACTCGTCAGGGTGCATTTATGAATCACGAACAACAACAATAGCACATTCAAGCACAGTTCTGCCCTTAAAGGGTTAGCAATAAGGTTTGCAGATACAAATGTGGCATTGACAGCTGATTGATGTCATGTCTCATGTTTAAATCTGAGCCAACAATGTCATACGTCGCTGGTGTCGAATCAAGCCGACGCTCTCCGATTGACAATCACATGGTCTGTGTGGTTTAGCATTCCACTCAATAGTTGAAAATCCTGTAAAGTAAAAAAAGAAATATAATATTAGAACAATCTGGCATATCATAGCTAAGATCAGAAACTTGTAGACGAAGCCATCAAAATATAATCAAATGAGAGTATTTTAGACAAGTACATTAATGATGCAGCTTTTAAACCAATTATAATGTAATAAGATATCTTGTAGTCATGACTACCAAACCCTAAAGTCCTGTTATATACCCTGCACCTTTTACACCAGGCCCCAGAAGGTTGGAAAAGACAAGAAGAATAAATCAAGGAGAAGAGAAGAAGGCATAAAAATAAAAGCTGTCCAGTCAGAGCATTTTATATATCATATCCTCATAATTTTGTTCCTCATACTTTTGTTTAATAAAGGAGCCTGTATTTATGGGTTTAGTCCCAGTTCACTACTGCAATAATACATTAAAAAAAAGGATAATATTGTCATTACCTTAATGAATATGTTACAGGAGAAAGACAATTAAAATGATCTATGGATGGGTTTGGTTTCGCAAAGATTTAGATAGTTTGCAGAAAGGTGTGGTAGCCTCAGTCTCAGGCGAATTTAGAAGCATTAGGCCAAAAAAAAGATGTGTTTCAGGCAACATGGTCAGAATTTCTAGGGTAGGTAGGTCGGGTTTTAATTTTTTTTAAACATAAAGAGTATCAGGAATGAGTCGGGAATCAACAAAGCGACTCGTGACTCACCAGAATGACTCAATAATCCCTCCGTCCACTAGGAACATCAGAAAATTGTTGGATATTCCTCTTAAGAATCCATTTCCTAAAGTTAATCCATTATTCAGGCCTCTACGGTCACTGGGAGCTTGTTATTCTTGAAAGAATTTGTAAAAATTGGGGGAAAAAAAACAAAAAAAACTAAAATTCTCCAAAATTGGGGAAAAATGCTAGGGTCGGCCCTTTTTTGAATCTATAGGGTCGGGTTGTCTGAAACACACCTTTTTTTTGGCCTTAGCAGCAGCAGGCCACGTTTGATGTTAGTATAAACCTGATATAGACAGGCCTCAGTAGGAGCACAGGGTTAACACTACATAGGACTATGCTACAAACAACTTTGACCAATCTTTCAAAATTGTTTAGAAGTTGGAATCATTTTATTTATTACTATTTCCAATTAGCCTCTTATGGGTATTCCCCCCCCCCTTTATTCTGCAAACAAAACCAGGACACCTACATGAGCCCCTAGCTCCTGTAAAAAAAATGAATTGTGTTGTGTCGCACCACAATTTTTGTTGTCAATCGCTTTACATAGTTATTCAATATAAGCTGTATGGTACAGTTTAACCCTTTAGGAGCTGCATAACTCTTCAATGCACTATATGTGACTATACATGGGTCAAATTCGACATGTTCAAGATTGCACTAAAACATCTGATGGACAGCAGTCTTTGCAAAAACTTTTTGATCCCACAGGACATTCGGTCCTGCAAATTTTCAATGTTGAAGGACCGGCAACATATTTGGAGGACCGGATAGCCACATTTATATTATAAGTATAAAAGAGCTTTTTTCCATTAGAAATACAATGTGTTTGTAAACATTTATGGCCTAATCAGGATATATATATTGTTTTACACAGTATATTGACATGCATATTTCAGCTTTAAAAGCCCAACTGAATTCTTCTAGTTCAGAAAAGCCTGCCAGGTGACTGGACATTTGGTCCTGCCACACTTGTAAATCTGCTGGACCGGTGACATTTTAGGTCACATTGCCAATGTCCTGCATGTTTTCGCATGACTGCATCATGACAATAAAGTAAGATGCACTTCGAAGTGTCATACAGTCCTTAAAGGGTTAAATACAGCTCATTTGCATGCAGTTAGTATAAGATCAGTGTTGAGGGGGTTTGTGATGCGACCAGTGCTTAATATCTATGGCAACCCAGAATAATTTAGTGTTAAAACCACACATTGACATTACATGACCACAGAAAGCTGATTCACATTGCCTCATGGGTCTGGGCGCATTATCTTACCTAGATGTCCCACGAGCATTGCGCTTCATAAAATGTGCTCGTGGCGGGAGGGTCTCTGCAAGGGGTCAAGGTCAATTAACATTAATGACCTTTCTCACCAAGTGTTATCAATTCAGGTTATTCTTAAACCCAATCCCTAACATCTTTTTATCTCATGACTAGAAACGTATCCTAACTTGAACTTAATACCATCAAGAAATGAATAGGGCAATTTGATTCAAAGTGTTTATGAAATCTTAGCATTTAACAGTCATGAAATAAAAAGTGGATAATAAATACACACGGATAATGTGAAATACAGACAAGACCATCCAAACTCCCAGACTTAAATTTCAAGATCATTACAGTTGTACAATCCATACAAATTGTCAAATTTAAACATTTATCTCACCCCCCCCCCCAATTATCCTGAAATTTCTAGTGCCGTAAATTCTTGTGTATAAGCCTAAGTCACATATGCCACACATAGACTTTGGAACAATTCTATTTGCCACACAGGGGTTCTGAAAATCATTATTCTAGTACTCTACCATACTATCAAAATCTCTTGTATCAGGCACACCCTAAATGGCATGTTTGGTATCACATTAAATCTGCTTTGAGGAGCACAGAGGTTTTTGCTTAGGGAGTGGTCATTTTTTAACAACATGGGGGGGTTGGTGGAAATAATTTGGACCCCTTGAAGGTGGGGACCAAAAAGATTTGGACCCCTCTTGAGGGGGGGACCAAATAAATTCCACCCCTGAAAAAGCCTGCGTGTTACTACAGCTCAAAGGGGTCGGCCGTGCTCAATTTCAACTTTCGACCCCTCCTGCTCGCGCGCAAATCCACCAACCCCCCCTGTTGTTAAAAAATGACCACTCCTTTAGATACCTTGAAAACTATGTTGGTCGAGTCTGACTCGCGTACAAACCCTGGCTTATACATTAGAATTTACGGTAGAAACACTCATTGCTAATGTCAATGTTGCTTCTGTTTATATTTCAACTTCTTCATAACAAACAGGGTCGTACAGTAATGTCACTTCTGTATATCAGTAGCTAGCAGCATGCAAGTACCTTGTTTATGTAAGGTTCATAAATATTCAGTGGTGAAAAATAAGTGGCAAAGTGAATAGTGCATAAATTTAAAAAATCAAAATAAATCATCTTAGAGAAATAGGATGTTAACAATAACAATTAAACTAAGAGTTAATTGTGGATGTATATGAAAGTGCTACAATTATACTAAAGAATGAAATAAATGTGGTCAATGTGTACAGCGCAGCATTAGTTTCCGTCACCGGCTCTAAAGTAACCATGGAAACCTACTCTGCCATTGAGTCGTCGTCACTGTGATGGAGGCAAAATGTGAGTCAAATAAGTGAAAGATAAAACTCGGGTATAATACTCGAGTCTAATAAGTGAAAGATACAACTCGGGTATAATACTCGAGTCTGCTAAGTGAAACGTAAAACTTGAGTATATTCAGGCTGGTACTACTAGTGTACAGTGGAGCTATGCCCTTGCCAGTCTATCCATCAGGTCTCTGATTCAGTGATACAACAGTTATCTATGACCCTACGGTGTCATATATATATTCAATGGTGAGTGCTAAACTGAGCATGAAGAAGAACAGTCCCAAAATAACAGAATTTGATGAATAATTAGGTGTATGTATAAATATAAGGGGTGAAGTGGACTAGGGTGAGGAAGACCCTCTGGATCCAATAAATAAATATCTACATTAATTGGCATGTTGGTGAGGGTTGAAAAAGATGAACCACTAAAACACCATTATCAAACAGGTACACATGAGGAAATAATGTCAGGAGTTTAATCTGAGGTTGACATTTTGCTACTCCAAAGAAACACTCAGTTATATCACCCATAAAGTGTTGATGCACTCAACTACCTCCACCAGCACTCTCCTAAATAACTGTATACATTTGTGTCAAGGTGATCAATAATTTCCATTTATTTCTGGAAACAAAATATTTCAATATACAATTACATTCAGTGGAAGTCAGCTACTTAACACTAAATATACAATATACAGTGCCAATAAGCTACTTTACACTGTAAATACACAACCCTACATACCTCTTGAAGGTGTCCTCGGGGAGGTTGGGGAAGTCGGCTTCCACCAACTCGCGGTCGGAAACCTTCCCCTCGAGGATCCGTGTATCCCAGAATGCAGCGCGCGCCATGATGGTTGACGTCCGGCTACCAGCAGAGGAGGATGTGTCGGGGGATGTGACTGAATCACTGGGGGATGTGGGGGATGTGGGGGATGTGGGGGATGTGGGGGAAGTGGGGGATGTGGGGGAAGTGGGGGATGTGGGGGATGAGGCTGCAAAGGAGATATTACTTTGCTGCAGGGCGGAGGATTGGTAAGCGGATGTTCCCCGAGGGGTGGAACTCCTCAGAGGTCCTGTCGAGTCCTCGTGTAGGCTGGACGGCCTCTTCTCATCTCTAGAGGGTGGCGTGCTGAAAACCTGAAAGCAACGGAAAAGAGGGAAATTTAGAAATTCTAAAGACATCTTTGTTGGACATGTCTATTATGTTAATCTATCTTGGCAAGGATCTAAATATCACCTTTTTCTCCAAGTATATCTGGTGTAAACAGTCAAACATTATAGTATTTGACAAACCTTTTCACAAACATGATATACTGAGTAAATACAAATCAGATATGCAATAACTGCCCTACAACAGTCAGGTGGAAACTGCTTATAACACACATAATGAGATCACATTTATGTTATGAATATTGAATGATGAGTAAGCCAGGATTTTATAAGGTTTATCATGTGAAATCTAAAAGGGAAAAAAAACAACAGATGTTCACTTAGTAACAGTCCAAGGGACACTAAGACCAACCTGGTTGAGGCTCTGGCGTTTCCGTGTTTCTTCGATGCCTCTGACGTTGGAACTGGGCTGCACGTCCGGGCCCTGGTCCCGTAACTTTTCTCGTACCCCCCTCGGGAGGTCCCGCCCGGTTAAACTGTACACCTACAGGATCAGATAACACTCAAATATTGAGGATACATTCATGGTTAGTCAATGTTACCCCATGGTTATCCATTTTAGGCACTCAAAACCAGTGCTTAAACTGGATAACCACTGCGCGTTAGCAGTGGATAACCGCACTGCTATGACCTCACATGGTAAATCGTCATGATAAGCACGAGTTTAGGGTGCAATCATATCAGATTTTTTTCTCAAATATGAAAACTGTGGTATAAATGGAATAATACATGGATAAGCCAGCACTCAGGCTGGTTATCCATGGCTAAAGCACTCGGTTGCACCTTGTTCCTTAGCCATGGATAACTAGCCCTCGTGCTTGCATATTCATGTATTTCTCTTATTATTTTTTCTCATTAGTAAGATCTCATTTAATAGGATCAAATTTAGAGAGACGAGGCAGAAAAACTAAATACCGTAAAACTCAGCTTATAAGCAGACTCAGCATACTAGCTGACTCCTGATTTTAACAAACAAAAGAGTTTAATATGGTCAGATTGCTTTGGAAGAGGCAATCTGATGGCTCTAGATTACCCCAGTTCCGAAAATCACTAATAGTCGGCTCTGGTGGAAACAGTTCTATAAAATGCTGATCCCTTCAATAACAGGGATCCTAAATCAGAAAGCATCAGTTTAATTTTTTTTAAATAGGGGAAAAAAAAGGGGGGGGGTCAATCTAGAAATTTGATGTGAGTTATACATTTGGCAGAAAGGAAGCCAAGCAAATAAACAAAAGTGAACAGAAAAATTACATGTCATTTTGTACCAAGAAAAATATCAAAATAGAAAATGTGCAAATTAAGAGCAGCTTTCAGCGCTAGCATAAGTAAAACTTTTTAAAAGTTTAAGCATTATACTCTTTTTTTCAAAAGGTTCCTGAGAGACTGTAGAAGTATTATTGAGAATCCAAGCACTCCATGTAACTGCAAACGTTGTCAGTGCTGCAGGGCTACAACACTGGGACCACAAGATGTGACACTTACATACACATAACCCCCACACAAATACACTGCACAACTCTCACAGAATTCCTACTATTTTACAAATGTTGATTTACAAATATCTCTTTCTATTACTTTGATAAAAACACATAATTGTAGAAAGTATGTGAGATATCGTATTATTTTCTCATTTACACTAAAGTTTGCCTCATTCTTTTATTTACCACTTTATTTGAAAAGAGCAATGTGAAGTTGTGCATCACATGCTTTCTACAATCTTAGAATGTATTCATCATAAATGTTCCAAAATATGTAATTAGAAAAATGGAATATATTGCCTAAAATCCAGAGTCCATCGTCGCATGAATAAGTCAGTTTAAAACACAAGGTGTAAAGTATTTAAAATTCCAACTAGTTTCGGTTATTTCTAACGTCATCAGGGAATATGTAATATACAATTGTACAAAAACATATTGCATAATTATGTCACATACTTCTTACTACCAATATACACCTCCCTTTTTACACTGCCCATTAAAAGTCAAACGAACAAACTCAATATCATATGTAGGTATATCTTTGCATCTAAGATCACAAAAGGTGTCACACACAACTTCCTATTTATAACGTCCATAATACAAACATCATCCACCAACACACGGTCGACACCTGTCATACCTTTGTCCAGGGAAAGATGGGTTTGGGCTTAGATCCTTTTTGTAACTAAAGAAAGCAATGTCCATTCTGAGAATTATACTCAGTACACTTTTGACGATAAGGAAACGTATATAAAGTTTAAAATATGTGCTTGTAATATCCAGTATGGGCTTTATATAAATATCTATCTATTGTATCATTGTTCAGACATGCTTTTTCAGCTTATCTTCTCCTAAATATTTCCATACGGTCAGAATGAAGCCTGTTTGAGAATAGTTCCTCCATAGCAAGTGCAAATAAATCCCTAAAACTTGCGTTGAACTCCTTCATGATTGTGTTCCCTTGAATCAAAACTGATTTTGCACACCATTTTTCACAAACAGATAAAAAAAATAAAAAATTTAAGTGCCCTTGTGCTACTAGTGTATGAATATTTGTTTTATGAATAACATCTATATTCAATTGCATTTTTGATTAGTGCATATTCCATTTCTGAAAGTGAAATCTTAGACTAACTTTTTAATTTGGTTTAGCCTGTTCATATTTTGAAACGAAATTAGGTGCTGTTAGATACGCTGACATATTACCGATATCACCCACACATTTACCATAACCAATGATAAAACAAATTAACAAAAAATAAATCAACATCCCTTAACAGTGTAACACATAACAAGGCCATCGGTATCCTCATTAATGTTGATTTTCATGAATGCGCCATTCGATGAAAACACAACCGTGTTAATTGCCACCCAACACCTCCCATCTCTTATCATTTTGTCACATTGATGGTTGTTCATTTCCCAAAGTCATGATTAGAACTTAACTCTTATAATAACTGTTACATAACTCAGGAGTGTTAATTACAACATTTAAAGGAGAGGTGGTAACTGAACTGAAGGATACTTGGTAAATGTGTCGGTGATGTAGAAAATGAACCCCAAAAAAAGTATTATAGAATGTGATAAATGTTTCAAGTTGGGATTTTATGAACATGTCCTTTTAATATCTAGAAAGAATTCTTCTGACAAAATATTGAAAGCAAACTAGCCAACTGTTTTTCAACACTTTCTAAATAGTATTAACACATGCCTGCTAGTTTTATAGCAACTCCAGATCTACATTACACTAGTTCATATAACATCAAAAGAGTTGTTTAAATGAAGGACAAACATCAATCCCAACTTGAATCATCCACAGAAGTAACATATTCCTTGATACTCAATATTAAATAATAAAGGTAGGAAACAATCCCATTTAGTTGAAAAGGACAAACATGTTTCCATTTAGGGTTATGATGATGCACTCTAACATCGAGTCTAGATTAAGCAGCATTGGTATACATGGCACTTTTTTTGAAATTTATAATTTAAAATTTATTGGCTAAATACTCATACATTGCACTATTAGTTGAATGATTTATAAATAGTTTATCCATCTTAAAATTCCCTTTGCCTAAAGGAAGTACATTTAGCTTATCTGGGGAGAAAATGGTTTGGTCGAGAGAGAAAAAATAACTTTAGATATCGGTCTTCGTGAACTTTTTTCAGAAAATTCCAAAATACCAGATGAAGAAAAATATACTGCTCCATGCCTGATCTAGAATATATCATGAATAAAGCTATGCTTCTGAGCAAATATAAATACTTGTTTGTTTCAATTTTATCTAATTCATAAATATGTCCATCCTTTTGTTTAAGAAAAGGTCCACAAATCAAATGAACATTGTTGTGCTTTCTTGAGGGTCCCTGAATCTATTCATCATAAATACAAAATACTTTTTAAAAAAGAAAAGAAAAGAAACAAAAACGATAGCAGAACACCAAAAATTTCAAGCGTCCATAGCGCATTGATAACGCAAGTTAAATAGGCTTAAGTAACAACAGAAGTTTTGGGAGCAGAGAAAGCTCTGAGTTAGGGGTATTAGTGCGTATACATGGTACGATGGTACCATCTATAGACCAATGCAGCAAGAAAGGGTGACTTTTCAGAAAAGTTGTTGATAAAGTTTTTGAACATTTCTGAAGCATGGCCAACATATCCAGGAATATAACCTCAAAATCCTGCATTTTAATGTATACTTTTTGAAAGATAATTGTCCTGGGAATCTTGTGAGATGAGCTGTTTGTGAATATAGCCATTATAGACAATGTTGCTTGCATTTTGTTGGAACTAATGTAAACACAACTTTATTTTGAAAAAGTCACCCTTTCTTGGTGCATTGGTCTATAGTTAGTGCGTATACGTGGTACCGTCTAGAGGGGACACATACCATATTGCTGGGCTGCTTCTGAAACACCAGGAAAGGAGCAAAAAGACATTTAACAACTCTTTATTTACTTTCTCACCTCGGTACAAACCTATACGGCTGTAAGCTGTTCATTGTACACACAAGCCGCTTGGGCGCTCTGTAAATGTGGCACAAACTGGTTTGGGCCATTTTTCAGTATCTTAAGCACCTTAATTATACCTGGTTATATGCTATCCAAAGCTTTATACATACTGGTTAAAGCTTTCAATGCCCTAAGCCAGTTGAATCTGGTTTAGATCAGTTTAAGCTAGCTGAAGCATGTTCAAACCAGTTTAGACTAGTATAAGCGAGCTGAAGCTAGTTCAGCCTGGTTAATACTAGTATTTATAAGTCTGCTGAAGCCGGTTCAAGTTGGTTTAAACTAGTATAAAATGGCTGAAGCCAGTTCAGCCTAGTTTAGACTAATTTGATCTGGCTGAAGCCAGTTCAACCTGGTTTAGACTAGTATCTATTAGCTGGTTGAAGCCAGTTCAAATGGGTGTACACTAATATAAAATGGCCTAAGCTGGTTCAAATTGGTCCAAACTGGTTCAAACTAGTATAAGCTGGCTGAAGCCGGTTCAAACTGGTTCAAACCAGTATCAAAGCTGACTAAAGGCGGTTATTAAGCACTTGGTTGTTAAATACATTGAGAAGCTATCGCAGACACAGCGTACACAAATCCTGGTGGTTACTTTGAAGCAGACAAAGCCTTCTCTTATATTCATAACTATAAATAGATATACTACATTTAAATGCATAGCATGTGTATTAATAAGTTGATAAATTGTTATTTGTTGAAAGAATATGTCATGAACATGTCATATTTGTATCAGTACACTAGGCCAGAAGAAGAAAAGTGTGTCTCAGATAAGATGGTGAGAAAGTGTAGTCTAAGTAGGACAGATTTATATTAATGAATATGAACATATTTTGTAAAATTATTTCTTATTGACCTTTGGCTAAATAAATGCCACAAATTGCACCTTTATTTTGTTTTACAAAGTGATGTTCAATACTAAGCTATTGAAGGGTACCTGGAACGCAATTTTTGTTTTGGCCTAGTGTATTATAGATTAGATTTGTTGAGCACGAGTTAGTTCACGACACAAAGTTTTAGCATGATGGGTTATTGGTTAATCACATGCACAGGACAGCACCTTTACATAGACAGTTTGACATCTATTTCATCACTTAACTAATCCTAAATGATATTCCTGAGTGATACATGAATCACTGAACAATCAAAGAGTCAGATCAATTTTGTCCAACTTTGTTTAAATATACAACTGACTTCTCAGGTTAAAATGAATCGCTCAATTGACTTTTCGCTTTATTTGTCGCATGAAAATTTTGCTTTTACACATCAGATATTTCGGCTTTATTTCATTTTTTTCGCGTTATTATACATGTTTAAATGATGGTCTTCATAGTCGCACATGAAAAGGTTAAATACCCTCTTTAAATATGAGTGTTTTTGTCTTCATGCCCAACTGTTAATACTGATGCTGTGAAGTGCATATTAAAGCAGTGTAAATGGATGGAAGTGTAGTATGTTCAAAGTGTAGTGAATATTAAGTGCAGGTGCTTAGTCATCACTTAGATGACATCTAATGGGTATGTGAAATCTTGTTTCGAGTAAATAAGTGAGGTTTGTGAGGGGTACTATATGTTAACATACATTTATATTTTACATTATACACAGTGCAACATTAAGTGTGTTATATGGTTAGACACATTGAAGGCAGTGTAAGTACTTTAGATGTCTAGAGTTTGGTATACCGTATTCGACGTAATACGCGCACAGTGCGCTTAAAAAATCATTATGGACACCTTACAGTAGTTAAGAGTTTAAATGGGGTCAAAAATTGAGATATTTTGGGTTATTTGTAGTAGAAGAATCAGCCAAAATCGGGGTGTGTGCGCTTATTAGGGGGGGTGCGCTTATTACGTCGAATACGGTAATAGGTGAACTTATATGACAATCACCAACTATTTTGGCATTTGAGTGTATGTATGTTGGTATGACATTGCACAAGATGTTTTTATCTACTTCAAAATGAATATGCTTTTAGGCTTTTCTTCTTCTTTTTTCTCAAAAGAAAACAAAATTGAGGTGCTGTAAATAAATATTGGGGTTGAATATAATTGGGTGGTCCTCCTCTTGGCTAACGCCCTCAGACTGAGGGTCGATGAGTACATGCTGGGTGAAAATTACCAAACAAAACCGTGTTACCAGCCGATATGCTTAGTGTTGCGAAACCGCCACAACTCGTACCATTGTCACCCAAAAGCTGGACCGGACCGCGTTTAGGCCTTAAAGAACAATTGTGTTCAGGTAACATTGACCTAAGGCGTTTTTTGCCCGAACGTAGAGATTTTTGGGCCAAAACATATGTAATCTATACTAAATTGACAAAAATCATCGTAAATTAATTTGGTAAATCTACTTCTTTTGTCAGTGTCACCTGAACACAACTATTTTTTTCTCAGCCTTAGACAACCTTACATCACTCCTTGTGCCATACCCTGAAGCTGATATACAAACTGACTGGAGATAATGTTTTCAATCTGCGATTTCTTTATCATATATAGACAATTTCATGTATAATTTATTTCGAAATAGGTTTCAATAATAAAACTATTTTCCACAAAATGTAAAATCACTTGCACCTAGTGCATTCCAGTCAATGCTTGCAAATAGGAGATTTGCGTAATTGCAAACCCATGTTTTTTCATTTCAAATTGTATGGCAGCTTTCGCGAATGATAAAAGGTCTGTGCTCATAAAAACTATAGTTCATATAATGCTGTGTGCACCAAATATACTTCTTCATGAATTTGTATAAACATCTGCAAGTTTATAAGTGCTTTTAAAACAAATATATACATAGATCTTAACACTAATAAAGCACCTTTGGGGTACATACCCCATGGGTTATACTTATACAGGTAGTTCGGAGGTAGCACTTAGTATGGGGATTTCATTACATACAGATAATCTTTCATTTACAGAACACTCAATGAGGGTTAACAACCCTTTTCAAGTTTCTGTCTTGAAATGAAATCATACGGTGGGCTTAAATTAACAATTATTTTCTGATTTTGGCAATGATGAAGCACATTCATACCACCACCACCAATATCCAGTATTAATTGGCAGCTGGTTGGAGTCCTTAAGTATGGGGCAAGTCTTGTATGGAAAGTCTTTGGGTGCGAGCTAAGCCATTTTTTTCTTACATTGCAGATTAGCTAAGTCCACCAGGTTTGCCGTGTTAATAATGTTAGTGAGGATTGCCGCGTTATCATAGAGTACAGGGATTACTACAGTTAGCTGCGTTATATTACAGTGCGGTTAGACATATCCACCAGGATTAGCCGTGGTTATAACTTAGTGTTAGCCGGTGTATGATACAGTGCAGGGGTAATATCGTGGTCTTATCCGGTGTTAACCAGGGGGTGTTATCCAGTGTATTAACCAGGGGTGTTAGCCGGTGCAGGGGTACCAGTGGGATGAAGACTTTAACAGATCCTAACCCTTCTCACTCCTTGTTGTCCATCGTCCACATTAAACATAGACCGCAAGTTCTTCACTGACGGCAGACCGATGTCGTCGTCATGTGATGCGTCATGTGACTCTACTGTCTTGTCCATCTCTGATTGGCTGTTGGGTGAGGCATCTGATTGGCTGGTGAGTAGCTGATGTGTCGGTGATTCTGATTGGCTGCTGGTGGAGCTGCCGCGGGCTCGTTGTTGGAGGTTACTGACCTGCTTCTCTATCTTAGACACCTGCCGGAGAGAGAGAAAAACCAACCTAAGTAAGGAGAGAAATGATTAAGTAGGTAAATTAGTAAAATAGTACAAAGGGGGTCAAAGATTGCAGAATGTATTAAATTTGATCAAAAAGATACCCGATGATTTGACGCTGATCTATGCCCCTTTAAGTTATGGAGTCAACAAAAGACTAATTAAAGTGTCAATGTAAGCTATATGTCAGAGGTTTCTGAACCTATTCTTACATTATATACTTGGTAGATCTGAGGGACATGTTTATGTCTGTGTATACATTTGTATGACAAGGCATAAAACTAGAACTGACACATATATATATACTAAACAATAAACTAAATATCAAGAATGCAATAATAGAACAAGAAAAATATGAAAATATGAAAAACAGAAATCAGGTATTAGTAATAATTCACATCAACACACATCACTCAGCAATCAGATATAACACAGGCAATGTACAGGTGTACCAGTAGTTAAAGGGTATCTCAAATAAACACTTTGACTTAGAAAGGCTATTCACAGTCATGTATCCTTACAACTATCTCTGAAATGACAACATTGTATAAAATATAATTGTGGATGATTCTAGTGTGGCATTAAAAAGGAGAAGGAAAAAAAGCGATCATATTTTTAAGGTTTGGTCTACTGTAATAATTTTGTAGTTGTGATCATTGAACTGTACCGTTTTTTGAAAAACCACAGCATAACTAAATCTAGTGACAAGATAATATCTAAGTGTTATTTTTGAATCACTTATACAGGAATCTCAGCTGAAAAAAAAGCCCTTACCCTCAAATATTATTCAAGTAAATTTACATTTCTAGTATGGTGTATTTTTAAAATGAAAAGTGTTTGAACAAAAAGGGATATTGCTTTTTCCGCTCACTTCACCTTTGAATAACACACATCACACATATATATAAGCTGCACCTGCACTTAAAGAATAATTATTATCATTATATTTAATAACCCTCACCTTGGGTCTGAAAATGTCTCTTTAAGTAATGCACTATACTTCGAGAAATAGTTGTGTAACATGCACTGTGGTTCCGGTTCATGTTCATATGATAAGACCTTTTCAGCAGTATTGTGTTATATTATTGTACATGAACTATGTTTTTGTGTGTTCTGTGTATGTTTATGTGCTCTATTTATGATTCTATACTATGTGTGTGATTTCATTAATACCATAATGGCCCGTTTAGGGGCAGGGGTCTCAAATAAGCGCAGGTCTCATTTGAGCGCAGGTCTAGGACCCCTCTGAAACCCAAAATATCTATTAAAGGGACTCATATAAGCGCAGGTCCCTGTATAAGCGCAGGGGCGCTTTAATGGGCCACTGTGGTATGTGTGTCATTCTATACTGCATGTGTGACTCTATACTCTATGTGTGATTCTATATAAGATGCTACATTCGATATTTCTTGTGTAATTTTAAACTCTGTGTGTGATTGAATACTCTGTCGCTCTCTACCTGTCGCTCTGTCTGTGTGACAATGGCTGTGGCCCTTGACACCTGGTCCTCCAGGGCTGACAGATCCTCATCTTCAGACATCTCCTCGTCGGCCGCACTCACATCGACCCCGCTCACATCGACCCCGCTGACATCGACCCCGCTCACTCTACGCTGCAGCTGACGGATCCGCTCCTCGGCTGAGAACACACGCCCTGACGCAACGTAAATCTGACAACGATAAAACACACAGAGTTACCTCATGGCTACACAATCTATTTATACATAGTCAATGTAAGTACCATAGTTATTAATTACCAGTAGATATACATGATGTAAGTTTGTGACGTGAGTATAGCATATTTTAGATGAACTAGATCTAGGATATTTTATGTGAGAAATTGTGTGTACTATGAAAGAGTTTTGATGAAGATATTTTGAAAGTTTTGTTGAATAATGTGAAAAGAAGTAAACATCTTTTTGTATATGTAAGCATTGGTGTAATTTTGTGTCAAATGAGACAAATAGGATAGAATGAAGTAAATAATGATAAATAACACTTAATAAAATCTTCCTTTGACTATGTAACTAATCATTTCCTTCCAACTAGATCTATACCATACACCAAGATAAAATACTGAACCTCTTAAATGTTGACAAACATGTGTTATGCATCTTCTCTAGTCAGAAATAGAACAATATACAGTTGTAGTGAATACAATACATTGCAGACTTCTGCACAGTATAAAATGTCTTAAAAGCCAATGTAGTCCTGTTGTACATAGTTTGTAGATTACTTGGATCCATTGAGTTGTATCTGGACATAGGTAGAATACAAAGCAAGTCTTCAATCCCTTTTCCAACCACTCATTTACCTCAACCAATAGCATATATGTGGCTGGGTATTGTTTTATACACCACTTTACCTAAATGAAACTTAAAACAATGTGGATATAATCGGTATCAAAGTGATGGATATAACAGGTGGAAGAAGTATCTATAAACAGTCTGACAGTTAGATCTAACTACTGTGAAAGTACTTATATTCATGGGTGTATATTTTAGCGGAAGAGTGACAATCGGAAAAATTCGTGGGTATTTATTCTATACTTAAGCATATAACAATGCCGCGGATTTTTCATCTCCGCGAAAACCGCGAAAATGAATACCCAGCGAAATTAAGTACTTTCACAGTATAATGGGTTGTTAGTGCATGCAGCGATATGGGACATTTTCGTCTTTCGCTGGGTGTGCGTCGGTGCCAGGGCAATCTAGACAGTCTTACTGAGAAGTTTAACTATGTGTAAAGGACAGCGAATAACTCAAGATATCGATAAGATGTGCCTGGACAGTTAATGTTTGGGAAACAGTGTGTGTTTAACAGGTAATGTATCTTATTCATGTATGGTTAATATTTGGGAAAAGACAAGGAGTGTTGAAAAGGAACATGTATAAAATCTACATCTACTCTGACAGTTGATACAGTGTGTTCTGGACTTGTCTAAAAAGGCTATGGATGGAAGGTACAGTTTATGTATTCATGTGAGATGGTAGAAAGATGAGTCGCGCACTCGGTGGCTGGTGCAAAAAACATAAAACAAGGATGTACAGGAAAGTAAAAAAAAAAGGCAACTAATCAGGAAATAAACAACTAGGAAACACCACAACCCCAAGATTCTATTCGGCAAAATTGTATCAACGTTGGAAATATTACTTCGTCCTCTTTGAAATCTAGCTGATCCCTTGATGTCTCGGCCACTTCTTGGTCAATGCTGGAGTCTTCGATGTCAATTGGCACTAAACTGAACCCCTATAAACCACAGTAGTGTCTTTAACATATTTTTCTACAAAAATTGGAGGCATTGCATGAATGTTTGCATTGACACAAATTTAAGATGTATTAAAGTAACACTTTAGGTGCCTTTAAATTAAGTAATGCCATGTTAATGTCCCAAAGAGGTCATAACAGCATTCAAGTGGCTTTATGTGGCATTTATCCGAATTAAATATGCTTAAAATGTTCCTTTTAACTTATTTAATTTACTTAAATGCAAACATTCATGCACTGGAGGTTCAGAAAGTTGTTGACTACATCCTTTCTTTATAACTGCTGCCCTGTGACACTATAAACTCAAGACAGTATCTAATAATGGATGCAATAGAAAATGATGTCTACGTAACAAGCTATTGTTATCTGAGTTTACAACAGAGGTCTGTACATATGACTACAATAAGTTATGTATTAAAGTTATTATCTGCATGCAGAGGAAGATGATCAAATTTAGATACTGTATTTGATCTTCAATTGAGCTACCACAGGAGAGGGATTTGAGGCCACATTTGCACAATTAGTTACCAATATCAAGGATGTGAATAAAGTGGAGCAAGATGAACTCACCGATTCCTCAGCATCATTGAGGTCATGTTCGTTATACCCGGCGGTACGCCCCTTCACAGCGTCACCATGTGGGGAGCTGCTATTCGACCCAAACTTCCGTCTATTCGTCTGAGGGGACCGGTTAATGATGTAGTCTCGCTTGTAGCGTTTGGACGGCACCCTCTTTAGCCCACAGTCTATGCTGGTGAGGAGGGAGTCAGGGCTCACCTCCTTCTCCACCTTCTCCTCCAGAGCCTCAACCTTTAGTTCCTCCAGGAGCTGCAGGAGTCGCTGTCCGTCTTTCCGCTTCACCTTCCCTGATTTGAGCTGCTCTTTGCTGATGGCACCGTTCTGGTAGAGCAGCTCGAAGTCTGCGTAACATAGTAGCAGCTCCTCCTCTATCTCCTCTGTGTTTACTGCAGCCGCTCGCTCAGCTGGGCTGATCACGACTGTCTCGCGAGATGATTGACTCTCGGGTTTAACTGGGGTTGTTTTGGGAGATGCGGGGGTTGTTTCCAGGTCGCGGGTCGCCTTCATGAGGGTGTCGGAGGTGTTGAGGACCTCGAGAGCTGCTGATGTGACTCTACGCATGGACTGAGCCGTAGATTGCTGGAAGTGAGGTTCACATCTATACACACCACTAACCCACACAACACACCTTAACTAGACACAACCCTGAGGCCAAGAAAAAGAAAATTTGTATTCAGGTACCCTGACCGACTTTTTTTGGGGGTATTTTTTTTAAATATGTTTAAGGACTTTTGGGACTTTTTACAAAAAAAAATCCTTTGCGACTGAAAAATAGTTTTTCCTGAAAACTGAAATTTCATCCTATCCTTGTAATTAAAAAAAAAATCGACCGACCGACCCTATTATTTTTAGAACCTGATTGTTACCTGAATACAACTTTTTTTAGGCCTAACAATGACAGCACTCGTCAGCTTCTGGTAAAATCACATAATGGAGAAAACATTGGCAATTTTGAAATATTGATGTCTTTTATGATAGTTTTAAATCCATGATCATGTGAACAGAACTTGCAGAAAAATAACTTTTGAATTTTACCAGAATGATCTCTAGATTCCAGTGCAGTCATAGACTCAACCCCACTCTTATATATATATACATAAATATACCCGTCTATGTAATGTTATCCACATAACTTATCTGTAAAGTTTAGTATCACACAAAAAGAAAAACACCAGCAGCATCAGTAACCTTAAGTAATAGCCATGTATCTCATAAAGTGTAAACAAAGATGTGAAGTCAAGAGATCTACATTTTTTCTGACTCTATTTTTGGGCTTCGATGTCCACGGATGTAGTATTTCCACTTAGATTACAGATGCTTGAATGTTGCTTATATCCTGTACATTTTACAAGGTGATCAATTGCAGTGTCCCAGAGTTACAATTGATCACCCAGGTTGGTACTTTATGTTGCTTTATTTACATTGGGGGTCTGTACCATGAAGTTGAAGAAGATGTAAAAATCATAATGATTTTTCTCTTCCTAAATTTGCAACATTTGTCTACATTTTTTCAGAATAGGAAACATTTCATGTCAAAACCTAAACAAAATTTCTCTAGACATTGCTGTTTATGAGATACATGGCTTACTTAAGGTGCTTATATATACAGTTAATTAGTTACCATGTCGTCATGTTCCCTGAGGATCGACTCGCGCAGACTGTTAGTAACCGGCATGTCTAGTGTGTAGCTGCTGGATCGGCTGTAGGTGGCGCTGTCGTCAGAATATGCAGAGTCCGACCGGTGGATCATCGTCTGCTGAACCTCATCCTCCAACGTGTTGAGCTTCTTGTCCATCTCATCAATCTGGTTATTGATGGACGACAGCTGAAAGGGAGCGGAAATAGCACAGCATGATTTTTTTGCATTTATGTAAATTAATTTTGCTTAAAGGACCCCTTAAATGCTGTTATGATCTTTCGGGGGATCACTGAACTTAAAGCCGCTTAGAGTGCTCCTTTAAGGCATCTTAAATTTGCTTAGATGCAAATGTTCATACTGTTGGGGTTTTGTGTTATTGTATTAAGTTATGCGAGAAGGATTCCGGGAGAGTCATAGGTGAAGAGCTTTATTGTAGAATTCATCAAATCAATTCCAGAATTGAAGGATGTAGTGATTTCTGTAAGTCTACCATAGTGACAATTATTGACTTTGTATACAACATATACACCACTGAGAACCTAGAGATATAAGAAATAGAAAGCTATTTGGTATTTTACATGGACAGGCTTGTTCTAATTTGGATCGAATTCCCTGGTTAAACTGAAGGAAGAATTCTTTTGCGCCATTAAGGGAGCATATACGGTCTTTAATCCTTCATAAAGGTAGACGCTGTAATGAAACTGAAATACTGAGAGGGCTCTGAGTAGAGAAGGTGTCCAATCATTAACATCATCAACAGCAACTATATTAGAACTGCAAATTGACTTTTCAACATTCACTTTGTATAATAAAGATGAGGGGACAAAATCTTGCTTCTAGTAGACTATAGACAGTTCAGTCATCCTCAGTTTCATCATCAAACATGCAGTATAGGGACACTCTGAATTCAAGACATCATCCTGACATGCTTTCAGCATAGATACAATACAACATGCTTGCAGAGAGTAGAACATGCTTCTTGACATGATCTGCCAATTCAGAACTAACTTTCCTGAATCACACAGTGATACTTTGTCATGTATACACAAGCTAAAGACTTTTCATGCCAGCATATTCAAAGGCCACATCCAACACTGGACAGACATTGTATTCTGAAGTGATGAGTGAGAGTCAAAATTACTAGATTTGTTGGTGGATTCTAGGCAATGGTAAACAATCCTGCTGAGGGTGAATAACTTAACAAAGGATGATGTAGATTCAGAGACAAGCTAGCTTATAGATAACATCAACATATCTAAACACTCTAAGTAGGACAACATTTAAATGCATTTATCAGCAATATGCATGATTTCCGCCCTGGCAAAAGATATAATATTGGCTTATATTTCATGACAATAACAACATGCACGGAGCTCGCATTGACTACATGCTGATGCATCGTACCAGCAACATGTTCCAGTCCACCGGCTTTATGTCGTCATCGATCCATGACCTTTCCATATCAAGGTCAAGGTCATCGTAGTGCAGCTTGGGAATGAAGGTCAAATTAGGTCAAGGTCAAACATCTGATTTAATCTCAATGTCAATGTGAGTAGTCCTGGTTGCAGGGTGCTGTTTCTCCACAAATTTGCAGACCTCCACAAATTTGCAGACCTCCACAAATTTGCAGACCTCCACAAATTTGCAGACCTCCACAAATTTGCAGACCTCCACAAATTTGCAGACCTCTGCAAATTTGCTTCCATAAATTTGTGGAGGTCAACAAACATATGCGGATGTCCGTATTTGTATGCTTAAGTACTAAAAAGTGTTTTCCATATATATTTGCTGACTTCCATAAATATATGGAGAGCGTATTTAGAGACATTCGCAAATTTGTGGACGCCTGCAAATTTGTGGAGAAATAGCATCCAGGGAGAGTGCATGGGTTCAAGGTAAATAATATAACATTGTGTCAAGGGTAATGGGAACTTTGGTAATAAAACCTATGTCCAGTTATGTCTGTGGAATATCTGAGTCTCAAGATGGGAGATTTGTCCAGTTATTCTAGCCAAATGACATCCACTGCAAAAGCTCAGACTCAGCAAATTTTGCTTTTGATTACCATTTGAGTATTTAGTTAGGTAATGGGAACTTTGGTAATAAAACCTATGTCCAGTTATGTCTGTGGTATATCTGAGTCTCAAGATGGGAGATTTGTCCAGTTATTCTAGCCAAATGACATCCACTGCAAAAGCTCAGACTCAGCAAATTTTGCTATTGATTACCATTTGAGTATTTAGTTTTGTATTACCTTAGTGGCTAAGTGTATTACGTTCAGGTAACATTGCCCAAAAGAAATAGGGTCTGTAGATCAATCCCATTTTTTTACCAATCTATTTTTAAGGATTAGGAGAGGAAATTTCTTCCATTCATCATCTTCTCCGTCAATTATATTTTTGTAAAAAAAAAGTTTCAGTTGTAACATCCCCAAACTGCCTTCCAAATCAAAAAAAAATCAGGGCAGGCTCAAAACAGTCGGGATACCTGAAGTTCTGGACACAATTTTATAAAACTTCAGCGCAGGGGCGGGACTTGTGCGGAGAGTAAGATGGTTGGAGTTTTATTTTTTCGGAATACAAGATTTCCTATGCTTTAGCACTGAAGGGCCGTATTCAATGCCCCCCATTGAATACAATGTGGCCATATTCAATGGGCTAGGAAAAGATAGTTTTTTCTTCATAAAATGACTTCAAATAAAAAATAAACACAAATACCAACTACATTGATACCATCTCTGATGTATTTCACTCGTGGGGGCTGGGGCATATCCCACTCAGCCTCCGGCTTCATTGGATATGGCCCCAGCTCCAACTCATGAAATACAACAGAGATGGTATCAATGTAGTTGGCATTTGTCTATTTATTTAGCTTGTAATAGATGAGAGTACAGGTGCAGGGGTTACTCACCTTGGCAGGTGTGTGTACAGGTGTGTGTGCAGGACTAGACCTCTGCGTCCTGGAGGAGTGAACTTGTTCCGCTATCCGCATCAGCTCGGCCGTGTCTGGGTACCCTGCACGCGGGGTCGTGACCTGTGTCGCCGACTTCTCCTCCTTCTCCGCATACTTCTTACTGGTCTCTATAATTTAAGATTCATTTACACATTTAAAATGATTTCAAAATAATAATTGTATTTATATTTTGTGAAATATCACTGAAAAGCCTATATCTTTTATTAAGCTAAATATGCATGATATGCAAGTGGTAATAATATTGCTCTAATCTAGAATAAGATGTAGAACAGCAGTAAACAGATTTGATCTCTTTCTCTGTCAAAAATCCATTTTTGAATCCATTTTGAAATTTTCATATGAAAGAGAATTCCTTACAATCACAAGACCCAAGAAAAAAAGCGAAAAAGAAAATCAAGCAGGTATTTACCATCAGTTTTGGCTTCCACTAGTAGTTGTGCCGTGGCTCGTGCTTCCCCAACAACATTTCGTGCTATAACTGAGTATTCTGCATCATCATCCAGCGTGGCGTAGTCAACATTGAGTACATAGTCCCGGTTACCAATCTTCTCTGTATGTAGAAAAATACACAGTCAATAAATAGGGTCTATAATCTATGTATGCATATGAAATAGTCAGATTTGTTGAAACTATTTATGCATATGTGTGGTATAACTAATTATACAAGTTTTATGTACAACTAAGTGCATGAGGAATAGTGGCTGGATGTACATGAAAGTTTGTCTCACAGTGCTACCCAGTTTTCTATATACTTTTAAATAATAGTAGTCTTTTATTGACAACAAAGGAGGTCATTACTGACCAAAGTGTCATAAAGCTAGCAACTATTTTTGTACGATATCTCCTCTACTCTACAGCTAAGACAAATTCCTAGGCATCTACGCAGATCGCAAGAAGCAAATTTGTGTAATACGCAGAGAAGAGGCAGAAGAGTTGAAAATAATTATAATAGAGTGGGGGAGGGGGGGGGGGGTCCTTTAGTCAAAGCTAACCTTTAAACCAGGGGGGTAGCGGTTAGGGGGGGTGCAGCCCAAGGGCATATGCCTCAAATTTTAACATCAAATTTTGAAGGGTACCATCCCTGTATCGGAATATACTACTGCCGATTTTTTCGTTTATGGATAATTGTAGGTATATTAAATGGGCATTAGATTAGCCTAGTTTGTTTAAGCCATGCGGTGTAATGCTAACTAGTCAGGGCATGGACTGTCTCTCCCCCAGGTTCAGTTCCAAGATGCCTGCAGGGCTCTTGAGCAGGTTTTTGATGAAACTGATATATCATATCATTGTCAAAAAACATTTTTGAGTTTTTAACTACCTTTTCCTTATTGATACCCCATGTCGCACAAAGGTATAACCTCAATGATATCTGAGAAAAGTATCAATCAATTTAGGCCCCAGGATGCTCTCTTGTGGTACACCGTTATTGTACTAGCTATGTCCTCACTAAACACAATATTTATGCTCACTATTGGATATGATTTATGATAGATATTCATAAGGACTTGGGGATCATTCCTCTTATCTGGTTGCATATTAGTTTATGAAATGGTGCTCAACTGTTAATATAGTCAAATGCCTTTGTGGTGTCAATGAAGCAAGAACAGAGAGATTTACCTTCGGCCTGAACCTTTATGACATCTGTATACAAAATAAACACATTGTCTACACTTTTCTACAAAACCATTCTGAAGTGGGTCATTTTTGATTTAGCATTATCACTTTTGAATGCCTTTCTATGTTTGATATTTATTTCAAAAGGTTTACAAATGCAATTCATAGACTGCAATTAGTGTAGTTTGCTTAACAAATATTACAAATCGGTGTCTAGGAGTTAAGACTGTGATTAGACTCCAGATTTAAGATATGTGGGGTTATGTATGTCCTAAAAAGCTGTCCAAAAAGGGGACGTGTGCTTATTAGGTGATGTGGACGTATTATGAATGTGTGCTAATTACATTGAATACAGTTGAAGTATTCCTGTAATGGCTATAATTGTCGGGATCGCCTGTATCATATGTCTTGTGTAAAGGGATGATTATCCACTCAATGTATTTCTCCAGGAACTCTGACTGCTTCCCAGACATAATTACGGGTTAAACACAAACCACCAAGCCTCCAGTGTGGATCTCCCAAGGTGGGTTATACGAGGTCGTTTAGTAGTATACCTTTGTACTAAAGTAACGAAATTAGACCCAAGGTGCGGGTTACGAATGCCCAGGCTAGCTCTCCTAGGTGCGCGTACAAACGTTAAGAGCGCAGTCTTAACCTAAGAATTAAGATGGTCTTAATTGTCTTAAAATGAATTCTGACACTACTCCCTAGATGGCATCATATGTTGATATCGTGGGGGGCTCTGCCCCCCAACCCCCCTTTTTTCTTTTTTTTCATTCTTTAGTAATGGTAATTACGACTTTAAGACTAAGACTTGATTAAGACTTGATTAAGACCCGAAAGTAGGTCTTAATAAGTGGGACTAAGACTCATTAAGACTTGATTAAGACCTGAAAGTGGGTCAGGGGTGCTGGAGTAAACCAGGAGGGAGGGGGTCATACATTAAGACATTTTAAGATGTCTTAATTAAGATTGCGCTTTTAACATTTGTATGAGCACCTAGAAGAGCTAGCATGTATTTGCGCAGGTTACAGGGTTTCCCCAAAGTCTAGATGTGGGTTATACACTGGATGTGAGTTGTTCCCATGAACTTATGGGAGGTGGGTTTTAATACATTGAATAGGATATATCATATAAAGGTCAAATTTCTCTCACAAAGGAGGGCCAGGTTATATAGGCTTGTGAGCATATGAAGTAAATTCTAGCATAGATGTAAATGGCTTGTGTGAGAATTCCAGAATTCCAATGCCGCCCAAAGGAACTGCCCAACTTCAGAGTGCTACAAGAGTTTTGCCAGGATAGGGGGTGCAGAGGGGTCCCCCCTGAGGTCGGAAAGTCGCCGAAATCAAGGGGTCCAGGTCACAAAGTCGCTTTTTTGGACCCCCTTTAAGTATTGTAAATTTTGTTTAAAAGTCGCCAGGTCACTTTTATTATTGCATTAGGTCGAAAGTCGCCTCCAAAAGGGCCCAGGTCCCCAGGTCGCTTTTGACCCCTCTGGAGCCACAGGATAGTAGAGTACTAAGGTAGCCATAATCAAACCCCTGTTCTATTATAGGATTTCCTCAAACTCAGGGTGCAGCTAGTATTCGGGTTTGGCCTATATACAAGACTTGACAGTACCGTAAAACCTCACATAGAAGGCGCAGCTGGTATGCAAGACGGATCGCTAGTGTGGCTTATAGAATTGCCCTAGGGTAAGTGCACGGCAATAGATGCACGTTTTTTTTACATGCATTGTAAAACCTCACGTATCTGGTGCGGCTTATAGGATCGGCACAGAGTCGGAGTGCGGCTTACACGCAAGTTAGGCTTATACGCGAGGTTTTACGGTATACTACAGTACTAAAGTGGCTATAATCAGAGGCCCTGTGAGGCCTAAAGGATTCTCCAAAGTTAGGCAGCGACTTACACGCGAGTTAGGCATGTATGCAAGACTTGACAGGTACCCAGTAAACAAAAAATGTTATACACGTTATAGAACGTTTCTTATGGCTCCTTATCATGGCAAAACGTTATATACTGTTAAAAACGTCATGAATAACATATTTTTGCTTGCTGAGTAAGATTGTTTTTTTTTTGTATTCCAGAAAAGGTAGACTCACGTATCCTGTACTGTGTGGTGTTGGTGAGTCGCTGCCCGTCCTTGTACCACGTGACGTGTGGCTGGGGACGACCTTTGACCTTGCACCTAAAGCTGGCCCCTGACCCCTCCAGCACCTCCACGTCCGTGATCGGCTTCAGGAACTCTGGGACCGCCTTCTCCACCTGACTCCCTGTTAACACATCAATAAATAATCTGAAAATCTATGAAACTTTTTTTATAAATATTATTACAGGAAATTAAGTATATGATATCATTAGAAACTTTGTCCATGAACAAACTAACTCATATTTAGAATGGAATGCATTATTTGTTAACACCAGAACAAGGCGGTTTTAGGGAAAATAGAGGCACTCAAGATGTAGTAATAGTATTTTAAAATCTCTGAATCATAGGTTATATAAATGCTTTATATTGATTATAGGAAGGCCTTTGACACAATCAGTCATGATAAGTTATTTGAAAAATTGGCTTGATAAGGTTTTTAGTGGAACTGTTATTTGTTGGTGTAGGAGCTGTTTGGAAATAGGGTGAAAGTTCTGTTGCTAATGCTCTTTTCCAATTGGGAGAATATGTATTATGGACTGCCACAAGGCTCGACTTTGGGCCCGGTAATATTTATATTGTATGTGATCAATGATAAGATAATTATGGTTGTTAAGACATGTTAGAGGACATATGGATAATTTCACAGCATTTCTGTTGTTTAAAACTATGTTAATGCAATAATTGATAACAGTAGTGTATTCCTATCTGGTATAAGCTTCTTTTGAACAGAAGAAATTAAATATCTCCAGAATATAGTTTTAGGATTTGAGAGGCTCTATGTCTGCTTCTGTTAAGGATAAACATGCTGAAGTGAAGGTATTGCTTGTTGATTTGAGACTACAGTATTTACAAGGTATATTTTGATATGGATAACTATGTTAGATTCATTAGTATTGGTAACAGAGTGACTAGAGCTGCGGATAGACCATTTAATAGAATTCATATACAGCATATAAGATGTACAAATGTCTCCTAGATGCATATATATTATATGGAATAATATCAAACCTGGCATAAGACTTTCTGCAAATGGCATTATATTTTAAGAGAAATTAATAAGAGTATTGTCAACTATTTCAAGGATATGATCTCTAGTGCATGAATCTATAATTGCACTGATTGATATTGAAATTGAAATTGAACATGAATATATTTATTTGAATTGTGATGGTATTCCTTTGTCACCAAAGAGCCTAATAGATAACGTGCAACAAATTAACTTTCTGTTGAAGTAATTCTACTTAGTATTTGTTTAACGGAATCCGATAGTATGATAAAAGACTATTCATATAATAGAACGTCAGTTTGGAGGGACTGGGGATTTGGTAAGGTTTTTGCTGCAAACATGTTTGCCAACGATAAATAGTGTCGGCTTATAGGCGTTTTTCCTGTTACATTAGATTCTTACTAAGATATTTTCTAGGTATACAATATGCCAGTAACTTCTGTTTTATTAACTTATTTAGTTGTTGTTTTTTAGTTTGAGTTTTGAATTATTTTATTTGCCATATTTTCATAACACAGATGCTGTTCCAAATACAGCCAAGGTACAAAATAGAATATACAAACAGTAACTATAGATACATCAGATTGCTATCCAGCATATCCGGAAAATCCTAGCAACATATAGAGAACAATAATTTAGTGAAAAGAGACATTTAGAGCGCTAGGTATACAGTAGTTTCCATGAGCATCATTACTAAGTTGCATATAGTCTGCCTATAAATGGCTGACCTGACTAGTAAAATATTCACCTTGCGGATAAATTGACAAATCAATAAAAATGACACAGATAAACAAGTAAACAGATCAGAGTTTCATCTCTTCGCAATTGAGTTTGTAACTTCTTTTTTTTTCACAAAATGATGTTATAAATACAGTGCAATTCAAAGGACTATCATAGAGTCCTATAGCAGAGTGATATACAATATGCATATCACTACTTCAGCAAATCAATCACTGCTGAGCCATGTGGACACTTGAATTGAACTTGAATTTTTTTTTAATTTAGACCGTATTAGGTAAGCCCAGGGCCTGTTTGCTAATGTAATATTTGTACTTCAAATAATTCTTTCATATTTTTACCCTTTTTTGGTCAATTTTAAGGCATTCAAAAAAGTTGGCTGGTACATTCATGTTAAAAAAAAGGGTTAAAACATCGACCTACCGACCCTACATTTTCCCCCCATGTTACCTGAAAAAAACACTCTTTTTTTTACCTTGAACTAGACAGTTGAGGTTAATAGAAAATTTGATAAAAAATGTATAAACCTACCAGTGAGTACGAGGCGGAAGGGCTTGTGGTTGCGTCCCTTCTCGTTGATGGCTATACAGACATAGCGCCCCCTGGATGTGGGGGTGGTATTAAACACCTCCAGGGTGTGCCTGTCGTCGTGCGTGTGGATCTCCGTGTCTGGGTCTTCTTCCAGCGCCCGGATATCTGCAGAGTCCTCCTTGTACCAAAACACATCTGGAAGTACAAATATTTTTTATTTATTAAATTCAGAAAAGTAATATTAGCTATATTTATTTCATGTTGAATAAGGCAATCCCATTGACTCAACCATGGAAGGCTGTATTTCACACACCCTATCAAATAATCCTCTCCAGTATTTCACTGCCTTTGAAATAATTGAAATTGATGATTGAATCACTATAAAATCGCTTTTCAGGTCAATTAGGTAGAATTTTGTCGACTATTTTAAATAGTGACATGAGATTAACACAAAGGAGCACCCATATAGTTCCCCAAGGAGGGTCATTTCACTCTGCTACACCTAGTGAAATAACTCTCAATGGGGGACTATACTCATGAACGTTTGTCTATTTAATATTACATGCCTTATACAACAGGTTACTACCCCGGGTATCAGGGCACATCTATACAACTAGAAGATTAAAAGCATGAATTAAGATTTGTTCTACATCAACCACAGGTCAGCACACATCTGTACAAGTAGGAGATTATCAGGTTTCATCAATGTTTAGAGAGTAGGGCCAAAAAAAAAAAGGTTTGTTTCAGGTCACCCGACCGACCCTATCTAAACAGGGCCGACCCTGCGTTCTCTTATGCAATTTTGAAGAAATTTTTATATTTTTAGACTTTTTTGGGGTCAATTTTAGGTTTACAAAATTTTCGAAAAAAATCTCTCCATTTTTACACTTTCTCGGGTCAATTTTAGAGGGGAAGTAAAAAAAAAAAAAAAAGAAAAAAAAAAAAAATCCGACCTACCAACCCTAGAGGTTCTTCCCATGTTACCTGAAACAAAACTTTTTTTTTATTTGGCCTAGTCATTATATAACAGGGAGGTGTCGGTGGATTTTTGCATGATAAGTATTTTTCACATACCTGACCTCCAACTGTGGGTTGGACTTAATAAAGAGGAAAAAACGTGTTTGACTCATCCATTTAGAGGGGTCAACCTTTCTTTTCATTCTCGTCCTTCCCCTGCTGTAAATAATGACGACTCCTTCATATCCCCATTCTAGCTTTGTTATAGCTAAACACTGAACTCATTGTAAGGATTACCTAGGGGTTTGGTGCCGGTGACTTGACAGGTAAACCGCGCCGGTTCTCCCTCGGGGACGGTGACGGTGACGGGTCGGATGATAAAGCGTGGGTCAGCGTCCTCCGGGTCATCCTCCGCCTGGTCAGCCGCCTCCTCAGCCTCCTCTAGTTTCTGGTAATGTAGGGAAGTTTTTTTTTAAGTGTTTTATTGAGTATAAGTTATAAGATATATGTGTTATACATTGGATTCGGCGCATTGCCTTTCTGCCCCCAAGATCCCTTTATCTTTTGTAGGGACCTGGATATAGAAACGACTCACAACTGTAGGTAGACAGTGGCACCATCTGAAGTACAGAGATTTGTAGTTCCTATCTTTCTACCAACAATCCCATGTACAGTGGTGCCACCTTAAGTGCATAGGTGACCGGAGACTAGGAGTGTCAGACCTTTACATACACTATATACATACACAATACAATGGCAGCAGGACTCAGTTATATCCTGCATCCACATACAGCCATGCATACGATATACAGTCAGACCATTTCCTTTCTTCTTTCAGTCAACTGTAATGTAATCTTTAATATATAGACAAATGCCAACGCCCATTGATACCTTCCCTGTTGTATTTCACGAGTGGGGGCTGGGGCAGTATCCCACGAAGTCGCAGGCTGCGTGGGATACACCCCAGCCCCAACGAGTGAAATACATCAGAGTGGTATCAATGTAGTTGGCATTTGTGTTTATTTTTTATTTGAAGCCATTTAATGAAGAAACAACAACTTTTTCATAGCCAATTGAATATGGCCACATTGTATTCAATGGGGGGGGGGCATTGAATACGGCCTTTCAGTGCTTAAGCATAGGAGATCTTGTATTTCCAAAAAATAAAAACAAAGTCCTGAGGCGTTACTTCTTACCTTTTTCCTGAGTAGCTCTATTTGTTCTGTGGTTAGTGGTTTCACGGTGTGTGGCTTAAACTTAGGGGCTGGAGAAAACATCTGGTACTCCCCATAGTCTGCAGAATCCTGTAAGACACACTTAACTGTTAATTACCTAAAAACTCTGAATTCTGTGAGGTTTCAACAGATGGTACATGTATTAATATCAAATATCTCAGACATATGCAATTTAATAAAATCAAGGAAGTGATTATTATTTTAACACGAGGGTGATGGTACTTTATATTTGCGACCCCTGCTTTAATGGTATTTTAATCAAAAGTAAAACAAATTTAGTTGACCCCCAATAGGGAATTAGTATTTTCCCAGTTCCCTCCAAAGTCTCCTATCACCCCCTTGTTAGCAAGATCAATCAGGAGTTGTGTTACATTGTCTACCATCTTATCGCCATGATGCATGAATGCAGCCCTGCTGTGTAACTTGCTAGTGCTGCATTCATGAATGGTGTCAGCTCTGCAGCCCGGTTTGAAATACCTCCTTATTAGCAGCGATGTTACAGTATACATCATATTGCCTTAAGGGAGTGATCATTTTTTTATCAACAGGGGCGGGGGGGGGCAAAAAAATTTGGACCCCTTGACCGGGGCAGTGAAAAAAATTTGGACACCTCCTTGGGGGGGGGGGTCAAACAAATTTAGCCTGTTTTGGGCCAAAAAGCCTGTGTGTTACTATGCTTCAAAGGGCTCGTGCGCGTGGCGATTTTCGACCCGTAGGGGGTAAAAAATTTCGACCCGTTGACCGGGGGGGGGGTTAAAACAATTTTGCACGCTCCGCGCGGAAACCCCCCCCCTGTTATAAAAAAATGATCACTCCTTAAGGCATCATGTCGTCCTTATAGGGTTAAGGCATCATGTCCCTTAAAGGGTGAACACCAATAACCTACTTACCTCCATGTCTTCTTCCTGATCGGCAAAGTCAGACTTGACCCTGGAGTGACCTTGGTCATCCTCGTCAAGGTCAGAGTCACTCAGCAGGTCAGACAGCGTCTGTGACCCCTCCTCATTCTCCGGCAGGTCCGACAACTCGTCCAAATCTCTGTGATGGTAAAAAAGAAAGTGAAATAAATTTAAATATAATGTAAATGATAGTAAATATCATCACCTCTGCATTATCATAATGTGCATGTTTTACATGGGATATAACTCAACAATGCAAAATGTCTCTAAGTATAAATTATTTGACCAAACAAGGGTGATAGTGGATCTGTCAGTCCGTCAAAAGTGCCTATGGAAGGGCAACAGAAATACTGGATAATGGAATAAGTGAAATGGTGAAAGTCAAAGAGACAAAGTTCTGCTAATTAAAACAGTCCCTACATAACACAGAGATACAGCTCTAGACCAATGCAGCGAGAAAGGGTGGATTTTGAGAACATTTGTTGATTTAAGGTTTTGAGCATTTCTGAAGTATGACTGACAAGTACATCCATTTAATCTTAAAACACTACATTCTAATATATACTTTTCTAAAGACAACTATCATTTGAATCTCTTGATATGATATTGCAAACATAGCCAATACAGACAATGTTATGAGGATTCTGTTAAAGCCAATGTAACAACTTTGTTATGAAAAACCCAACCTTAATTGTTGCTTTGGTCTGTAGAGTAAAGATACCGAACTCAGATCACACACTCAGTAAATGAACTAGGCCTGTAGGTGTAAAGTGAGGTTGTTGCAGGCAAACTAAAAGCCGCAGTGCCAACGATAGGATCAGTCCATGTGTAAATTCCCAGGCATATGAAACCTCATTCCACTTGCTCAGTGTAACCTCAGTCTATAACAAAGGCTGTCTATAACAGTAGATATCCTGAGTGTACAGTGAGGTTAGTAAAACTGTATATGTGCATGATATATCCTGAGTTGTGCTAGTCCTGGGCCCTGCTGTGTGGCTATGGAGACTGGTGTGGGAGTGTGCCTGTTCCACTAACGGTGTAACTCACACTAACCAATCAACGGGCCAACCTTAATTAGCGTTTGTAATCAGAGCTCTCCAACCGCCCCCCCCCACACACACATACATCACCACACCCTGCAATACTGGGGGTGCAGAGGGGTCCCCCCCTGAGGTCGGAAAGTCGACGAAATTAAGGGGTCCAGGTCACAAAGTCGCTTTTTTGGACCCCCTTGAGTATTGTCAAATTTTTCTAAAAGTCGCCAGGTCACTTTTATTATTGCATTAGGTCGAAAGTCGCCTCCAAAACGGCCAAAGTCGCCAGGTCGCTTTTCACCCCTCTGGAGCCAAAATACTATAGCCTACAGTATAGGGCTATCCTGCCTCTCCTCCATACCCCCTCTAGTTTGTGACGTCACGCACAGACGTTATGACGTCACGCACAGACGTTATGACGTCAAACACACATACGTTATGACGTCACCACACACGTCTCATGACGACACAAGCTGTGAGCTAGTGTCTGGTAGGAACAGCGAAAGGGTAAACATGCAAATGTACATGATGGGGGGGGGATTTTTACTTCCATTTACAAAATGTATTCGTATCCATGTGCCTATATAAATGTATGTGTAACGCTTAAAATCTTTCTGATAGTTCAAGTACATACGATATGGAGAATTCAATGGTCGCGGTAGGTCAGGGGACTAGGATCTAGATATTGTGCATTGAAAATCGCCAGAAGAATAAAAAAATTTCACACACATCTATGCAGATGATATCAACAAAAATACAATGTGTAGCTAAAAAACAAGATAGCTCCTAACACATCTCTAATAATTATTTAAGGAATTGAACCGCATGCTAAATCCTACCTACCTACCCTAAATTTTTGGACCATGTTGCCTGAAACCTGAAACACACCTTTTGTTTTTGGCCTAATGGGTAACATGTCTCTCACCTCTCGCCTACAGTAGCGGTGGGGACCTCGGTAGGTGGCACGAACATCAGCAGGGGACCCGCCTGGTCCTTGCCGATCTTACGCTCCCCGAAGTTGTCGTACGCTGAGATCCGGTCCTGGAACAGTCACAATTAATGACTCTTTAATATTACATGCTGATAAACTGTTTTGTAGTAATGGAGACAAAGGGTACACTTATTGTTTGAATGGACATAACAGAAAATATACAAAAGCTAGATAGTTAGGTTCAGTATCAGCAGATATCCAGATCTCAAAGTAAAGCATCTATATTGACTTGGACTAATTGCTTTATGTCACGATGACATTCACACATTTGTCTCAACCTTCAGGTCTAGTGAATAGGAACCCCATGAGCATCATTAACTCTGGCTACAAACTTTAAAATCAGGTATCAGTTACTCCTGTAATCCTTAATCCATTAATGCAGCCCTAGCGAGTAACTCACCAGTCCTGCATTCAAGCATCATGCCGCCATGGCTAGTTAGGCCTACTCATGAGGGATGCATTCATTCACCATGACCACAAAGGACATAGCACATTAAAACAGCATACAGTCCTTAAAGCAGCATACAGCCCTTAACGGGTTAAAGACAGCTTCGTACCTTAAACAGTGGGCCTGGTTTGGTGACGTCCCAGCTCTCTCCCAGCATGAACTCAGAGTCGAGCGTTGTGTTGTTGTTGTCATCCTCATCGTCACCATAGCGACTGATGTCGTCAAGGTCAGTCTCGTCCAGACCGAGGGCACTAGCGCTGTCGTCAAAACTCGGTAGCGGGACGGAGCGGCCGGTCTCCAGTCGGTGAGCTGCCTCCTCACTCAATACAGACTCAAGGTCATTGTCAAGGTCACCGTCAAAGACGTCCTCCATGTCGGGCATGACCGTCTCCCTGGTTACCAATTGTTTGACCAATAGCGGTTCCTCTACCTCACTCTGTAGCAGCGGGCTGTCACTGTCACCCCCGATGGTCGCGTCACTGTCACTCCCGCTGTCAAGTCTCTCTGTCACCTGTCGCGAGACGACCACATGTTTACTGTCACGCTTAGCGGCCGCTAGTTCCTCCAGTTCCCGTCGTGCGTGCTCCCCCGGGGCGGTGAACGTCTCGCCGTCAGGACTCGTGACAGTGATGACCATGTCGTTGCCGTCAGTAGACATGTTGACGGGTTGTCTTCGTGTTGTCAGGACGCTGTCTGTGTTGAGTGCCACAAGGTCGTCCAGGTCGATGTCCTTGTCTGAGTCCCTGCGCCCCCCATGTGGAGGCTGCGAGTTAAGCGCGGTGTGCCGGCTGGGTACGATAGCCTCGTAGCCATCTGGGAGGTCATACCTGTAACGACAGACACTGCATCAGTGTTTGTATTTAAGCAAATTTAAGATGCCTTAAAGGAACACTTTAAGCAACTTTAAGTTCAGTTATGCCATGTCATACCTGGCTATTAAGTGACTTTTATTAAATTAAAATCTGCTTAAAGTGTTCCTTTAAGCATTTTTAATTTACTTAAAGATACAATATCAGTTAAATGCCCCAAAACTATAGAAGAACATTGCAATTTCTTTTTTTAACCATTTCCGTAATGTTTGACATCATTCTTTATGGTATCAATGTTCTCCTGATTGTGATTTGACAATATCTCCTGACAACAAAAATAAGAATAAAAGGATAAACTAGATGCTACATACCGTGGGGTGCTGGTCACTGGTACATCCGAGTCCGGTTGCTCGGAGAAGTGGCTCTCGTTATCGGTGTCAGCAAAGGTCGAGTTGTGGTTGTCAAAGTCTGAGTCGGACACGAGGTCGTTGAGCTGCGTGATGTGGCACTGGTTAGACAGCTTGGTGAGCGACCGACGCACCTTTTTAAAAAGAATTGTATTTATTACATTAGATGAGTTTCAGAATACAGCATTATTCAGAATCAGATGACACAGTTCATTTGTGTTACAAGTAAGAGTATAGTTGGTATGCTAGAAGTTGGTGGTATTAAGGTGTGTGTACACCGATATAATAGGGTCACTGGATGAGTCTATAAGCTTGTATGCGTACTGTCTAGAACATATTTTTAGACAGTGAACTTTGCATGTTTCAGCCAAAATATGCCTGTTCGTCAATGAAATCTATCTTTTGTACAGTTACAAGTGTTTTGTATGTTGGCATATTTAATGCATCTATAGAATATCCAGATTACGGTAACTGATCGGTGAACATAATAATTATCAATTAAAGTCGTTGTACCTTCTCCTCCTCTCGTTGATGTAACCGCTCGTCTGCCTCCCACCGCGCTGCCACTACCTGGAATACGGAGTGTTATGTTATTAGTACTGTACGGTCGCGATTAAGCGCCAGGGCACTCTTCAATTTGGTGGGGCTCTTACACAGGTGCTTATTAAAGGTCATTATTTTGATGCTTAACAAACATTTGGAGGCCCCTATACCCCTTGGGCTTATTCAAGACCAGCGCTCTTTCAAAACCAGGCACTTTATCGCGCCGGTACAGTATGTGAAACCTACATATATCTAAAGATGTCACTTCTCCTACATTTGCAGGAATTACTTTTTTTTAATGTTATTTCTGTGTTAAATAATGTTGATTTCCTGCAGGAAAATAAGCAAAATTGTAAGATTTGATACTTTTTGTCGATGATTGAGTGGCCTCGCTGTATATCTGCCTTGTCAATAAGACAGGTATTTAGGCCACCATTATGATACCACCTTTAACATGTAGTCCCATAATACAATACTTTTTCAATTAAAAAATGAATCTTCATTTCAATTTTATTGAAAAGGAATTTTCATTTCCAATATGGGATTTTACTTTTTGGGCCACTGTAGGCACCCATAAGCATGTATGGTATCAAATTCATGCTGCTTCAATGCCATAAAACCTCACTCGCATATTAGCCACACCTAGACTTTGGAAGTATTCAATAACCCTCACTTGGGGTCTTATTGTGACAATTTTGATAATGGAGTATACATCTAAGAACGTCATGTAGAAGTGGCCGCACCCTGGCATGGTTCTGATCCTATGAGCTGCACTGGCGATCTGACTTGCATACTAGCGGCGGCCTATACGCCCGAGCTTTTATGGTACATTTTCCTATAAACCCTTCGTAAATTCTCTCTAAATACTTCTAACTTCTGCTCACCTTATGCAGGATGGCGCTGGCCAGTGGGTCCCAGTCCTCGGGCTCTGTGCGTTTAGATGATGAGTCATCCTAAATTAGGAATACAGAAAGTGAAAAAGGTGTAGTTGCATACAATAAATGACTGTTGTCAGGAAATAATACAGGTGACAAGTATCTTAATTTTGCTTTCATGAAATTAACCTTTAATTCAATGATATGTTTCTGTACCCTCAATCACTGTTTCTGTACAACGAGTAGCGTGTATGTCATAGAAAGCAGAAATACCATGGGTACTTAATGTTCAGTATAGGGGAAAAAAGTAAACCAAATCAACAAACAGAGACAAGAATGAGAGACACAATGACCGAGGTTTCACAGGATGTTAAGAAATTGAAGGACAGACAATTTTTAAAAATCAATATGGGTACCCATGTACTGACACATGTGAATTTGCATATCCTGGTGATTTGCTTTATACTTAGGCCAAAAAAAAAAAAAGGTGTGTTTCAGGCAACATGGTCCAAAAGTTGAGGGTAGGTAGGTCGGATTTTTTTTTTTTTTTTTTTTTTTTTTTAATGTTGGAGGTACCTGGAATGAGTCGCGGACTGCCATATTGACTCGCGGGTCATCTAGACGACTCACCGATTCTTACTATAACTAGGAATATCATGAAATTATTGGACATTCTTGTTAATAAGCAATTTCCTGAGGCTGGACAGTTAATTAGGCATGTGATCTGTTCTTCCTGACCAAAAAATTGCTAAAATTTCCGAAAAAATATGAATATTTTGCAAAAAAAACAAAAAAACTTCTCTAAAATCGGAAAAAAATGCTAGGGTCGGCCCTTTTTTGAAACTAGGGTCGGGTTGCCTGAAACACACCTTTTTTTTTTTTGGCCTTACCAGACTGACTGAATGTCCCACATATTTTTCCACCTCCTTGACGATCGTTTGGTCGACGTCATTTTGTGAATTTGCTGATGAACCTGAAACAGATATGACATAATGCATTATTCATGTAAACAATATTTCAGCAAGCATAGAACAACATTTAAAGCTTCACTATAGTTTACTGGACCGAATAATGTGTTAATGCGATATGCTCTGGTATGTCATGGCATTTTGTACCACATGCTCATTTGAGTAAAATGCAATTATGATAAATAGCAAAATACTGGAACCTGGTAAGACTCAGGGAGACTGCCTCTTTATTCTAAGTATCCAGTTAGACTCTACTAATAGTCATAAAGACACTATTCACTTGATTTTGATCTCCAAATATTGCTATCTATTATTTATCATGCAAAGCAGACCCCTATGCTGTGCTTATACGGAATTATTTATCATTAGACTACATTTTTGTACAATTCTGTGGGCTCTCGTGACAATACAACTTTCATAAACCAATCTGATAAAAACGGCTGTATCTTGTACTCTTATAGTACTGTGTCTTTATCAAACTAAAATGTAATGTACAGTGGCCCTACCTTCTCCTGTCCCTTGTAGACTGAGGGCTAGTTCTGATAACGCTGTACAGAGCTGATGTCTCTGTGCACCCAGCACTCCGCTGTCTGTAAGACCAACAATCACACCGTTAGTACAAGTTAACACCTTAAAGTGAGTATATCCATTGTGTGGGGAAAAAAAATAGATTTCCTTAATAATGAGTCAGAATGTTCACATATGACATACTTTTTATCTATTCCATTCCCCTTCATTCCCTCCAATTTTGCTCAAATTTGATTTTATTATAATAATAATACAATTCAACACTTTAAGGATGGTATGATGCTTTGGCGCTTCATGTTTATTTGTCAGCATGATGTACTAATGCAGTAAACATTTTAGTGGCTCACCAGAGCTGTATTGGTGCACACTGCTGATGCAATTACGATTTTTCTTTTTCAATTTTGCAATGCATACTTATTGATTGTTTAAATACAATCAATGTTGTGAAACCTGTAGCATTAGTTCCACCATATATTCTGCTTCATTATATGTACATGGAGATATAGCCATCACTATATGGTGCATATAATAGTTTAGATATTATTCTTATTCCTCCCATCTTAAATTGGATCAATTTAGATGCAAAGCCCTAATGTAGCCCCTAAAGACCACAAATAGATGTTTAAGCCTTTGAATTATCTGTATATATTCCTTAAGGAAGGATAGATGTAGAAGTAGCTCACATCTGTCAGCAGGGCTGTCGGGTAGGTCCCCGGGTGGGGTCGGGTTGTTTTCTAGTATTTTGTGAATGTCGTCTACGAGGGTGTTCAGCTGTATGTGGAAGCGTTCTGTTATGGCTGCCGTCCGTGACTCAGCACTTGACTCCTGCTGGCCATCTGAGAAATAAGGGAAGATATATTTATCAGTTTAATATAATATATGAGATTTATTAACCCTTGATACTCTGAAAGTACTTATTTTCACGGATGTAAATTTTCGCGGAAGAGTGAAAATTGGTAATTTCGCGAAAATTGGTAATTTGGCAGGTATTTATTCCGTACTTAAGCATATAAAAATTCCGCGGATTTTTCATTTCCGCGAAAATCGCGAAAATCTTTACCCAGCGAAATAAAGTACTTTCACAGTAGACCACATTGTGCTTTATTGCATCATGTCCTTCATTGGCATGATGCATGAATGCAGTCCTGGTGAGTAACTTGTCATGGTTACATCAATGCATCATAGTAGTATAGTATGTATCGGAACGGGACTATAGTTAAGTACTGTTTATTACTCAATCGACATGCAGCCAATCAGAGGCCTCCATTTGGTCACGTGACCGGAAGTGACCTACTTAGGGGATTAGTGGTGACGTCACGTGACCTAGTTAGCCAATCAGAGGCCTCCATTTGGTCACGTGACCGGAAGTGACCTACTTAGGGGATTAGCGGTGCATTCTGGGTAACCCTGCAGCCAATCAGAGGCCTCCATTGGGTGACCGGAAGTGACCTACTTAGGGGATGGTGCATTCTGGGTAACCTACTGACCTACTTAGGGGACCGGAAGTGACGTCATATGACCTAATTTAGGATCACGTGATCGGAAGTGACCTGATGAGTCACGTGACCGGAAGTGACGTCACACGACTTAATGGCCAATCGGAAGCGACCTGATTGATCACGTGACCGGAAGAAGAAGAAGTTTTTTTTTGTTTAGGATCCCGTGACTGGAAGCGACGTCGTCACATGAGTGACGCTTTAAGAGACTGCGCGACTTACTAGTAAAAGAAGCCGTATGATAATAAAAACACAACAATATTTTCTTTTAATTTTTTTTTATTTTTTTTTTTTCAATCTTGATAAACACTCTATTTTTGAAAAGATGCACACGCTTATTATTATTTTTTTTTTTTCATATCTCTAAAGGACTCGTTGTCACACCGTCAGAATGCACGCGACGCTTATAATACAAGTAGCGCACGCCGTCTTTCTCTATGGTGTAGGTGACCATTTTGTTTCGCACCACTTTGAAATTTCTATTTACAGCAATGAGAGTTTTTCGTTGGCGAAGAACATCCAAGAAGGCGTCTGGTTCCTGGGGGTTTTGTTTCTTCTGTACGCCTTTTGCACTCCATTTTTTGGATTTTCTTTCACCGGTGTCGCTGACTCGATCGTAGCAAATGTAAGTCTTAGGGTTGAGACTTAGGATCCCGTCACCTTCCCACTCTGCTTTCATGAGCCCCGAAGTTCTCAGATCGTGAAGGTACCGTCTCTCACAACATCCGCCGGGCGGCGCACACCATTCTCGCACTCTTTCCGTTTTTGTCTTCACGAAAAGCTCTAAGTGCTCGTCGCACACCGCTGTCGGAAGCCACTTTCGTTTCTCTCTGAAGTACGTCTCTCTCAGGCGAGGTTTCACTAGGTCATCCAACGTGGCACCGCTGAGAGCCATGTAAAGACTGTCGGTGTCCATTTGACAAAGGGCATAATCGCGCCGATCGACGAATCTATCCAAGAAGTCGTATGTGAACTCTAACATTTTCAACTTCGCGTACTGGTATACCATGAACCCTATCTGAATAGGGAGGTTGTTCTTGACCGTTTTCGGTTGTAGTTCGACTTCAAACAGATCGGAAGTCAACTCGGACGCCTTTTTGAAGCGCCACGAATTGGCCAATAGTTCGAACTTCCGACTGTCAGTGTATCTCACCGCCGTGTGTTTTTCTTTGTTGCAGATTGTTTTACCGTACGTAGCGTTTCCCATTAACTTGTAACAGTCTGACAGAATTTTCTCGTTCTCGTTCACGTCGCCACGTCTTCGCGCCGCCGTCACTTCGTCCGCGAAACCGGCAAAGGAGCGTTTAGGTAGGTATTCTACCACCAGCTGCACTTTGGTGACTATCAAACCGTGCTCTAAATACCACTTGAGAAGCGGCGTTCCCAAGAGAATATTTTTTCCGTGGTAACTCCCTATCAGACATCTCTGAGGCGTGCTCAACAGCTTTTCTTCCTGCGCAAAGTCTGACATGTGAGGGCCTATGTCCGATTTTGAAACGGTCGCGTTCTTGAAAACGGGGGTCATTTCTTCGAAGTACTCTCGTAGGTGAGGCGGCGTAGTGATGTCCACTTGAACTAAACCGAACATTTTCTCCTCTTTCACAGCGGAAAGGATGTCGCTCTCGCTCATCGCGTTTCGAGACACTTTCAAAGCGTCAACCTTCCAGCGTTGTTGGGAGGTCTTGACCCGCTCATCTCGACGCTTCATCTCTCGCCATTCGCACTCCCACACGACGACCAGCTTGTAACCTAACGCTTTCAAGTAAGCGCTTACTCTGGTCGTTCTGTCGCGTCTCTCCTCTCTCAGTGAAGCGCACTGATATCGGTGCGACGGTATGCACTCGTGAGCGTGGAACCAACACCCGTGAAACTGGAAAACCGTATTAGAGGCCGCGTGAAATCCGTCCACGCAAATTCTCCGACAGCCTACCGCCATCTCGCCGCCGTTCAGAGCGTGGCGCAGTTTCACGTCGCGGTCGTGCTCTACGAAGCGTAACCACTCCAAAGCGCTGTGAGAGTTTCTTTGCCTGATTTCGGGCTTGAACTCGGTCTCGGGCCGTCTCACCGCGTAATAGCCCGTGCAGTGCGCTTCGCTCATGCAGCGCAAGTACAGAGAGTTAGCGTCTAGTCCTAGGATGTGTTGGCACGGTCTCGCTTCTTCGCCGTACTTGTGCTCCCTTATCCGCGTGGTGCCCTTCTCGTGAAATCTATGGAAGATGATGGAAGGACCGCCGACTAGATTCTCTTTGATCAGAGCGTGGAGGACGGCGTCGAACTGGGGAAACGTTGTGAACGCGTCTTCTAGGTTTTGGAAGAGGAAGCGTAAAGTCAAACCGGCGAGAGAAACTCCGTCTTTCAACATGTCGATGCCGCGATCTTGGAAAAATTTAGCGTGATTTTTCAGAGCTTCTATGAAAGGTTTCACGTCTTTGTTGTTGTAGTGGATCAAGTAGTCTTCCATAGTTTGCATCTTCTCGTCGGACCAAACTTTCTGACATGCGGCGTAGTCGGATTCGGACATTTTGACGCCCGTCAGCTCGCTGTCGAAAGCCGATCTCGGCGGCAGCGTTCTGTTTGCCAGTTTCCTGGTAGACGTCATCCATTCGTAAGGAAAGTGACCTTTCTCTTCGTTCCTGGTGAAAGCTCGCAAATAGGTCGCGTAGTTGTAACCGGGTGCCAAATAGTTGACTACGTCCAAGAAAACCGTGTGCTGTGTGTAAACCGCCAAGTATTGATTGCTTCTCTTTATGACGCTGAATTCTTGGTTTCTTCGGTCTCCGGAGGCGAAGAACGAGTGAAGGCGTATTTTGATCAGGTTCAAGTCGTAACGCCCCGAGTTGAAGCCCACCACTGGAGCTTGACGGATGTATCTCAGAAGACGCTTCTTCAGTTGAACTAACGGGTGTCTGGTCTGAGCCGCAGCGAAGCCGCCTGGAGAAGGGGTGGTGAACGTCGCCTCCTCCAGCAGGAGAGCTTCACCTATCGCCGCATCTAACTTCGCTAACGTCGGTCGGTAAAGTTCTAGCACAGCTTCCCCGATCGCTTTGGCGTTCTCGTTTATGTGATTTAAAACTCGGTCCAACAAGGGGTCGGAATCTGCGTCGGACGCTCTGACGAAGCAGACGGGCCCCTCCCACCCCGGAAAGTCGGATGCGACGCTAGCCGACAAAGGGACGTGATCCCACAGCAGGGACACGTGCTCCGTCGACGGTTCTTTGCACGGTCTGAAGAAAGCCTCGAAATCGAAGGCGATCTTGTAAGGGTAGATTCCGGAATGTCCGTCGGGGGGAAAAATGGAGAAGTCTGCTAGCGCTTCGAAAATCGTTCTCGAATTTTGGTAGATGCCACCTACGTAGCGCAACTTGACTTGTCGGCAAGAGGAAAGCTGGTTCCTGTGTCTCTTCAGCAAGAACTCGGTGGTGAACGCCGCCTTACACTTGCAACATTCGTATATGCCCGCGTACGCGTTGAAGTCCGTGACGAGAGAGACGTGCAAACCGCCTTTCGCCGTCAGGTGTAGGTTGACTTTACCTCGGGCGGCCACAGTTCTGGAAGGCGGTCTGATCAGAGTAACGCGTCTTCTCAACTTCCGCCCCGGCACTTGACGCGACGCGGTGTAAACCGCTATTTGTACGTCAAACAAGTTCTCTAACGCGGGTAAGTCGCGGATGTTCAGACCCGGAAAGGATTCAGGTGTGGCAGCGGGACAGAACTGACGTAACAAATCTGAAGCGCGCTTGCTGGTGTTGTATAAGTGAAAGGAAATGCAGCGGAAGATGCAGAGGTTGTCCTTGTTGGGAAAATCTAACACGCCGCTTCTCTTTCCAACTCGACCGGCCTGAGTGATCCTACCGCCTATGGGGAATTCCCCCGGTCCCATGTAAACGCAGATGTTCAAATTGGTAGGAAAAAGAACGTGCCACTTGGTGTCAGCGTCGCAAAGTTTCCGTACCTCCTCGCAAGCGACGGTGTTTTGCATCTTTGAGAGGAGCTCTTCCAAAGTTTCTGAATTAGTTACAGTAGGGAGCGGTTGTATGAGAGTTGCGTTGTTCTGGGAGGCGTGGAAGTAGCGCAGTTTGCTCTTGTCTTCTCTGTGTTGTAACAGTAAGCCTACCGAGAAACCCACTTTGTATCTGAATCTTTGTGTCAAGTGAATGCGACGCATAGTATCTACAGCGTCACTCAACTCGCCGGTTGGTAGCCTGAAGTTTGTTACACTCACGCGAGTCCCGTGCATCCTGACGCCCGTTTGTATCGCAGGCCAATTCGCCGTGAACGTTTCCTCCCCGTTCGGTACAGCACATATGCGCGGAGGGACGGTCACCCCGTCCAGAGATTCGCGTCGACAAGCGCTCTTTCGGCAATCCCCTTCGCCGCATAGAGGGCAAAACTTAGCTACTACTCTACAATTTTCTACGTGTCTCTCGTGGTTGTACGCTCTTTTAAACATTTTGAAACACTTTTCGCATACGTACTGTGTCATGTTTTTTTTCACTCGGTTACCAACTACTTAGCTGTCTAACTATCTATCTATCTATCTAGCCATCTATCAATCTGTCGTCTATGTAACTATCTTTCTGTCTGCTGTCTGTGTATCCGTCTGTCTGTCTGTCTGTCTGTCTGTCTCATACAGCGTACGTCAAACGCTGTGTGTGTGTGTGTGCGCGCGTGAGCGTTGAGCGTCTCTCATTCCGAATCTATGCCGAGATATTTCAGAATGATCTCTGTTTTGTCATCCAACTCTTTGAGCGCTCTGGCGGACAGCGTCACCCCCTGCTGTGTGGGTTTTTTGTCAGGACCTTCGTACTTGCGCACGTGGACGAGGTTCTTACCGCTGTAGTAGCTCACAGCTGCGTACACTTCGCCCGCCTCATCCAGCACTGCGAACCAGGGGGTGTGATTAGGTTTTCCTTGCGCGGCCGCTGTGTCGCGTATGCGCACCACTGCGCGGATATCGGCGCTGCGTGCTATGAGCTCGCGCAGCGCGTCGGCCGTGAAGTGCACTCGCTTGCTTCTGGTCAGAGACGCCTCTTTCACCTGGCCGTCTTTTGTGTAGCGCGGCCTCCTAGACAGTCTAGCCACGTCCTCCCAGATCTCCAGCGTCAAAGCTCCGTCTAAGCAGAACTCTAACCCGAGTGTTTTCTCTGCTTCTTCTCGTCCATCTCCTTCTTTTTCTTGTATTTTTCTCTTCTTAGTGGGCCTTGTTGTTCTGGAACTCACCTTAGAACGTTTCACACCCGCAGGATGAGTAACACCATCAGCGTGAGCTGAATCAGCAGCAGAACCGATAGCAGGAGCAGCGTCAGCGCTGGTGGTATCGGAGGTCTCGTTGTTGGAACAGCGCAGCCACACGCCGTCCGTGCTGTGTGTAGCGGTAGAAGATGAAGCGCCGCCGCCGCCCTCGTAAGGTGGCGGTGAGGGCAGTCGCCACGGACCGGACGGGGGGGCGCTAGCAGTGGAGGAAGTGAGGTCGAAAGGTCGAAGAGGGAAGCCGAAAAACGTACCGCTCACCCCTTGCCCTTCGGGTTCTTCGTACGCCTCGTCGTCAGCGTCGTTCTCTGTCTCACCCTGTTGCTGCTCCTCCTCCTCCTCTTCTTCTCGGTTCAGGGGCTGAGTGTCCGAATAGCTGTAACTCTCAGCGCGAGCGGCGTCGAGGGCGTCCGTCGATGTAGTGGTGGAGGAGAGGGGCTGTGCAACGTGCGGCAGGTCATCAAAGTCATCAACAGTAGTGGGGAGGTAAAAACCCGGTTGCCAGTACTGCGCTGTGCCAGGAGCGTTGTCGTCAGTAGTAGTAGCAGTAGCAGCAAGTGCAGCAGAAGCAGCCGCAGCAGGCGCAGCCGCAGCAGACGCAACAGTAGCAGGCGCAGCAGCAGCCTCAGCAGGCGCAGCCGTAGCAAGCGCAGCAGTAGCAGGCGCAGCAGCAGCAGCAGCAGCAGCAGCAGCGGCAGGCGGGACGGCGGTAGCAGCGGCAGCGCGCTTAGCAGCAACGTGTACCGTCGCGAGTGTAACAACGTCGCTAGCACGACGACTGCTACCAGTAGTACTACTAGTACTACTACCACTACTACTACTACTGCTACTACTAGTGCTACTGCTACTACTACTACTACTACTACTGCCGCGAGCGCTCGCTACAGCAGGAGGGTGATAAGACCAACCGGCTGCGGCGGTAGTCTCATGTTCAGTAGCAAGAGCAGGCACTGACGCTAAACGAACGCTGTTCCGCGTAGTCTTCTTGTTCTTGAACGCCGCTAGCTGTTGTCTTTTGCTCATGGTGGTGACTGTAGAGAGCAGCAAAAAAGAATGAGTGAGTGAATGGAGGTTTCCAAGCCCCTTATATACGCCTTCTCGCTTCTAGAGCTAAGCTACTTACCGACCCTGTTCAGCTGCCGCCGGCTGGCCGGCGGCCATTCACAAAGAGAAACAAAAAGACATAAGGCATGACGTTTTCAGCTGGATCCCTTTCCCCCCCCCCTCTTTTGAGAGATCGACTGTGATGATGAGCTAAGCCGCTTACCACCCTGTTCAGCAATTCAACGCGCATTAGCTGTATAAAGGGTTAAGCGGTTGCTGCCTGCCGTCGACTGACCGGCGGCGGCCATTCACAAAGACATAAGGTATGACGTTTTCAGCTGGATCCCTTTTTGAGGGATCCACTGTGGTGAGCTAAGCCGCTTACCACCCTGTTCAGCCATTCAGCGCGCGTTAGCTGTATAAAGGATTAACGGTAACGGTGATGAGCTTACAGTGTGTATACAAAAAAAAACTACAGGAGGCGTGTGGCGTGAAGCAGGACCCCCCTAAGACGAACGTGCCTGTCTGTGAGTAGAGGCGTGTGCATGTGGTGAGCGACTTAAGTGTAAGACAAAAATCGCCACCTCCTGCCGTGGTGAGTAGACCGGGCCGGCCAGGCGGGCGGGCGGCCGGCTAGTTCAATAGGGAGGGGTGACAGCTGCCTAAGGCTGTGCATGAAAAAAAATCCGATTTTCACCTGACCTCTGACGTTTGTTACAATGAATGTCAGAGGGAGGGAGACGTCCTCGGGTAGGGGGTAGGAGGTATTAAGGCTATGAGTGAGGAAAAAACACCGTTTTCAGCTGGTCTCCACGGATAGCGATGCCACACCCCCTCGTCATCTAAGCTCTTAAGGAGCGGAGCGGCTGAAAAAGCGTCATGCGGACAGGGTGCTAGACAGCTGGAGCGCTGTTGGAAATGGGATTAAACTCCCTCTGTATAAAAAGCTCTCATTTCTGTTGGAAAAAAAACATATCACCTCTGACCCCAGTAACGGCTACTACCACCACCACCGCCACCACCACCACCGCCGCCACCGCCGCCGCCGCCGCCGCCGCCGCTGCCGCCGCCGCCAAGACGAGACGAGATGGCTCAAGCTATTCCACTTTCAAGCTCGCCTTCACCGCCCGGTGCGCCTGAAAAAAAGTTAATGCGGCTTGACGACGTGAGACGCGGCGCGAGGCAGCAGACCGATGATGGGGAGACCCGACAGGTAGGACAGCGGCGGTTAGCCTATAGCGACGCCTTGCTTCGTCAACTAGGTAAAGAGTTGAGCGGCTGTTGGAGAGAGTTAGGCAGTAGCTTAAAAGTCAGCGCCGCCCGTATGGATGCTCTAGTAGAGCGCAGTGTCAAGACACCGGAGGAGCTGTGTACGGCGATGTTCCGAGTGTGGTGGGGTGAAACCCCGCATCGTCATAGATGGGGCGAGCTCGGTCGCGTCTTCACCCGCATAAGACGCATGGAACTGTTGGCTCAGTGGATGGCCCTTCTCCACAGACAGGGGTTGGATTTCGAAAACCCCGACTCGCGCGCGATGCACAAGCACTTGGGCACCCTCGGCAGACGTCTGGGTAGCAGGTGGAAAGAGGTGGGGGACCATTTAAAATTGTCGCCTGAGAGGTTAGATAAGATCGCTGAAGAATGCGAATACGGAGGAAGTCCCGCTGAGTGGGCCTTCCGAGTGTTGAAAATGTGGCAAGATGAAGCTGACGGCGCCGGCGGTACGCCTTTTGAACTCCTTCGAGTGTTGACTGAGGACATGGGAAAGTTTGGCCTCGGCATCGCGATATTACTTGACTTTATCAAGCAAGAAACAACGAGAACGACGGACATGTGAATTGTTGTGTTTTATTTTCATACGTCTTCTTTATTAGTAAGTAAAAAAAAAAATATCATAACAATTAAGACGCGCGATCTCTTAAAGTGTCACTTCCTCCAGTCGCAGCTGATCGCCTCATCGCAGCACGTGATAAACAAAAAAAAAACGAAGAGACACGCTTCTTCCTCTCGAGAGGAAGAAGCGTGTCTCTCGATTGAAATCTTTTTCTTTTCTTTTTTTCTTAAAAGAGACAAACGCCCCTTAGAGTGCTCCCCCACCCCCCTAGAGTGCCCCCCTCCCCCCTCCCCCCCTCCCCCCCACCACCCGCCCCATGCATCCTAAAAGCGCCCCCCTCCCCATGCATCTTAAAGGGGCCCCCCTCCCCCCCTCCCCTCCCCTCCCCCCCTTATACACTCTAAAGAACGCTTCTACCTAGTTCAATAAGTCACTTCCAGTCGCTCGTAAAACAATAAAAAATGAAAAAAAAAGAAAAAAAAACTTATATCGTAGTGTTTTTTATTAGTTTACCGAAAAAAAATAAGAGACTCGCCTCCTCCTCCAAAAAAAAAAGATATCACATTTTAAAGCCCGTGACCCCTTAAAGACGCTCATCTCTTCATTAAGTCGCATGACGTCACTTCTTCTTCTTCTTCTTCTTCTTCTTCTTCTTCTTCTTCTTCTTCTTCTTCTTCTTCCGGTCACGTGATCAATCAGGTCACTTCCGGTCACGTGATCCTCAATGAGGTCACTTCCGGTTGGCCATTAGGTCATGTGACGTCACTTCCGGTCCCCTAAGTAGGTCAGTAGGTTACCCAGAATGCACCATCCCCTAAGTAGGTCACTTCCGGTCACCCAATGGAGGCCTCTGATTGGCTTCAGGGTTACCCAGAATGCACCGCTAATCCCCTAAGTAGGTCACTTCCGGTCACGTGACCAAATGGAGGCCTCTGATTGGCTAACTAGGTCACGTGACGTCACCACTAATCCCCTAAGTAGGTCACTTCCGGTCACGTGACCAAATGGAGGCCTCTGATTGGCTGCATGTCGATTGAGTAATAAACAGTACTTAACTATAGTCCCGTTCCGATACATACTATACTACTCATCATGCCGACCCCTCGGGAGTGTATCAATCCCATAGGGGAGATATGATGCTTTAATGCAGCACTGGCAAGTTACTCACCAGGGCTGCATTAATCCATCAAGACGACAGATGGGCATTACACATTGAAGCAGTATGTAACCCTCACAGGGTTAACAGGGGTGGTAGGTCAGTATTTGGTTGTTAGTGTTGATTGCACTCGAAATGAAACAATCGAAAACCATAATGCCACAAACAAAAAAAACACCTTAGCTTTAGTGAAAAAGTGAGAACGGTGCAAAATGATAAGATGCAGAGATGCCTTAAAAGGTTGTAATCATGCAGAGAAAAACACAGATAAAATTGTTAGAGTTAGAGTGTTATTGTTTACATCTGACAAGTATTTGGACAAAAACTGTGAAATTAATAATGCAGTAAAAGCAGATAAGTATGTACTCTGTAGTGCAGCGCCGCCATCTTGGACGCCATCTTGGATGCTATCTGTGGTGATGACGTCACCAGGAGTGAAGTATAATTTTTCAGTGACGTCACCTGGCTCGTCGTCAGCCCCATCTATGATGTCATAACCCGTTAAAGCAGCGCTAGCGGCAGCCACGGGGTCGGTAAGGTTAGCGGAGTTGTAATCTGTAAAGCCAAGGCGCCCAGTAGTAGGAGGCGGTGAGAAATGTGTTTGGTAGTAGGTATGGGGAGGGGATGGGGTGGATTCTTTTACTGAAAGACTTCACTGAGTGAATGTTATGAGATTCACATTATATGGACTTTTTCCAAGATATCTCTTAATCATCAACCAGGGGAAAAAATTGACCAAGGGGGTGTTCATTTTTTAACAACAGGAGGGAAGTCGATAGATTTTCGCTCAAGCAGGTCAACATTCTTTTGGTCCCTCCCCCAGGTTGAGCGCAGCCGACCCCTTTGAGCTATAGTGTAAGCAAGTATATATATAACCGGCCTTTTCGCTAAAAAGGGGTGCAATTTTTTTGGTCCCCCCCACAAGAGAAGTCAAAATTCTTTTGGTTCCCCCCTTCAGGGAGGGGAACCCCCCCTCCCCCTGTTGTTAAAAATGACCACTCCCTAAACAGAAAATAGCCTCCTTATTGCTTAGAGATGACCAGCTGCAATACCTGACATATTGATAATAAAAAAATCATGAGAAATATTACAAATATTCATACATATAACCTACTAGAAATAGTTCCTTCTCCTCTCCCACTCACAGATAACCCCACCACTTTGTCCAGAGGCCCCTATACAATGTACCTATACCAGTCTGACCGCCTCAGGGAATACTAATTACGTTTTGTTATAGCTCGGCTATCTCTATCTCTACCCCCCCCCCCTCCCCCCAGTATTCATCAGCAGATTATCCCTTGAAGGATGGCATGATACCTTAATTCATCATGCCCTTGGTCATTGTGATGCATGATTGGAGTAACTTACCAGGGCTACATTGAAGCATCATACTGACCCTATGTGGTTGAGACACTCCTGAAGGGTCGGCTTGATGCACAAATACAGCATCAGAGAGTTACTCGCTGGGACTGCATAAGTGCATCATGACGACAAATGTCATCTTTTAGCCACATCTGTCCTTAAAGGGTTAAGGACAGCATGATGCCTTAATGCATCATGCCCTTATGATGCATGAATGGAGTAACTTGCCAGGGCTGCATTCAAGCATCATGCTGACCCTATTGGGTTGAGACACTCCTGAGGGGTCGGCGCAATGCACCAATGCAGCACTGGCGAGTTACTGACCAGGGCAGCATTTGTGCATCATGACGACAAATGTCACCTTTTAGCAACATCTGTCCTTAAAGGTTTAGCTGGCTGGTATCATGATTGGTATCAGGCGCGGGTCGGGTTGGAGAGTTACGGCAGATAAGGGACATGATATGTTTACGTGTGTTTACTGTCAGCGTCTCACCCTTATCTTAATTCTTTAACCCTTTAAGGATGGATGCTGCTAAAAGATGACATTTGTCATCCTGATGCACCAATGCAGCCCGGCGAGTAACTCGCCAGTGCTGCATTGGTGCATCATGCCGACCCTTTGGGAGTGTCTCAACCCGATAGCGTCGGCGTGATGCTTGAATGCAGCCCAGGCGAGTGACTTGCCAGGGCTGCATTCATGCATCACGACAAGCAAGGGCATAATGCATTAAGGTATGATACCATCCTTAAAGGTTAAGGACTGCAGAGTACTTCAATGCTGTATGCCCTTGTATCAATGATGCTTGAATGCAGCCCTGGGGAGACGACTCATGCATCATGCTATCGATCTTGCAGTGTTTCAACCCGTATATGATTAGCATGATGCTTATATGCACCCCTGGTGGGTCACTCCCAAGTGACTCGCCAGGGCTGCATTCATGCATCATCATGTTAAAGGGCATAGTGCGTTAAAGCACCATGCGGCCCTTTAAGGTTACACTATCTCCCCATCTCTACCCACACCGATAACACAACACAATACACCATACACAGACTGAGGACCGGTATAGCAATAACACTATACTTCTTGACACAGTTACTCGGTCATATTTGATTAGGCGAAGTGAATTCAATTAATACAGGTGGATCAATTCATGTGTAGGAATAGTTCGGGAGGCGTTTGAGAGGAATAAACAAGTGAAATTCTGTACTTGTTTGCCAGACTTGTTTCATGTGTTTCGGGTTACAAAGTTGCTGACAAATAAAAAGAGCCAGACATTTAATCTAACATAATTCTGAACAACAGGGGCAAAGGAAGGGTGGAGACATGTATTGAGACCTTCTAAGGGGTTTGGAGAATTTTCTGTGGTCTTTTGTCTCCCTAATAACCCGATACTGGTTCCTATGTGAGGAACTTCTACTAGTCTGATGTTAGCTAATTTCTACTACAAATCAGTAATTATATATCAGAAGCCACACTTCTATAGAATAAAATGACAGTCTATACGAGAACTTTTCACCAGCAGGACATTCAGTCATGCAATTTTTTTTCTTTGCAGGCCCGGCTCAATTTTGACAGTCCAGAATATGAAGTAGAATCTTGCTATTTAAAAATGACATTTAAAACAAGTGTACTAAACATGATAATAAATAGGGTTCCTCTATATAAGTTCCAATTAAATTAACCATTTAATATGTAAGTTACTAAGAACATCACAGTTGTCTGTTTTATGCTGTAGAAACCTTAATAATGGTCCGATTTACAAGCCTTAAAAAAGGCATATAGGCAAGAATCTCTAGAATACAACCAGCTATTCGGACCGGCAGTAGCCATCTTTCTGTCGGACTGGCTCTAGCCAGTGTCCAGCAGGTTTTTGTATAGACTGATAGAACAAAATGGCCATAGTACATGTATATAAGCCCTTTCACTACGATAAGGACGAAATTGGCCATGAATTTAGACCACAGCTAATAATGCAATGCTGAAAGGGTGAGCAGTCACTTCTATGAAACCAAATAGCCATGTCATATGGTAAGTGAAACTTCTATGGAATAAATAATCCATGGTATATTAGAAGTGACATTTCTATGGAACAAAATATCTATGGTATATTAGAATCGACACTTTAATAGCCTCACTTATATGGAACACAATATCCAGAAGTGATACACTATAAGGCCTAGTTCTCTAGTCTTACAATATAGCTGGTTCGATGCTAGGGACTCATTAATCTGGGCCTGGCAGGGAGTGAAGAGGGAGTAGATATGTAAAGAACAAATCAATACCAAGCACTTGGTGCAAAGAGAAGAATGCCAATCATTCATGAAGTGTATCAACCACAATGCAGGGTCAGCATGGGGCATGAGTGCGCTACTAAGTGAGTTACAACAAAAGAGCATATATGTGCGTGTGTAGCTGGTTGAATTATCAACCAATGAGATATTTCCCTGGCCTTCACTGCAGACTTTTTAGGGGACATTATGTAACAACTGGTACCCATTGAGGTAACTGTTATCACAGTTTATTTCGCCAGTACTAGATTAAGCAATAGATGCCCGCATAAGGCCTCTAGCCACCACAGTATACACTGAAGGTATTTATATTCACAGCTATACATGTTCACTGAAAAGTGAAATCTGCAATTTCGCGGGTATTTAAATTACAAATTGTAGCATACAAAAAAAGAGCATTTTCTTATTTCCATGAATTCTGTGTAAATATCTACATAGTAAAATGAACAGTTGCCACAGTAGTGCACTAACGTATTAAAGACCGATGCAGCAAGAAGGAATGCCCTTCCTTAATGGAGCCATTTGTCAGTCACAATTTTTGACGCTTTCTATTTCTTTTATACCACACTTGGTGACAAGAAACTGCTTGCTTGTATAGTAAATACAAAAGGTGACAATACACTTATAAAAGCATAAGTTAGTTAAACCACAGCCGGAGCTCTTAACTCAGGATACTGGCTTAGTCGCGGCTGAGTACACTCGTCTGCGACTCGTGATCAGCCTGGACTGTCGCCAATATCCTTAGTAAAGGGCTCTTGCTGTGCTTTAACTCCTACATATATATAAATAGTTGGAGCCAAATGAAGCTGCAAGACTACGCGAGATATGCTTTTTAGGACTATATGGGATATGCGTTTTCTCAAGGCTCACTTTTCAGTTCATAACTTTTTGCGCATGATATACACCTCCCATAATGAAGCCGATCGACACGCCGGGGACGTAATCGCTGAGGTCAAGGATCAGGTGCTATCTGGTCTGTACTGATATGTACTGATCAGGTGTTCAGCACACAACCCGACATGGACACCAAGACACTCAACCCTGTATGGACGGCATGTCGCTAAAACGCAACATTTGTTGTATTGATGCACCAATGCAGTGCCGGCAAGTAACTCGCCGAGGCTGCATTGGTGCATTATGCCCACCCTTAGGGAGTGTGTCAGCCCCGTAGGGTCGGCATGATCATTGAATGCAGCACTGGCGAGTTATTCGCCAGGGCTGCATTCATGCATTATGCCAACAAAGGGCATGGTACACTAAGGTACTATATGTCCTTTAAAGTGTCAAGGAGGTTCATGACTCCAATTACCCAAAATCCCTAAATGGTAACCCACAACAGAGGTATGGGATGCACATCTGGGGGGGTAGATGGGGGGGTCCCCATGTCGCATGTCGATTTTAAGAAATGGCCATGTCACATGTCACTAAGGAAAAAGCCATGTCGCTAGTGTCACTAAGGGGGAAATGTCGGGGTGCCGTAATTGATATGATTTGGGCTCTTGGGGCCGTAGGCCCCAGGAAATTTTTTAAATTTGACTACCCACAAGGACGGAATTTGAAGAAAGAATTGGGTAGCATACTTTACACTAAATGAGAATTTTTACTATTCATGTCACTAAGCCTCATGTCACATGTCGATTTTAAGAAATGGCCATGTCACATGTCACTTAAATGGCCATGTCCCATGTCGATTTTAAGAAATTGCCATGTCGCCATGTCGATTTTAAGAAATAGCCATGTCGCCATGTCGATTTTAGGGGTCGATACCCATACATCTGTGTTTGATGGCGAGCCCACCTAATTCAGTGCATGGGCTGATTTGCACTGACCTGTATATTTACGTATATGATGCATTCCTAGGTTATAATATGAGGTATGGAAAATAACCAATTGCCCCCTCCATCTACATTGGGTTCAAAGTGGGTTGTATGTATTTGGAATCCATGCCTTTTTCGATGGTATTGACCCCCCCCTTTCTCCATTTTTTTCCCTTTGGGAGGTATGTATGTATGTTTGTATATATAGCTCATATCACTTTGATAACCCACATTCCTTGTACACATACTATTGAACATGCTGAATGCCACTACAAAGTTTACTTATGGAATCAGAGTCACAGAATAACCAATATCAGTAAATATACCATCTCCCTGATACACACAGGGTGGCTGATATCACTGGTATCTATAATTATATATTATCCACATCATCCTACACATCAGTACTGACATTTCTGTAGGCCACTCAAAATAATGAAGTTTCTCATGACGAATAAGATAAAACAATAACGGTTTTTATCTAGTTTATTTTTAAACATGGCTAATCAATAAGAAATTTTAGTCTTTTGCAAACAAAATTCTGATTTTTGAAGCTAAGAGTTTCTTCAAATTAAAATGTAATTTATTTCTAGTTCACTGGACTACTGGCATTACAAACCAAATGTGCCCATTTTTTTTGTTTTTTCCATTACCACTTTGCTTGAAAATACTTTACCACGAATCCAGATCTTTGTACAGACCACATGAATGTGCTGAGAAAACATTTTCGTTTTGGTCTCAAGCACTGCTTCATTTTGAATTAGTGATTTACTGGGGCCATCCCTCTCCCCCACTCAGACCTGGGTAGGTACTTGTGTATCAGGAATGTGAGCCTGTGCACATTCTATGTCAGACCAGATAAGGCACTTTACATGTTTACATTTCTCACCTCTGAGTCACAACTCCAACTTTTTACTCTTTTATGCTGACCTTATTTACGCATCTATTAAAGTGCTTGACTGACCTCAATTTATTTTCAAGGATGGCTTAATGGTTAAGGTAATTTGTTGTCATAATGCACTAATGCAGTCCCGGCAAGTTACTCACCCGCGAGGTATTGCTATATAGTTCCAACCCTTCAGATCAGAATGCTCCATGAATGCAGCAGGTGATAATCATACACTTGACCCTGAGTTTGAGCCTCACTTTAGCTATGACCTTATAAGGAGGTTGACCCTGACCTTGAACTTGATATTAGCTATGACCATGAGTCTGACATACACTTGAAGTTGATTTTGAACCTAAACCTAATCTTGACCTTGACATACAAATGAGTTTGACCCAGACCTTGACCCTGACCTTGCAGTAGAATTCAGTTGTTAAAGATCCTGACCTTGACCTTGACAGGGCTATGGGTTTGACCCTAACCCTGACCATGATAATGACCTTGACATAGACATGAGATAGAGGTTGACCTTTACCCTAACCTTGATCATGACCTATGTACAAATAAGTTTGACCCTGACCCTAACTCTTAACTTGACATACCCTGACCCGAATTATAAATGACCCTGACATCTATACGAGTGTGACCCTAACCTAGACCATGACATACCCATAAGTTTGACCTTGAACTTTTCTATCTATGACCTTGACCTTGACCTACCTATGAGTTTGACGAGTACAAATGCGAGGTACATGACGAGTGACAGGAAGCTGCCTACAAAGGCCCATGCCACGGTGCGTGAGTACCCGGTCCATGCCCGGGCCGCCTCGAGTCCCTCCGGTCCCAGAACATGCCCCGCTCCCGCTGTCAGCGCCGCCGGGATGTGACTCGGTAACTGGAGCCGCACGACGAGCGACGAGCGGGGGGAGCGGGGCGGGGTCAGGTATTGCGCGTATCGCGGGGTGTAGGGCTCAGGGGAGCAGGAACCCATGGTGACAGTTGGTGTCGGGGGGCTGGTGCACAGAGGTCTGACTGACACTGATAGTGACACTGACAGCAAGTGACACTGTCACAGGATGCCACTGACAGTGACAGTGACACTGACAGCAAGTGACACTGACACAGGGGCCTCACTGACAGCAGGTAGAAGGTCCTAAATGCCCCACTGTGCCCTGAGGGCCTTTCTGCATCCTGTTTCGAGCCTGAGGGCCTTACGTACTCCAAGCAGGCTAAATTCCGGTAAATTCAAGAATATTGGTAAATCCACGAAAAATGGTAAATCCACGAAAAGAGTACTCAATCTGGTAGCATTGAGGTAGATGTGTACACCTGGGGTTCCGAAACCGACCCTTACTATACTTAGTAAGCTGTCGAAGACCTTACTGAAATCAACCAATGGCACTATTTCTAGATGAGGTCCACTGCCTTACATACAGGGGTCTCCTTCTGCCACATAGACTGTTTTATCCTCTTCTGCCCAGTAACCCCTTTTCTCTCCTTCTGAAAAATGCCCTCACATATTCTCTGTTCCTATTGGACTCTCTGTATGTTGCAGTGTCCAGTTAAAGGTCCTATGTAGGGCAGTGTAGTTGGTGCTGGTGCAATCTCCTGTGGTGTAAGTTGTAGCTAAAGGTTAAAGGACCCTGTGTAGGTCAGTATCCTGATTGTAAATGCTTTGTCCTAGGTAGTAAAGGTCAGTAAAGGTCCTGTGAGTTGTAGCTTGGTGTAATTAAGGCCCTTTTGATGGTAAATACGGGCCTTGTATGGTTTAAGGCCCTGTGTGTTAATACTTAAGGCCCTTTGGTAGCCCTCGCTGGCCCGGGCAGCGCGTCCTGAGTGAGTGGGGGACCGTGATACACGCAGACTCTACAGGGCCTTATCTATCACCTGACAGGTACATGGTCACCCCCCTCCCCTCACCTGTAACCATATAAGGGCCACATACTGCTTCCATGCGGTAACACTGTAGCCTGTTTTAGCTTAGCACAGGTTCTTATATAAGTGCACATCATAAGTCTTGGATTGATTGGTAGCGGAGGCACAACACTATCGTCCATCCTTCTCCTGCATATCATAAGTCTCATTTAGTGAAGGCTGGCAGATGTTTTTTATATTTTTATATTTTTAATTTTCATATATTTCTACATCTAAAAAAGAACACAAAAAACACATTCCTAAAATGAATGCAGGTATTGTATTTGTGTAGGGTATGCCCATGTCCAAATATATGAGGTCCACTAAAAAGAGCCACTATTAAAGGTGTGCCAATTTGCTGTCGTCATGAACTAATGCAGCACTGGCGAGTAACTTACCAGTGCAGCATTCCGACACCATGCTAACCCTATGGAGTTGAAACATGCCCAAGGGGTCGGTATGATGCTTGAATGCAGCAGTGACTAGTCTACTCCCTGAATTTATGAATCATGGCGACATTAGCATATCATATTAAAGCGGCATAATCACCGAGCGTATCCCCCTCACAATTCAAGTACTGTTTTAGTCTGCTATGTGGTAGCCGCGCGAGTGGTGGCACTGCTGCTTTAAAGCACTGAGCGCCCCGTAGAGGGCTATCTGTAGCCTAGACAATGAACCCAGTCTCTTCTGCTATCTCTGCTGCTATATTAGCTACATGCCACTATCACAGCATTGTCCAAGTCCCTCTTTTAGTACATGGGGACTGAGGGAGAGACAGACAGAAAAAAATGGAACAGAAGGAATTGTAGTATGTGATATCTCATGTGTTACATACTATGTTATCTGCAGAGACAGGCAGAGACAGATACAGAGAAAGAGAGAGAGAGAGAGAGAGAGAGAGAGAGAGAGAGAGAGAGAGAGAGGGGGGGAGAGAGAGAGAGAGAGAGAGAGAGAGGCAGAAGGGAGAGGGTGAGAAAAAGTGAGGGTGTCAAACGAGACCCTACAGGGAGAAAATAAGAGAAGGAGGTAGTAGAAGAGAAGGAGACCAAGAAGGAGGATTGGAGAGAAAGGACAGGGATACAAGGACAGAGAGAATGACAGAAGACAGCATGAGGTATGCTGAGTAAGGTGCAAAACTTGTTATCACGACTTGTTGTCATCACTCCCAATGGGCTGTACACAACAACATGCTACCACTCCAGCCTATATGAGGGGGGGGGCAAGGGTTAGATTATTTAGGGTTTACAAGTATGTACACTATGAGTGATCAGCTATTTAGGGTCAGTAAGTACAAAGTGTATTAGCCTATGGGGAATACAGCTTAGGTCATTTAGGGTTTATAAATATGTAGTGTATTAGCCTTTGGGAATAAAGGTATATCTGCCTATGGGGATCAATGTCCAGTCATTTAGGGTTTATAAATATGGGGTGAATTAGCATAAGGGGGATGAATGATGAGTTATCTAGGGTTTGTGGGGTATTGATGGGGATACCTGTGGACTCAGGAATTTAAAGCCCCTGTGACTGTGTGTTCTGTCAGCGTGTACTAAGAGCATGTCGCTGATTACCCGTGATTACCGATCATTTATTACCTAATTACGCATGTTTAACTGGTTAAGGGCCGCATAGCGCTTTAACACATTATGCCGTTTGTCGTCATAATGCATGAATGCAGCCCTGGCGAGTAACTCGCCAGGGCTGCATTCAAACATCATGCCGACCCTACAGTGTTGATGCACTCCTGGGGCCCTTGATGGGGGGGTCCCCATGTCCCATGTCGATTTAAAGAAATGGCCATGTCGCCATATCGATTTTAAGAAATGGCCATGTCGTCATATCGATTTTAAGAAAGGCCTCATGTCCCATGTCACTATCTATTTTTTTCTCATGTCTCATGTCAATAGGGCCCAAAATGGTCCATGTCGCCGTGTCGAATTTAAGGGTCTAGGGCCATACTCCTGAAGGGTTAGTATGATGTAATAATGCAGCACCGGTGACATACTTGCCAGGGCTGCATTCAAGCATTGTGACGGCAAAAGGTATAATGCATGAAAGTATTATACGGCCATTAAATGTTTACCCACACACTGAACTAGGTAATCATGGCGGCCATTTTGCAGACAGCGGCCACTCATCAAGGCCTGAGTTATCTACTCACCACAGTCCAGTCCTGGACTCTGTCCACAACTAGATAAGGGTCCTAATAGTATCACGTTAGTCATTTTTTCTGGTGCCAATCCCATGTAATGGCAATAAATTCACACTCACCTAGGCAGGATCTCAAGAGTCTCAGTCTATACAAAACCTCCCGGACTTCGGCTATAGCCGGTAAAAAGGCTGCCGGTCCGGCAAAAACATGGCTACTGCCGGGCCCAAATGGCTGGCTGTATTCTGGAGATATTTAAAATATTTTTCATGGCTATTAGGGACCATTATCATGGTTTCTACAGAACAAAACAGCTTATATAATATTTGCTGGAATGTTCTTCAGTATTTTACATATTGGTCACAATACTTGGATTGTGGTTAATGACTGGCGGGAAAGTTTAAATTGACGGTGGCGCCACCACGGGACGCTAATCAACTCCTCTCACTCTCCACCAGAGTCTCCAACGTCTAGCCGGGTGCCAGCGTGTGTAATTTCAAATGGTACCATTGAAAATTAATGAGCGCAGGTGCACCGCACCATACCCGCACATTGCCTTTCTATCCATTATTATCATTATTTAGAACTGAATAGAGCCCAAATTGAGGAAATGTGGAACTCTCTGCCATGTAACCATGGGAATGATTGTGATATGATGCCTCAAAATGTCTGTAACTGTATAGTTGGGTGTTAGCAGGAAATCAGCTAAGATTGCAAAACAATCTCAAGACAAGGAACCATGCACCAAATGACGCAAATACGTGCTAGCTCTCCTAGGTGTGCTGACAAATGTTAAGAGCGCAATCTTAATTAAGACATCTTAAAATGTCTTAATGTGTCGAGCACAGTATACCGGCAAGTATTACAACTTAAAATATCTTAATCTACCCAGAAAGAAAAAAAAAGAGAAAAAAAGGGGGTTGGGGGGCAGAGCCCCCCTTTACATAGGCTACTAGTCGACTAGGCTATCCTAGAATGCACTGTGTAGTTTAAGATAGAATTAAGATAGGTTAACATAAGATTAAGACTAATTTTAAGATAATTGAGATGGGTGGCACACTCTATGGAGGAGTGACAGTATTAATTTTAAGACAATTTAGAGCTTCTTAATTTTTAGGTTAAGATTGTGCTCTTAACGTTTGTCAGCGCACCTAGGAGAACTATCCCTGGCATGCCCGAATGACTTCTGATGGGAATCCCCTAACAAAATGGCCGCAGTTAGTCTATACCTTATACATGCTCATGGCGCCCCCAGGTGTGTGTCTGGTGCACTCTGTGTACTGGTGTGGGAGGAGGGGGTGGGGGGAGTGCTGCGATCCGGGGGGGGGCACTTGAATTTTTGACACAAGTGTGCGGCTGGACCTCCAACACCCGTTACTCTTGTCATGGTGATTTTTACACCAAGATCTTACCCTTGTCATGGCATTTTCGGAAAAAAACAATAAAATAGACTATGTTTAGTAAAATCTCTTGAAGAAAATGTTTTAGTGAAAAATGGAAAATTCTGGTAAAATCTCGGACATTTTCTTCCAAAGTAGACCCTTGTCATGGGGAATTTTATGAAACTGGACCCTTGTCATGGCGATTTTTCTCGAAAAGTGGACCCTTGTTATGGGGAATTTGTAGAAAAAGTACCCTTGCCAGCCGCGCACATGTGTATACAAAATATATTAAGTGACCCCCCCCCCCGGAGTTGTTATCTGTAGGTATCTGTTATCTCACCCAGCTCTCTGCTCTCACCGCTCCCTTATTTGTACACAATAAGTAGCAGTCACCCACACACATACATACCGGAAAACCCCGCGTATACAAGGCTAAGGGATCGTTCATTTATTAATTACATGGGCGGTGGTAAAATTTCACGCTGAGGCACGGAAATGTTTTAGGCCCCTCCCCCCTCAAGAGCGTGTGGAAGGTTTCGCGCCCCCTCGCTGAAGGCGGCAAAAATTGTTCACCCCCCCACTTTGAACTATAGTAATGTACAGTTTTTTTTCCTAAAAAGGGGCCTGAATTTTTACGGCCCCCCCTCAAGAGGGGTCAGAACATTTTACGACCCCCCTGTAACTAATAAATGAACACTCCCTAACTCGCATATGAGCTGCACCTAAACTTTAGGCTGACATGGGTGCCATAAATCATTCTCTGATGTGTGTACTAAATATATATGTGTACTTTGAAGGTGTACCCATGCTCTGTATAATGATAAGTCATCCTATCTCCCCTATCTGAGTATTAGTAATACTATCATGGCAAACATTGCATTTTATGCCATTTTGTCAGCACAGTGGAGTAACTCACCAGGGCTTCAATGATGCATCATGCTGATGATACACTCCCAAAGAGTGAATATGATGCATCACCAAAGTGCTGACAACTTGCTGGCTGGTGCTATATTTATTGGTGAATCATGCCGTCCTTAAAGAGTTAAGAAAACGTTTCACCAACGCAGAGTTTCTAAATATGCTGGATGATAGCCAACTGGGGCAGCTGATCAACATAGTTCAATGCAATCTAATGGGATTTACAACACTATTTGCTCCCTTTTTTCTGCAATATCCATGGCATTATTGAGTGAGATTTAATTTATTTGGTTTGGAATCCAGGTTTGCTTGCCCTCACAACATAGTGCCTGTTTCAGAAGAGTGCCGGTCTTGTATAAGCACTCTGTCAAGTTGACCAGTATCTAGGCGCTACTGTCAATTCTCAGCTTCAATTTGATACCAAACATGCCTATAATTATCATAATATAGGTGGCAAGTTGGACGAGGGATTTTATAAGCATACTCTAGTAATGAAAATGCAATTTTCAGACCTCATATATGCAGGTTATGTTCACAGAGTCTAGCTAAGGGTGATATGCTATATTTGATAGATATGGTACTAGTGACATACTGTAGGAGAGGCTGCTCAATGGACTGCATCTACATACATGTATTAAACATACATTCAGGCTATTTCTTTTGTTCTCTCAACCAACTGTGGAATAAATGCAGTTTCTACGCATAAATTTATAGTATATCTAGATGTGACGGCCCGCGGTACGGTAGTTCATACCGGGTGCTAGCAGCACGGTGTGAGACATGACGACAGCGCGTTCTCCGGGATTAGATCCCACCATGGCCGACTTATCACAGGACTCATAACAGATGTGACCAGACACATCATGGATCCACTTTAACCCTTTTAGGGCTGCATGGTGCTATGATTCAGTATGCCATTTCTCACCATAATGCATTAATGCAGCCCTGGCAATTGACTGCCAGTATGGCCCTAGACCCTTAAATTCGACACGGCGACATGGGCCGTTTTTTGCCTTAGTGATATGGGACATGAGGAAAAACTAGATAGTGACATGGGATTTCTTAAAATCGATATGGCGACATGGCCATTTCTTAAAATCGACATGGGACATGGGGACCCCCCCATCAAGGGCCCCGCCAGTGACTCTCAAAGTTTGTAGTCGAGCATCATGCGACCCAACAGGCTTGATACACTCCCTAAAGAGTCAGTGTGATACATGAATGCATCCTTGGCGAGCACTCATTCATGCATCATTGCAATAAAGGCCAGCACACATTAAAGCGCTATGTGGCACTGAAAGGGGTAAGTGTATGAACTGCAATCATAAACATACATATATATGCATATTTATGCTGCAATGAACTGATAAACTAGTGGCGCTACCCAGTGGACATTTTCAGAACCATTAGAAGTATACCACTTACTCCCCCTGGTGTGTGTTAGTAGAGGCTCCATGATAAAAAACGTTGTTTTTATCCATGAGAAGTTTGATGTAGTTACCGACTTCACCAACAGGTGGAGGCATACTCTGCCGTCATCACCAATACTACCATGTCACCATGTCTCACTATATCCAAACTTGAAAAGCCTCCATGCTGGGGCGGTCTAAAGTTTCCACGGGCTTATGCGATTTTTACAACGGCCATTTCTGAAAATCAGAACTGTTTGGAGAGGTCAAGATTATGTTCAGCTATTCAGTGATGGGAGGGGATTAGGAAAAATTCACAAAATCACAAAATCCACCCCCCTCACAGCTAGTTATAAATAACTCGTCCCTAGGAATGAGAGGGGCGATGGTCGTGGAGTATCATGAACTGAAATGTCTTAAAGCTGTTACGTCACAATTAAAGCTTACACAACTAGCAAAGCACACTGAGGTAAATTACAAAAGCAAAGATATTCTTCTCAAAAGCTAACATGCTCTTGACATTATCATACCATCCCAAGACAAGCAACCCCAACCAAAGAAACAAACATGTAAGTGCAAGCGTGCGAATTCAATGGCTAATGATAAAACTGCTAAATATGCACATCTTAATATTTAATTTTTTTAAAGACCTCTATATAAGCACACTTACCTTCTAGAGAACAGTTTTTTCATGATGTAATGTGATTTTTTTTTAAAATATTATTTTACAAATAAGTTCAAATATTCCCTGTATCATGGAATCATACTAGTGTACAGGTCTATGCCTGTATCCTTGTCCAAGAAACTAACACATGGAATTTATTGATAACTGCACCAGGAAGCTGTTTCATAGCAAAGTAAGGTCCGAAAAGTGCAGTAATGCATCATGCCCTTGGTCACCAGTGCTGCATTCAAGCATCATACCGACCCTAAAGGGTTGATACACTCCCATAAGTGTCAGCATGATGCATGAATGCGTCATGACGAACCTCTCAAACGCACCCAGGAATTGAACGTTCGCGACTGAGGCAAATCTGGGGAACTCACCAGAACACCAGAAAAGGCACAAGATATACTCAAAAATATTTCTCACCTTTTCTGGTGTTAATGTCTAGTGACCTTCCCAGATTTTTTCCCCAGTAGGAAAGATTAATTTCCTGGGTGCTGTCTGGAGGGGAGATAGGACAAAGCGCACTAACGCAGTATGCACACTCAAAAAATAAACTTGTCTCAAGACTCTTCCAAGTGACGGTCATAAAATAAAAGAGTCGAAAACTTGTCTAAGTGACAACGAAGCGAGTCTTCCAGCTGGAGATAGAAGACCTACTTGGCATGTGCCAGCCCAAGACCCAACATTTGCCAGCTCCAGATTCATTTTGTGGGATGGTAAACTGATAGGTTAGACAACTTTTGACTCGTTTATTTTGTGATAGTCACTTCAACGAGTCTGGAGACGAGTTTACTTTTTCAGTGCAACCCTTAAATTAACATTTTTGAGTTTTGAAAAGAGTTTTATTGAGCTTCTCACAATATACAAAAATGATTAGTTATTGTACCTAGAGTGCCCTTACCTTGTGGTAGTTGTGGGTTGGAGAGGTCGGCAAAGAAGCCCTCTATGGTGCGGCGGGTACGTTTACTGTTGACGGGTAGCGAGTTACTGTACTGTGACGGGTCGTAGCCACTGTCATTCTCACTGTCAGCTGTGGGACCAGAGGAAACAATGTCAATTAATGATTGGTAATTGATTGATATTTCTTTTATTTAGACTTCATAGCGCCATTAGATGACCCTAGACCCATACATTAGACTTGGTGACATGCATGGGCATTTTTCGGGCCTAGTGACATGGGACAGGAGGAAGATACAGACAGTGACGATGGCGGGTGAAAAATAATCACTAAGATTATGAACTTGTTAAACCTCACAATGCTTATTTCATTTGTCGTCATCCGAGGTCAGTTGCGAATCGCTTAAAGAAAGACTTGGGTCATAAATCTTTACTTTGGTTATGGAAGTTATGGAAGCCCCCTACACTTTACAGGGCCATATGGGCATTTGTGGGCCAAATTCTGGAGCATTTCTGGAGTAACAGACGTATTTGGAACATGTAAATCAATCGGTCCAATGGGGGAGCAAAAGGGATACATAAGAAGAAGGTTACCAACTTCATGGTGACACACCATACATTGTAATACAATAGGAAATATGAGGAAAACATCAGTCTTGATGAAAGAAGTTGAAGAAAGTGTCATGAATTATTTGAAGCAATAAATGTAAGATGTCTTGATTAAAAAGAATATAATAGATACTTGATGAGGACTTACACATTCAATAAGTCATGCCGTAGAGGAGTAATGTCCTTGACCTTCAGTCTGACCTTGACCTTTATCTGAATCTAACCTTCACTCTGACCTTGACCTTTATCTGAATCTGACCTTCACTCTGACCTTGACTTTTATCTAAATCTGACCTTGACTCTGACATGAACTATGACCTTGACTTTCATCTGACTTTGATTTGAGTCTGACATACACCACATAAACCATGATTTACCTTCTGAGTCTCACTTTGACCCTAGCATTTCCATAGTTATAGCAATCAGACCCTTATTATGCATTTTAGATTATAATAATTTAGCTGCATCAATAATTCCCATAGTATCGCATCCATAGTTAGTGTTCAATTAAAACTGGCTATATTTAAACCCTATCATTACCAACTTTAGTATACTAGACAGGGGTTCCTACTTTAAATATCTCAGATATATCTTATTGTTATGGCCAAGTATAGCATCATTTTTCTAATACTAAAATACTAAATATATGGTTTGCACTTCACTAAGCATAGCTAAACAATGAGAGTTAATACAAAACATGCAGAATGTAGACGAAACATGCTAACTTGTAGTACATCCTCTAAATAGAAGTATAATATGTTCAATGAATTAGAAATGAGATAAGTGCCTTACAAGAATAAAGCAACCTTCACATAATATAACACTGTTTATACAATAATGAGATAAATTGCTGAGTGCTGGCATGCATGTTTGGATCAGAGAATTGGTTGGTAACAGGCTAACGCTCAGTTAACCCTTTAAGGATAGTATACTGTGAAAGTACTTTATTTCGCTGGGTATATATTTTCGCGAAATAAAAAATCCGTGAAGTTTTTATATGCTTGAGTGTGGAATAAATACCCGCGAAATTGCTGATTTTCACTCTTCCGCGAAAATTTACACCGTGAAAATAAGTACTTTCACAGTAGCACTTAAATGCAATGTACACTTTGTCCTCATGGTCTTAGAATGCAGCTCTGGTGAGTAATCTTCCAGGGCTGCATTCATGCATCATGCCAGCCCTACAGGGTTGATACACTCTGGTAGGATCGGCATGATATGCCAATGCAGTCCCGACGAGGAACTCTTGGTCCGGTGCTGCATCGGTGCATTACAATGCATGTGATTTCAAGGCAACATGCCATCCCTAACACCTTAACTTAAGGACGGATGTTGTTGAAAGATGATATTTGTCGGCATGATACACCAATGCAGCCCCTGCGAGTAAGTCGCTGGTGCTGCATTGGTGCATCATGCTGACACTTCAGGAGTGTCTCAGGTTTGGCATGATGCTTGAATGCAGTACTGGCGAGTTACTCACCAGGGCTGCATACATGCATCATGGCGACCAAAAGCATGATGCATGAAGGCATGATGCCATCCTTAAAGGGTTAACAATATGGCAGTACAACAAGGTACAAGTAAACAATGCCAGGTTTACCGTGTCGTCTGCGCCGTACTGCAAGCACAAAGTCACCAAGGTCAATGAGGACTCTTTTTTTGTCATCCCTTACCTGGACCACTAAAAAATGCAACATGTCGAATGGAAAGTGGGTTGGAAGTGTATTCAAGATGGAAAGGGATATAAAGCAATATTATTCACAGAGTACGAAAGCTTAGAATATCCATCGAATCATCAAATGGTATTGGGTGTAGTTGTTGGTTGCCATCAGTTTCTTTGTAGCTGGTACCGTTTCTTCATTGTCATGACAATCAATTTAACCTAACTACAAGATTGTTTGTGTGAACTTTTCTAACCAAAATAATTTTCAGTGAATGTATTTTATACAGCATACTCCTGTCCTATTTTTGTCCCGTCCTAATATTGTATGCAGCCTATGGACCTTTGCACTTCAAATAAGTCTGAAATAAAGATTTGAATTGATACTTACAGTCAGTTTTCCTCTTGTATAGGGAGCGGACGACCTTGGCGCTGCCGAACCGCTTGAATTTGTCTTTGATGTTAGAGTAGAACCACTCACAGCTCTGTGTGCTCATCTCCCTGTAACCATGACAACATCATGTCAACCATTTAGGTCCTTTTGTTCTGATACATGGGATTATGGGCGCAACAAGGACTGAACTTGTTAAGTCACTAGACGTCACCCAATTTTACCTGTAATCTTAAAAATCCCTTTCCCCAGTAATCTTAATGATTCCCCCCTTTTTTCAAGATGACCCCACCGTAGCACCCCATCGTTTAGACGTAATAGGATTTAGTTATAGTTCAGCTACAATTTCCTAAAAGAAAAAGGGGGTGCGGGGGCAGAGCCCCCAAACAATTATAACAATGTTGCCAACTTACAGTGGTGCTATCTAGAGAAAAGGCCTGGAAACTGAATAAGATTACCAGGAATGTGGGCATTTTAAGATTACAGGTAAAATTGGTGGCATCTAGTCACTTGAAAAGTTCATTCCCACATGCATTACGGTCCTGTCAATGGGATATTTAGCCCTGCCCGAAGGGCTTTTTGAGGATTTGACCCCCCAAAAAGGATGTACTGATCAGCAAAACTCAACTTAGGCATTTAAAAATGGGGATATTTCTTTGTTTTAATTAGCTGTCTCGATCAGTAACCAAGGGAAGTCGCTGTTTGCGGGACGTCCCACTGATCTAGTCAGGACGGGTCAAACATGTTTGATATCCTCTGATCCGATTAGATGATCGAAATATCTGATCGAGACATTTAGTTTGCAGTGGCCTTTAGGTATTTGACATCTTAGGCAATTTCATTATTCACCCAAAGAATTGAATAACTGCACCATTTGAACTTGAATATTGATATCACCTCTCTACCAGTGATCCCCTTATACAGGCATGAGTGATTGGGAAGTGTGGTGTCCCTCAGAGCTTCATTTTAGGGCATTTTTGTCTCTTACCTGATGTGTATAAATGCAAATAAAACAATGCAATATGAAATCATATATAGGTAGAAACCATGAAAGAAACTGACACCTTTAAGTTGTATAAATTGTATAAAAACTGAAAAATATACAAGCATGAAAACCAGCCTTCGATATGTACATAGGATTCAACCAACCTAGGCATGAGCATATTTGCCCCAAAGGCAGGAGTTGTTACCATGGTAACCGCTGTCTGATTGGACCTCACACATAATTTGTCATGTTTGGTAAACAGTGGTTAACAAGTCTACTTTCTAGTCTCAATGAGTTGATCCTATCATAATCTAGTGCTCACTCGGAAAACATAACATTGTCTTAAATTTAACCCAGCCTTAATTCTAACCATGGCCCTTATTCTAACCACTTTATAATGTGTCGTCATGGTGCATGAATGCAGCCCTTGGCGCTGCTGCATTCATCCATCCTGCTGACCCTACAGGGATGATACAATCTAATAGGGTCAGCATAATGCATCAATGCAGCACCGGCGAGTTATTCACCGATATTGCCTTAATGCATCATAATGACAGATGAACACAGAGCCCTGGGCGTCATGCCATCCTTAAAGGGTTACCACTTGGCTATATACGGCCATGTCTCACCAAATCGATACAAGTTGAAAGTCTATGACCGGGTGCAATCTATGACTGGGTGCAGTCTATGACCAGGGGCCATCTATCCCCGGCAAGTGTGAATTAAATTTCTTTAGATTAAAATAAAATGAAAAATAGTATCATAAAATCTTAAAACATCAATTATATTTTTCCAGCCATTTGTATGTACATCTGCCCTAAATAAGCTGACATTTCTTTTAATCCCAGTCATAGACTGCACCTGGTCATAGATTGCACCTGGTCATAGATTGCACCCGGTCATAGATTGCACCTGGTCATAGATTGCACCTGGTCATAGATTGCACCCAGTCATAGATTGCACCGGTCATAGATTGCACCCAGTCATAGACTTTCAACTTGCATCAATTTGGTGAGACATGGCCATATACCAAGCGGATAAAACCTCCATGTGACTATTCTGTATGTATGAGGCTGTGTCTCACGAACATGGGCCAATGTTTTCGTCTATGACCGGGTGCAATCTATAACCGGGTGCAATCTATGACTAGGTGCAATCTATGATCGGGTGCAATCTATGACTGGCCACCTTAGAATATAAGATCTAGAAAAAAATTATTTCTTCTTTGATATGTAAGGGATAAAATAAAGAATATGGCGGTGGTTATATTTCTATACATTTCTTCACCTGCCCTAGCTAAACCTTTTTCTCTTAGGAGGTCAAAGACGGCACCCGGTCAAAAACGGCACCCCGTCAAAGATTGCACCCAGTCACAGACTTTTAACTTGCATCACTTTGGTGAGACATGGCCATATACCAAGCCGATAAAGCCTCCATGTGACCATTCTGTATGTATGAGTGTGTGTGAATAGCACTGCTGATGGATGACCCGGTCCCAGTATGGGCAGACCTAGATGTGTCAACGCTCAACTAGACGTGAACTATGAGCGAGACGCGACTTTACACGGCTTTACACGACTCTACACAGGGAGGGGGAGGACTTCTTCGGTCATGATCTTCAAGATTATGATTAAATAAGTGTAAAATGAGGATTCAAAGGTGGAATTAGAGACCTTTATTTGTTGGGAAGGGGAAGGGAAGAACAATTTTTTCCAAAACATATTGTATTTTGGAATAAAACTAAAAACCTATTGTCTACTGCAATTCCACCGAGCTACACTTTTTTTTGGGAGGGGGGGCTGAAAGGATCTATTCCAATAATCAATTGCTAGCCATTTTATGGTGCATTTATCAGTTGTGCGTACATTCATGACTGCTTGGAGCCTGACCATACCCATCCATATCACCAGCCTAACTTAAATGTACACCACAGTGATTCTCTTACACATATCTAATGATACCATTGTGAGAAACCTACCAATCTCTGGATGGTAGCAGGAGGAGGAGGAGGAATTGTTTATCAGGTTGGGGAATTTTCTTTTTATATATAACATAGGGGTTATGTGTTTTGATATTTTAGAAATGCATTATTTTGTATTATACATATTGCTACACCTTGTAAATTCCTTACATAGTTATAATCTCACTCTCAAATTGGGGTATATACAAATCCATTTCAGTTTGCAAAGCTGAAGCGAAAACAGACAACGAATGTTATTTTCAGCGGACGGTGATTTGGCAGTGATTTTTTTGGTGATTGGGAATTTTGGGAACATCAGTGAATAACCTCTACCGTGACCAAAACATTTAATTCAAAAATAATTCTCACACTTTTTTCGCCTCGAGCTCCCTTTAAAGCAAAGACAGACAAACAGGATTTGCAACATGTTAGTTTTAAGTAAAAAGTAAATGCTAATCATGAATTAAAAGGTTGTAGTAAAGAAGTAAAAATTAATGTTGATGAATTTGGTACTATTAGATGTATTAGAAGGTTGGTCATGGCTTAACACATCAAAGGCTGTATAGTGCTTTAATGTCCTTTTGATGTCATGATGTTTGAATGCAGCCCTGGTGAGTAACTTGCCAGTGCTGAATTCAGGCATCATGCCAACCTTACAGGTTTGAGACACGCCCCAAAGGGTCAGCATGATGCATGAATACAGGCCTGGTGAGAAGACTCGCAAGGGCTGCATTTATGCAACATGACGACCAGGTGCATTAAAGCACATTAAAGCACTATGCTGCCCATAAATAGTTAATAGTACAGTTGAGTGGGGGTCAATGTTAGTAATATGGGCGTTAGAAATAGATGATTGATACAAGTGGCCATTTTGGTCCTGATCTCCTGGGATCTATAGCCTGGAACCATACAAACCCACTGCATGGTTGGCCATCAACCAGCAGCAACGAGACCAGAGCCAATCCCTCGTGTGATTCGGGCACTTCTGTTTAACATGCGGTCAGTGTGGGAATTGGTTACATCCAGTTAAACTTTTAAGGGTCAGATGGTGCCATGCCCTTGTTGCCATGATGCATGACTGCAGCCCTGGCGAGTAAAAGCCCATGGCTGCAGTCATGCTTCATGCCGACCCCTGTGGCAGTGTATCAGCCCCATAGGATAGGCATGATGCTTGAATACAGCCCTGGCAAGTTACTCGGCATGGCTACATTCATGCATCATTACAACCAAGCACAAACTGCATTTAAGACCTATGCGGTTTGTTAATGCGGTACGTAACATAAACATGTTAGACCCACCTTTGTTTTCTGCAGACGTGGCAGACATATTGTTTGTCGTGGGAGTTGTAGACGGCACATGTTTTACAGATGTAGTATTCACATTGTAAACATTGAACCTGGAAATACAAAATGAAATATTTATTTTTTGGAAATACAAGATCTCCTATGCTTAAGCACAGGAAGGCCGTATTCAATGCCCCTCCATTGAATACAATGTGGCCGCATTCAATGGGCTAAGAAAAAGTTGTCTTTCTTTCATTAAATGGCTGCAAATAAAAAAATTAAACACAAATGCCAACTACATTGAATCCACTCTGATGTATTTCATGAGTGGGGGCTGGAGCACATCCCACTCAGCCTGTGGCTTTGTGGGATACTGCCCCAGTCCCCACTCGTGAAACACAACAGAGACGGTATCAATGGGCGTTGGCATATGTCTATGTATTAATATACAGTATATATGTATCATATATTTGTATAGCTTTAACATTATAAAGATTGCCTCTGCAGCAATATTCATAAATCGTTGATTCATGGTATACATATTCTACAGCACCCACATATTGATTATGACACATGCCCACATATCTCTGACATGACAGGATGTATGAACAGAGTTTCTATATACGCCCACAGTGCCACCGAATCTTGACCCCTCTAACGAATGGATCATGCTGCCCCCATATTCATATTTTAACACTAAACCAGCAGCACACATGACTGCTATCATGACAACACATGACTGTTACCCTGGCAATACATGACTGTCACTATGACAACACATGACTGTTACCATGACAACACATGACTCTTACCATGACAACACATGACTCTTACCATGACAACACATGACTGTTACCATGACAACATAATAAATGTTACCACGGCAACACATGACTGTCACTATGACAACACATGACTGTTATCATGACAACATATGACTGTTACCATGACAATACATGACTGTCACTATGACAATACATGACTGTTACCATGACATCATAATAAATGTTACCGTGACAACACATGACTGTTACCATGACAACACATGACTGTTCCCATGGTAGCACATGACTGTTACCAAAGCAGCACATGACTGTTCCCATGACAACACATGACGGTTGCCATGACAACACATGACTGTTCCCATGACAACACATGACTGTTACCATGACAATACATGACGGTTACTATAACAACACATGACTGTTACCATGACAATACATGACTGTTACCATGACAACACATGACTGTTACAATGACAACACATGACTGTTACCATGACAACACATGACTGTTACCATGACAACACATGACTGTTAACATATCAACACATGACTGTTACCATGACACCACATGACTGTTACCATGACAACACATGACTGTTACCATGACAACACATGACCTCACCTTCTGGTTAAATATAAAGATGAAGCGGCTGAAGCAGCGCATGCAGCAGTTGTCGTTGAAGTTCTTCTGTTTGGCCAGGATGGCCACCTTGTTGTCCTCCTCCTTAATCTCCTCTTCTATCTTACTGTAACACAGAAACAGACATGGAATAAATAAAGAGCTGCTTCTATCTTACTGCAATGAAGAAACCAGACATGGAATAAATAAAGGGCTGCTTCTATCTTACTGCAATATAGAAACAGACATGGAATAAATAAAGGGCTGCTTCTATCTTACTGTAACACAGAAACAGAGAGGGAATAAATAAAGAGCTGCTTCTATTTTATGTAATACAGAAACCAGACAGGGGATAAATAAAGAGCTGCTTCTATCTTGCTGTTATACAGAAACAGACATGGAATAAATAAAGGGCTGCTTCTATCTTACTGCAATATAGAAACAGACATGGAATAAATAAAGGGCTGCTTCTATCTTACTACAACACAACCAGACATGGAATAAATAAAGAGCTGGCTGAGACTGTTTAATTTTCACACATTGAGGGTCACCATTACAGGAAATAAGGGACTGTTCTGCCTCTACCACGTGACATCAAGCTGGGAATTTAATACATTTTGTATAATGCAATATAAAACTGGAGAGGCCGGGCCTAGTTACAAGTGGAACTGGTTGGATGTAGCCTGACCCTATACATTTTACCCTTCAAACAAACCCCCTTCATGTATATTATCTGCCCTACCTAAACTATGGGTACCAAAATGTTGGTCTTTTCGTTTCTTGACATGATTTTTTTTTTTTTTTTTTGGACGTGTTTATTTGCAAGAATCCATCTTTATGAGGTTTTAAGTGATGCTTACAAACAATACCATTTTTGTGGTTTTTTCCCAACAATTAACTGTTTGATGCTTACAACATATATAGTAGTCATGATGAACATGTACTGATGAGTATGTACAGCAGATATTTACACAAATGATCTCGCCCAGTAATGTGTGGTAAATACATTTGGTGACAGTTTACATTAATTCAGGATTGGTCAAGATCAATATGAAATGTTCAAAGTAGTATCAACATGTATTATGTATTTTGAGTTATGATACACCAGAGCGGGTGAGTAACTCGCCCCCACTGCATCGGTGCATCATGTTAACCTTCCGGTGGTGTATCAGTCCTGTAGGGTCGGCATGATACATTGATGCAGTCTCATGCAATGGTACCACAAAGGTGCATAGCACATTTACCCTTTAATCGCTGCATAATGCCTGAATGTATCATGCCTTGGACATCATGACACTTGAATGCAGCGCTGGCGACTAACTCACCAGTGCTGCATTCAAGCATCATGTCAACCCAGCTGGGTTAATATATTCCTAAAGGATGCACTAATGCAGCCCAGCGAGTTACTCGTCGGGATGCATTGGTGCATCATGCCGACAAATGTCATGTTTTAGCGACACATCGTCCTTAAAGGGTTAAGTCACTATGCTGTCATCAAGGGGTTAGCAGCAGTTAGATGCTGTGATCTATGAGTGTGTGGGTGGGGGTGGTGAGGGGGTGGGGGCTGGGTGAGGGGTGAGGGGGGTTGGGGGGTGACAGGTCCTGCCCTGGGTCCAGCCGTCTGCATGCATTATTTAACACCAACCAGCATGCCTGGTCCGCACTGGAGGGGCCCTTGATGGGGGGGTCCCCATGTCCCATGTCGATTTTAATAAATGCTCATGTCGCCATATCGATTTTAAGACATGTCCATGTCGCCATATCGATTTTAAAGAAATGCTCCATGTCCCATGTCACCATCTATTTTTTCCTCATGTCCGATGTCACTAAGGCCCAAAATGGTCCATGTCGCCATATCGAATTTAAGGGTCTAGGGCCACACTGGACAACAGCTACCGCCAGGACCAGTCACAGGCTTAAACTGAGTAGGGTGCTCGTGGCTGTGTCTCATGAGATTGTAACAATTGAAACGTCTTTGACCAGGTGTGGTCTTTGACCAGCAAGCTGCAACACTGCTGAAGTGGGGCCTACGTACATAAAAATGCCAGTATAAAGTTAATTGATACTTTAACACTATATCTTGCAAGTTTCCCTGCATTTCTGTGTACATAGCCCCCATTTCAGCCGTTTTGAAGCTTGCTGGTCAAAGACTACACCTGGTCAGAGACTAGACCCGGTCAAAGACGTTTCAACTGTTACAATCTCATGAGACACAGCCTCATACTTACAGTAGATGACTGTATATATTGCACAAGGTATGACAAAGCTGGACCACAATCATCTTTCAAACCTAGATATGGCCCTAGACCCCTAAATTCGAATTGGCGACATGGGCATTTCTTAAATTCGACATGCGACATGAGGCCTAGTGACATGCGACATGAGGCTTAAAAAGATAGTGACATGGGACATGGACAGCTCTGAAAATCGACATGGGACATGAGCATTTTTAAGCGACATAGACATGCGACATGGCCATTTCTTAAAACCGACATGCGACATGGGGACCCCCCCCCCCATCAAGGGCCCCCTAGATAGCCCTACTTACCATGTATTTGGCCATAGACATGTGGCTCCATCTGAAGTATAAAGGTGGTGGTGGACTAAGCAGTTTGCATACTGCTAACCAGATGGCGCTACTGTCTATGTCCAAATACATGGTACAATAGGGAAATCTACATTGAAAGATAATGTGCGTCTAGCTCTGTATTACCTTGTGCTATACTGTAAAAGTACTTATTTTCACGGGTGTAAATTTTTGCGGAGGAGTGGAAATCGGCAATTTCGCAGGTATTTATTCCATACTTAAGCATAACAATTCCGTGGATTAAAGTACTTTCACAGTATACAGTCCTCTACTCCTAGCATGAGCATACCACTCGGTTTAAGCCTGTGGGGCCAGTGGTCAAATCTACGCAGAATGCAATAGACAAGACAGATGAAGCTTTACATCTCTATCCTTCTAGGAACTGAGAAGTAGCCTGGCTTCTTTCCTTTCTCCTTTTCTAGAGTCCCTTACATTAGTCACATTCCATCTGGACGCTGGGATCCCAGTTGCTTAGAGAGAATTCCCTAGGTTTAGCACAGCCTATAGAAGACGCTGTGTGCCTGTTTCGTGCTATGCAGGGGGCTTTAAAATGAACCATTGGGAAACAACACTGTAAAGGGTGAGAGAATGATGTTAGAGAGAGAAAGAAAGGGAGAAAGAGACAGAGAAAGAGACAGAGATGGAATAACAGCTGGAGAAGGATGAGACATAGAACAGAGGGACAGGTGAAGGCAGACGTGTTGAAAATGATTTAATGGTTGATTGTTTGAGTAAGGCCAAAAAAGAAAGGGTTTGTTTCAGGTCATCCGACCGACCCTATCAAAACAGGGCCGACCCTACCTTATTTTTTTGCAATTCTGAAGAAATTTCCGTATTTTTTACCTTTTTTTGTTGTCAATTTTAGGGTCTTCGGAGAGCCTGGCTAGTACATGTATTCATGTTAAAAAAAAGTTTTAATCCCCCCCCAAACAAAAAAAAAAGACCTACCGACCCTACATTTTTTTCCATGTTACCTGAAACAAACTTTTTTTTGGCCTAATTCAATGTCCAGAGGGGCCATTGCATCTTCACAAGGTAAAGCTTTGCACTTGTTTGGTGATCTAATCTATGAAATGAGAATAGAAATGTATGACACTGCGTGTCCACTACGGCCATCATTGACTCATTAACGTGCAAATATAAGTGAAAACAAAAGTGAAAACGTTAACTGATTAAGGAACATGTATGCCTTTCATCATTCATCCTCGTTCACTTCCTACCCCCCTAAGTAATATCATCTAAAAAATATTTAATTCTTCCAGCACATTATAAAGGAAAAAGAAGGCGTGTTTATGCAATAGGGAATGTCATTAATAAGGATTGTTTTTCATCTTTTGATTTTCCGACTGAGGAGACTGTTGATATCTGCATTAATTTGTAGAATGTTCTGTTCAGTATACTAAAAAATTAAATTGAAAAAAAAGAAGATTTGAAGACAGCCAAGACAGCCAGTATCCATGTGATTAAAGGAGTGAAAGACAAACCCAAAATTGGGGGTCACTCCCCTTACTCAAGTGTTCTTTCATTTGTTTATTCCCATAGACAGGACCAGACAAACCACGGCCTTTGATATGTCAGATGTGGCTCACTGAGGAGGGACTATATAGCACGTCACAAACTTTGGTGAAAGCCTGGGCCTGTGAATATGATGAAATGGTTGAGCGCTCAGATGGAAAGAAAAGGGGAGAGTATACGTTCCCACCACAGATATAACATGGAGCGTTCTCTAACCCTTTAAGGGCCGCATAATGCATTAATGGTTAACCCTTTAACCCTTTGAGGGCAGCATGTCGCTAAAATATGACATTTGTCATCATGATGCACTAATGCAGCCCCGGCAGATAACTCGTCGGGCTGCATTGGTGCATCATGCCAACACGTTGAGAAGTCTCATCCCCCTAGGGTCGGCTAGTGAGTTACTTGCCAGGGCTGCATTCATGCATCATGACGACGAAGGGTATGATGCAATCAGGCATGATGCCAACCATAAATGGTCAAGGGCCACATAATGCAGTAATACATCATGCCTTTTTTTCGGCATGCTGCACGAATGCAGCCCTGGCGAATAACTATAGATCCATACATCAAGAAAGGCTGATTTCTTTCATATTAAAATGGTGTTTACATTGGATCCTCATAACAATGTCTGTAATGTCTTTGTTTGTGAATGTCTCATATCAGGTGATTAGCAGGACAGTGCAGGGTTTTGAGGTTATATTTATATGCATTGGTCACGCTTCAAAAATTCTCAACTTTTCTGAAAATCATGCCGACCGTAGAGGGTTGACACATTTTCCAATGGACGGCATAATTCATTCATGATCCATTTCCACCAACCAACCTTAAACCACAGCGGAGGGCCAAGACAAAGGAATTCACACTTTGGTTATTTCCACTTAGACTCACATAACCTTCTAGCTGTGGTTTAAAATAGTTAGACAATGGTTATGAAAGGGTAGGTAGGATTAACCACAGCTTTATTCTATTTACCCTTTCATAACCATAGTCTAACTATTACAAGACCATTAGCACATATAAGCACTGTACCGTCCTTAACCCTTTAAGGACGCATGTCGCTAAAAGATGACATTTGTCATCATGATGCACCAATGCAGCCCTGGAGTGCCTCAACCTCATAAGGTCGTTATGATGCATGAATGCAGCACGGGCGAGTTACTCACCAGGGCTGTATTCATGCATCATGACGACCAAGGGCATGATGCAATCAGGTATGATACCGCCCTTAAAGGGTTAAATAGCTATGCTGCGTTCAGATCGCGTGACCTGTGGCACAAAAAGACAGAGACTGGGGAGGGTGATTGGACGTGATTGGGGAGGTATGACGTCACACCTGAGTGAACACAGAAAGTGATGACGTCACACTTGAGTGAGCACAGAATGTGATGACGTCACAGATGACGTCTGTCTACGTGTAACTCGGCGTGTGCCTGTCTAAGCACACCCTCAGAAAAGTGAGTATCACTGTCGCCAGCAGGTAGTGCCTGACGTTCAGGTGAGAGTGCCTTTGGCGACAGCGACACTCACTTTTCTGAGGGTGAGGGAGTGATCAGTGCTCAAAAACAGGTATGGGATGGCGTCATTTGTGCACACAAGTTCTCGCAAAGAATGAGATGGGAAGAATAATTTGTGTGCTCTATGACATACGGTCAGTAAGACGGTGCTTTTTTATTAAAGAAAAAACAAAAGGGAGCTGTATTTACCCCCATCCCCAACTGATGAAGGGTCGATATTTCTCTCACCACCTATAAGAAAAAGAGCGCACACCTCCCCCTCTATATAGTCTAAAATTACCACTCACTGATCATAGTTATAAGTAGGTATCCCAGGACATTTTCAGATATTATTGTTACACATGTCAAAATAGGTTAGATGGATAGACCATGTTAAATGATGAAAACAGTTTAAATATCATACAAATCGGTCCAGCGGTTTGGATTTTACAGCCATTTGAAGATGTAAAAATGTTGTTTGGACTTAGCCAATTTCAGACCTTACTCTCCACTAGATTATGCAGGCATATTGTGAGCATTCTGGAATCCCTAAAAAAGGAAATAGATCCCGGAAAATGCTTGATCCCTGATTACCGAATATTTCTCCTTTAATCAATGAAGCCTTGGTTAGTGCAGACCTCAATTTTCATTTTAACAGACCATCAAAATCGTAATATATTACATATGTTCACCTAGATCTTGCACAGATATGCTTGAATATCTCAAATTTGGAAGTGTCTCATTTCATCAATATGTATGATATCCTGTTGGTTCTGCAGGAATCGGTCTATGTTGATCAGAGATTAACATGTATATATTGGTACAGTAGTGACCACCGCTGTAGTAGCCGCTGCTGCTGTCAGGGGGCGGCTCTGTCCGCTAGTTTGATTATAGTGTATTAGTTCTCCACTGGGGGACTCTGTGTCGTCTCACATTGCCGCGCGCCAACCGACACAGTTGGATTTTTGAACTCAGCACGCGAGGACGCTTCCTCTCAGCTCTGCAGGGCAGGCTGGCTGACCAACTGTCATTTTATTTTCAAATTTTCAGTTTGAAATTTTGATTAATTTGATTTGATTGACTTGATTCACTATGGCATCTGCCTGGTGTTACGGTTGTGGAGGTGACCATACGGTTCCTCGAGGAAAAAACTGTAAGGAGCCACCTACGGAAAACTGGAAAAGATTACCATCCAGGAGGAGAGTATTGGCGCACGACCCCAAGGCGACAGAGGAAGAGAGAGCTGCGGCATGTCAAAAAGAACTAGAGACGAGTTTGGCCGAGATCCATCCAGAAGAAAAGTTCCCAAATGCTGAGGATTACGCGGACTACCTGGAGGAGTTGGATCAGGACCAGCAGAGGCAGGAGAAAGTACTCGCCCTGGAGCGCAGGATTCGTGACCGTATACAAAGTCGGGTTGCTGGAGGAACAAAGGACGTCCCGGACAAGCCAGTCCCGGACAAGCAGGTCCCGGACAAGTCGGACAAGCCGCCGAGATCCAGAGATGTTTCCCCAGACCATCGCCCAAGGACCAGCACGAGGATATTTGATCCTCGGGACTTTGAAGGTATAGACTTTGCTGCAGACCGCCTTACAAAAAGCAGGCGAAAATTTGATCTTAAGAGGTTTACCAGGGGTAGGGAACCTAAGTCTTTATCCTACCCAGAGCTCATGTATGTTTCTTTACAGTGGGCGGCGGTGGGGATTGACGAGGGGACCTTTACCGAGCTGGATGAGATGAAGAAATACCTGAAACATCTAGGGTTTTTATCTTTTAAAGCGTCTAGTGAGTTGTATGATACTAATGTATTTGCAGAATATGATGCTGATCTCCGCCAAGAATGTGTGTATGGCCAGGACTTAGATGAGTTTGGCTTTGGTAATGAGCAGCTGAACACCCGTCATTTTGGTACAGAAGGGCTCAAACGTGTCAGAGACGAGGTGAAAAATTCCAAAAAATCATCTGGTGGGGGGGGGGGTAGGCCTAATACAGGCAGAGCTCAGGGTGGAAATTCGAGTGGCACACGCTCTTTTTCTAACCAGCAGGGTTTGAGAGTAGATGAGACAGGGCATGTTATGGCCTGTGACCGTTACAACCGTCTTGGATGTGATTCTAAATCATGTGCTTTTTCCCATGTTTGCAATAAGTGCAACGATCCTACCCACAGGGCTCCGGATTGTAAAAATGTCCGTATGTATCAGAGTTAGTATGTAGATCCACCTGTGGCCTCTTCTACTAAGGTTGATGAGGGGGTCATACCTGTTCTAATTACGTGTGATAACCCGGTAGCCGCTGCTATTAAGCCGGGCACGGGTGGGTGCTACAGCACTAAGTGTATTGACCCACTGTTTGCCTTCCCTGTGGAGGTAGGGGTTAATAATCAGCTGATTTCTGTTTTTAGTAACATGAAAGTTGACGATATTTCTAGTATTCATACGGATGGTTGGCCGCAGCCAGACCAGTTTGTAAAAATGCTATGTACCCTTAGAGAGTCTTTAGGTCCTAGGGAGGAGTCATTCGTCATATCTAGAGAGTGTTTTCTGGGGAGTTGTTCATGTAAATACTCCTTAGATGGTCTATTGGTATCAATGAAGCCTTGTCGCGTATTCACTGAATGTTTTTTGTGGGGGGAGGTTGATACCAATTGGCATTATATTCTAGAAGGGGCGGTGTTTGGGTTTAGAGTTGTTAACCCGGAGTGTCCCTGTGAATATGTGAACGATAATTATGCTTCTATATTACAAGAAGGTAGAAAACAGACTATGAACGATAAATTACGAAAGGAATTATCTGAGGGTAAGTTAATGTTAGCCAATGGTAACAATGTGCCTAAATGCATACATGCCTTGGGAGCCGTGGTGAAAAAGTCTGAATTCATGGATGTGGGAGAGAAGATTCGCCCTATTACTGACTGTTCTAGGTCAGGCAATGCGGCCCCTTCTGTTAATGATTTTACTAATGAAATTTGTGAAAAGTTTGTATATAATTCATTAGATAATGTGTGTGATATGTTGACAGAGGATGCTAGTATGTGTTGTACAGATATTTCTGACGCCTACAGAGGCCTTCATATCTATTATGGAGATAGAGTTTATCAAGGCTTGAAATGGGATTTTGAAGATGGTAAGGGCGAGGTCACTATGTTGGACGGTCGACTCTGTTTTGGTTTGGCGAGCGGCCCGTACATCTTCAATACTGTGTCTGACTTTATAGTCAGGTGTGCTGGGCGCCGGGGGGTGCAAAAGATTGTAAATTACTTGGATGATTTTTTCATGTGTTACCCTACTGTAGAACTGTGTGTAATGGCTCAGCATGTTTTGTTCAGAGTTATTCGTCAATTGGGATTTTTTATTTCATATAAAAAAATTTCCCCGGTGTCTAAGAGTGTAGTGTTCTTGGGGATTGAAGTCAATAGTGTACATATGACATTGACGTTACCTGAGGAAAAAATGTGTAAATTGTTGCTTAAACTGAAGGATGCTCAGGGCAAGCTAAAGATGACCAAGAGAGAGTTGCAATCACTTGCAGGTAGTCTCGCACATGCGAGTAAAGTGGTTAGGGGTGGACGCTGTTTTTCACGTAGAATTTATAATTTATGTAATACTGTCAAGAAGCAACACTATAAGATTAGATTATCTGGCGAGGCTCGTGCGGATATTGACTGGTGGTTGAAATTTGCTGAATCATTCAATGGCTCGGCTAAGATATTAAGACCTTTTGGCGCCCACCTAGCTGTGTATAGTGATGCTTCTTTTGGGGGGTTTGCAGCGTATCACCAAAGTGACTGGTTGGTGGGGAACTGGGAGCCGGGTATCAGTCCCTTGCCTTCTACATGTGCTCATCATTGGGTGGAAGCCCCCTCTGATTATCAGAAAAATATTAATGAGCTGGAATTTTACCCTGTACTATTATCTGCTATGAGGTGGGGCCAGATTTGGCGCAACAGCGAGATTACTTTTGTGACTGATAATACACAGGTCATGCATATGCTAAATACGGGCCGCAGCTCTAATGGCAAATGCATGTCCTGGATTAGAGAATTATTTTTGGTTAGCTGTTCAAAATAATTTTTATTTCAACTCTGTTTATATTAATACTAAGGATAATACTATTTGTGATTGCTTGAGTAGGTGGTCAGAGCGCGGGGCTAAAGAGAAGTTGTTGTATAACACGTCTGACGCGTCCTTATGCTGCCATTCTGTTCTTTGCAGGACCGCGAGCCAAGCTGGCTAAGAGGCTTCAATTTCTATTGGATAACGACATTTCAGATAATACTAATCGTACGAGAGCGTCACAGAATAAGAAGTATTTGAGTTTTTGTGCTTTATATGGGATAGATCCTATGAACCCTGGTGTCGAGGGCATTGGATTCTATATAGCTTATTTATCTAATTCTCACGTGTACTCCTCCATTACTGGCTATTTGTCAGGGGTAAATTACTATTTGAAATCCCATAGGGCTCGCGAAATTAATTATTCTGATCCCCTGGTAGCTAGGGCGATTCGAGGCGCTAAGAGAGTTCTAGGTGATGCTCCTACACAGGCATTAGCTATTATGCCGGAACACCTGATATGTATGTTCGATCGTTTACCGGTATCTTTAGGACATGAATGCTTCTGGGCCGCTGCCTTGTTTGCTTTCCGTACATTGTTAAGGAAATGTCACTATACTGTTTCTGATAGCATGCTGTGTAGAGATGCCTTTCAGTTTTTTTCTTGGGGTATGATGGTAACTGTCTCAAAAACCAAAACTATTCAATTCAAGGAAAAGAAACTGTTAATTCCTGTTTGCAGAGTGTCTAATTTGTCATTATGTGCGGTACATTGGGTGGAGAGACATTTTGATCATGTTAAAGGTAGACCCTCTCACCCTGCCTTTATGGTACCAATGGGTGATGATTGTGAGCCCCTGTCTTACAATTTATTTTCTGACATGCTGGTATGTGTGGCGAAAGCAGCGGGTATTGTGGCCCCAAGGATCTCTTCGCATGGTTTCAGGGCGGGGGGTTCAACCTACCTTGCTAGAGTTGGGGTACATTTGGATGTTATAAAAGAGAGGGGGGACTGGAAGTCGGACCAGGTCTTGAAGTATTTGAGACGTCCGGTGAGTGATAGGGTTGCTCTAGATGAGAGAGTGGCTGCCATGTTGTCTCAAGTCATTTGTGATTAATTGTTTATTGTTGTTGTTATTTATGTGCTTTGCTTGGCCGGTACTTCGTATTTGGGCAGGTTAATCCAGCCATATGCGCAAGCACCATTATATATACTTGTCTTGTGTTATTATTATTAATATTATTATTATTATTATTATTCCCCTCTTCTATACGTCATATACAATATGGTCTATGTTGATCAGAGATTAACATGTATATATTGGTACAGTAGTGACCACCGCTGTAGTAGCCGCTGCTGCTGTCAGGGGGCGGCTCTGTCCGCTAGTTTGATTATAGTGTATTAGTTCTCCACTGGGGGACTCTGTGTCGTCTCACATTGCCGCGCGCCAACCGACACAGTTGGATTTTTGAACTTACTTTATGTTGAGTTTCTGTATTAAACTAGGGCAGGTTAATCCAGCCATATGCGCAAGCACCATTATATATACTTGTCTTGTGTTATTATTATTAATATTATTATTATTATTATTATTCCCCTCTTCTATACGTCATATACAATATCTTTATACAAATCATGGAGACGGTGCCTATTTTTTTCCTGATCTGGATAACCAAGGTTAACTTCACAATTTCCATTCAAAAATGAGGGAAACACTAATTATCCTAATGTCCCTGATCAGTGAAAATGAACAGACTCCAAATCAATATCACATAACTGTTATTTAATGTGTCAAGTTGAATTCTTCTATAGGTATAGGTCAATATGGTATACATCATTTCCAAGAAGTTTTTACTCATTTAAGGCATTACATAATACTGAGTGATCTGATAAAAATGATGATATTGCCCGAAATTGCTGAAATATCACTGATATCGAGGTACTTTGTGCCATCTTAGGACAATATTTCCTTTTCTCCTCAGGATCCAACTTTTAATGTCAACTCATTTATATTATTCCCATAACATAACAACACACTTGTGTAACTTTAGGCCCCATTACATAATGATTTTGAAATCCTGATATTGTGGTGTTCAAGGCTGGGAATAAATTGGTTTGCAATTGGTATATTTGCATGGAATCACATGTATACGGATCCTGTGGGTTGTATATACATTATATGTATTGATATAGTATGCTATGTGCCCTTCATAACCACTATGTGAGGACACATGCCTTCAGTCCTGGACTCTGGTACAGGGTGTTAGGTAATTAATTCTGCTCTCAAACTTAAACTGTTAAGCATATCAACTAAGTAGTCAGTACATCTTATAGAGTGAGAAAATACCTTTCAAACTACCTCAAATATGTGTATCTAAAGTTTCAAAAAAGTGTTGAAAAGTGCTAAAAATTGCCCAAAAATTCTTATTTTTTAATTTAAAAATACATCCAATGGGTATATCTCCACGTGATGTACCTCAAAATAAAGCCCTGAATGCACCGCTTTAGGTGGTAAAATTCCTGAAACTTAATCTTTAACAGTGTTGGAGCAAAATCATTTTCTATAATAGGGCTGCAGGGGGTTGGGAGCTTTATTCTATTTTCGCTCTTACGCCATTAATCCTACCAACTAACTTGTTATTGGATCTCATAGAGCAGAGAATTACCTTTCAAATGATTCCAAATATGTATATATAGCTCTTCAAAAAGGTCCCAAAAATTGACTGAAAATTCTTATTTCTGAATTTTAAAATACATCAAATAGGCCTACCCCTATGTATAATACCTCAAAATGACGCTTAGAGTGTCCTGATTACAGTGGTAAAGCTCCTAAGACTGTATCTCTAATGGCGTGGGAGCGAAATCAATATATAGACAGTGTGTCCTCTAGGGCTGCATGGCTAATCACTGACAGAATGTCCTGTTTTCCTATTTTTACCTAACTTCACAGCATCAGTAGGGGTATTTAGCATCAAGATACAGTTGCCCTGATACATCAGGATGATGCGGATACATTAGATCTTTCACTAGGATACTTTAGATAGGTGATACACCAGATAGTTTGGAGAGGAGACCATTTCTAAAAATAGGTGTTTTGGTGAGTATACACTCGAGGACACGGCCAGTGGCGGCCTACTGGGATACCTATTATAAGGGACCTAGCCATAATATACACCTGTCCTTCTAACCCAGTGCCTTTTATGTGAAATCAAATCACACAGCAGGACGGGTCACTCTACACAGGCTGAGGCTAACTGAAAAAGGAGCCTTGACAAATGCCTATTTCCTATAGTCTAAAACCATATTTCCCATAGTCTAAAACCATATTTCCCATAGTCTAAAACCATATTTCCCATAGTCTAAAACCATATTTCCCATAGTCTAAAACCATATTTCCCATAGTCTAAAACCATATTTCCCATAGTCTAAAACCATATTTCCCATAGTCTAAAACCATATTTCCCATAGTCTAAAACCATATTTCCCATAGTCTAAAACCATATTTCCCATAGTCTAAAACCTATTTTCCCATAATCTAAAACCATATTTCCCATAGTCTAAAACCATATTTCCCATAGTCTAAAACCATATTTCCCATAGTCTAAAACCATATTTCCCATAGTCTAAAACCATATTTCCCATAGTCTAAAACCATATTTCCCATAGTCTAACACCATATTTCCCATAGTCTAAAACCATATTTCCCATAGTTATAGAACTCAGCTAGAGTAGTAAGACTAGATAGGAAATATGAATTTAGACTACAGTAGATCTACTCTTTAAGACTTTGCGGGATATGCTTTTTGGTTAAAAAAAAAAGAGAAGACTGAACAGTTAGGGAGTGGTTATTTTTTAACGACAGTGGGATTGGTGGATTTTCGCACAAGTGGGTCGAGAATGGTTTGGTCCTCCTAGCGGGAGGGGTGGAACTATTTTTGGTACCCCCCCTTCAGGCAAGTTGAAATTGAGCGCTTCCGACCCCTTTGAGCTATAGTAATGCGCAGGCTTTTTCACTAAAATGGGGTGCAATTTATTTGGTCCCCTCCCCCTCAAGAGGGGTCCAATATTTGTCTGGCCCCCCCCCCCCCAAAGCCACCAACCCCCCCCCCTGTTGTTAAAAAATGACCACTCCCTTAGAGCGGCCCTCTCAGCAGAGGTTTACTTCTCTCCTCTAGACAACTAAAGGGCCCCAGAAGGGGGTTGCTGTGGCAATTTTGTCGATTTGAAAATGTCCTTTTACCTTGTCCGCTGTCACAATGCTTAGACATGCTCTTGTTGATTTGTCAGTTTTACCCATATTGGGCCCTACCATCCATTCGTAGTCCTTAATATTCATCTGAAGTCTTGAAGTCATATGTGACGGTGGTCGTGGTGGGAGACGAGTGGTTTGGGAGTGGTTCATTAACACTTAAAGGGCAACCTAATGTTCTAGCACACTATGCCCCTCATCGGCATGATGCACAAACGCAGCGCTGGTGAGTAACTCAGTAGTCAAACAGCTAAGGGGTTGATACATTCTAATTTAAGGGAGCATGATGCATGACTGTATCCCTGGCCAGTAGACTCACCAGGGCTGCATTCATGCATTATGACGACCACAGGCATATCAAATTTAAGCACTATGCGGCCGTTAAAGGGTTAACACGAACAGATCAGGCAGGCAGATAACACGCTGATAATCCTGAGTAGGAGATCGATACAAGATCAGTACATGTCACCACGTACAGAGGTGTTTGTGTTGGGGGGGGGGGGGTATAAGCGCAGGTCTATGAAGATCTGAAACTTTAAATCTCTTATTAAAATGACTCATGTAAGTAACAGATAGACTATGGTTATGAAAAGGTATTAGAATTAACCACAGCACACTGGTAGGGCCAGACAAGGGTGAAGCCCAAGTCGCCCTACCAGTGTGCTGTGGTTAATCCTACTCACCTTGTCATAACCAGTGTTTATCTGTTTTAAACCACAACAGAAAGGTCATGCGAAATATCCAAGGTGTGAATTATTTGTCTTATCGCGCCGCTGTGATTTAAGCGTAGGTACATTTACTTGTAAGAGCACAGGGGGTAAAAGGGACTAGACGTTTATAAGGGCTTCAATCCCATAGGTTCGGCATGATATGGCGACTAAATAATAGTACATTAAAGCAATTAATATAAAATGCATCTCTCTGTGATCCGTTCCCACACCTTGACCGTTTAAAGATATTTAAGGAATTCAAACCAGGAGATGGGAAAAACAGATTAGCCCTAGCGCGGGAAATTAGCACCGCATTTAGAAAGTCTATGAATAGCTACATACTAGTACTCCTTCTGAGAAAACCGCTTTCTATTCTTCCTTTTCTATAATGTGTCGAACAAATAGGTCTGGGACTGGCCATGTAAAGGTGGGGATAGGGGTGGTCTAGAAAGAAAATACCATGGTTTTACCCTTTTATTTATTTTTGAATTACATCCTTTTATTGCAACGAAACGCGCAGGTCCTCACCCATTGCTTAGTCCTCTTGTGAAATTCAAAAGAAAATTTGAAAAAGAAGCAATGTTGATCCCCCTGTGGTTTCCGTGTTTGAAGTGGCGTTAACCATTTAAGGACCACAGAGTGCGTTAATGTGTGATGCCCTTTATCGCCATGATGCATGAATGCAGCCATAACTTGATCTCACCAGGGATGCATTGAAGCACCATGCCCACCCTGCAGGGTTGATACAATCCCAAAGGGTCGTCATGATGCATGAACGCAGGCCTGGTACATCACATTATATACAATAAATCCTCGCATAGGGGCCACTGCTAGTACGGAGGCCAGTTCGCCAGTGCGGCTTATGATCCCCCAAAAGTCAGGGTGCGACTTATACGTGATTTCTGCTATATGGCACAGTACTAAAGTCACGATAAGCAAATCGTCAGTGCGGCTTATATGATCGCTCCAAAGTCGGGGTGCGGCTTATACGCAATAATTTAAGGTACGGGCAGTTTAAAATCAATGCAGCAAAATACTGGTCAGCACGTCGACAGGGCCTAAGCCAAAAAAAAGGTCGGTAGGTCGAACTTTTTCTTTTTTTAAAAACTTTTTTAAGCATGAAAGTACTAGCCAACCTCTCGGAAGACCCGTAAAAACACGACAATTTCTTCAAAATTGCATAAAAAAACGTAGGATCGGCCCTGGTTTGATAGGGTCGGTCGGTTGACCTGAAACAAACCTTTTTTTTGGCCCTGTTTTCAAGCACTCTGCTTTCCTTAAATACTCCCATCTTAGTGTGGTGACGGTCTGTAGCCAGGTATGTAGCACACGGCACTGTGGGGGCAAAAACATGGTCACCCTCTATAGGGGGATGCAGTCAATGATGTTGACTTTTTTTTACCATTCAAGTACATCATAGCGCTTTAATGACCTATGCCCTTTAGGCCAAAAAAAAGGTGTGTTTCAGGTTACCCGACCCTACCTAGCAAAACAGGGCCGACCCTTGAAATTTTTATCCAATTTAAAAATAAAAAAAGAGTTTAAGTAATTTTGGGGCTATTTCAGAGTCAATTTGATGGTCCACGAGTCAACGCCAGTGTTGGCAAGTCAGCGCTGAAGTTTGCGAGTCAATTTTTAGGTACTTTTCATGCCATGGGATCAATCTGTCTTTATAAAACAATTTTGGGGATATTTCAGAGTCAATTTGATAGTCCACGAGTCAACGCCGTTGTCTACAAGTCATCTTTGAAGTTTGAGAGTCAGTTTATGGGTACTTTTCAGGCCAAAGTAAAATTTTAAAAAAAATAAAAAAAGGAAAAAATCCGACCTACCCTACCTAGATTTTCAGACTATGTAACCTGAAACACACCTTTTTTTTGGGGGGGGGGCCTTATCGCCATGATGCATGAATGCAGCCCTGGCGAGTCTACTTATACTGGACTGCTTATATTATGCTAACCCTATGGGAGCGTATCCGTATCATAGGGTCGGCATGGTGCTTGAATGCAGCCATGGAAAGTAACTCGCTGCATTCATAACACAGGAAAGCACCATGCAGTAATTCTAGATAGAGAAGGTTGAATTGGAGTGCAGGTAAAAACGTTAGGCCAAATTAAAAATAAAAAAAAGTTTGTTTCAGGTAACATGAGATGAAAGTATAGGGTCGGTAGGTCGGATATATTTTTTCACTTCTTTTTTAGTCACACCCCAAAATTTACCAGAAATGTGTAAAGATATGAAGATTTCTATAAACATTGTGTAAATTCGCATGTTTCTATTTCACTTTTTAAAATAAAGATGAAAATAGTAGCCAGCCTCTTTGTAAACCTAAAATTGACCAAAAGGAATGTGTAGAAATATAAACCGAAACATAAAAAACGTAGGTTTTTGATATGGTCGGTCAAGTGACCTGAAACAAACTTTTTTTTTGCCTTATAAAAGGATGCGAGGTCAAGGGAGGGATTTCTAAGAAACAGCAGTTATTTCTAGTCTCTATATTTTCTGAAACGGTTGTGACCCTCAAACAGGTGGCGGATTAATGGGAGCTATATTTAACTTAAAACTTTAACTCTTTAGGGACAGCTTGTCGCTAAAAGATATAGACAAATGCCAACGACCATTGATACTGTCTCTGACATATTTCACGCCTGGGCAATATCCAAGCGGCAGGCTGAGTGGAATATATGGCCCCAGCCTTCACGAGTGAGATGCATCAGAGACAGTCTCAATGTAGTTGATATTTGGGTTTATTTTCCATTTGAAGCTATTTAATAAGGGAAAGAAACTTTTTTCTTAGGCCATTGAATACAGCCACATTGTATTCAATCAGGGGCATTGATTACGGCCCTTTCAGTGAATCTTGTATTTCCAATATATAAGACATTTATTTATGTTCATGTGGATGCCGTCCAAGGGGGACCGGGACGAGGACAGGTGTGGGCGACCCTGTTGCTTTTATGCGGAAAGCCACTCAACTCCACAAGAGAGGGCTTGATGCATGGCTTCCCCGGTACCCGGTACCGCTGAGGGGAGGTCAGACATTAGCTAGCTGCGGCTTATACGCAAGGTTTTCCTGTATTCCGCAAGCCTGCATTCATGCATCATACCGGCCCTTATACGGTCCTTAAAACCCGCAGGTCTCGGTACCTCTCCAGCGGCAGTCGGAGTGGAGTCGGGACAGGTATTCAGCGCTATATATAGGGGCACTGGGCCTTTAAGGGTTAACGTTAGCACTTTAATGGCCTCAGTATTCCTACATGTGAAAACCTATGGGAATTAAAGCACCATCCAACCATTAGGGTTCAAAATAAGCAGTCCCTGTGAAGAGAGGGCTGACTATAGAGTGTTACGTATAAGGAGGGGCTTAGTGAGCACCCAGTCTGGTCAAGGGCATGTGTAAGGAACTAAGGCTAAAATGGAAAGAAAAGAGTGTTTCAGGTTACATGGTCTAATGATGTAGGGTAGGTAGTTTTTTATTTTAATTTGTTAATTCTTTTACTTTATTTATTTCAAATTAGCTTGAAAGGTACCAAAAAGAAAAAAACAAACTTGTGAACTCCGGTGTCGTTTCACAGACTACTATCTCGACATAGAATAGCCAAAGATTGACCGATAATAGTGAGTTTTTTTTCTCTAAATTATATAAAGATTCCTACTAGGGCCGGCCCTGTTTTGCCAGGTAGGATCTTTGGTTACCTGAAACGGACCTTTTAAAAAAGAATTGGCCTGTGCAGGTGGAAAGGTGGAAGTCTAATGCTGACTTTTAAGTACCCCCACAGCACCAGTGGGAGTGAAGCCAGGACAGGTACTCAGCCCTATATATATAGGGCGGGTGGAGCTTCAACCCTTTAAGTAGTGATTAATTAACGACTTGATGCGTTAATGCATCATAGCCCTTGGTCGTCATGAAACATGAATGCAGCCCTGTCGAGTAACTCGCCAGGGCTGCATTCATGCATCATGCTGAACCTATGGGATTGAAACATGTTCAAAGGTTTGGCAATATGCACCAATGCAGCACAGGCAAGTTACTCGCAAGTGCTGCATTGGTGCATTATGACGATCAATGTCACCTTTTAGCAACATGTGTCCATAAAGGGTTAAAGGCCAAAGTCTTGCTGCCTCTCCAGCAAGAGTGGAATTGGCGCGAGGACCATTACCCAGGACCTTATGTACTGGAGGTGGGGGTTTAAGGTGAAGCAAAGAGCAAATAATACTAAGACTAATAGGGTCCACTGACCGATTTCATGTCCCTGAAAAGCCCATGGCGCCCCCTGCTGGATAGAGTGTACAGCCCACATTGCCCACTCAAACCTATATGCAAAAACTTGCGTATAAGCCGCACCCTGACTCTGTGCTGATCGTATAAGCTGCACTGGCGATCTGATTCGCGTACAAGCTGCGGCTTATACGCAAGGTTTTACGGTAGTTGTTCAAAGTGGTTATTAGTTTACATGGATGTAGGTAGGAACGGTCTACTATACACTCCATCCACCAGGGGGCGCCTCAGGCCAGACATGACCAGAAATCTGCAATAATTCCATGAAAAAATCTCTTTTTTCAATTTTTTTTCTCAAGAGTTTACAGAATAGTCAGAGTCGACACATAATGGTGCTTCCATCTGAGAAATATGATCACCTTTTTTGGTGAATTTTGAAGTATTCTGTTTGCTGAGGGACAAAGCTGACCTATGGGAAACCTCCTAAATGGACCCTCTTACTCAGTCTTAGTATTCTTTGCTCTTTGAGTGAAGTGTCTTTGTACTAGAGATATCACAAGTACTCGGTTACAGACCAAAGAGTCATCTCCACCTCACATCTAGATAACAAATATAGAGCAGTCCAACATTATAGCACTCCAATGCACTATATGGGTATATATCTAAAACTGGACATCGACATCCATGTATCAGAGTCCTTCTAACAGAAAGCTATATTCAGTCTCATCAAAGTAGAAATACATAGGTTGCTATATGAAGGAGAAGGCCATGTTCATGCCTATGTGTATGTCTGTGTGGGTGTACATGAGTCTGTGTCCATGAGTGTCTGCATTCATGCTACAGTCATAGGGTGTTTTTAGGGAAATTTCCCTTTTTTGCGATTTTGAACTCTTTTCTCGCCAAACAGGGGATTGCAAATTTCACTTTTTTTGCGATTTTGAACTTTTTTCTCGCCAAATAGGGGTTTTTTAAGGCAAATTTCACTTTTTTGCGATTTTGAACTTTTTTCTCGCCAAATCAGGTGTTTCTAGGCAAATTTCACTTTTTTGCGATTTTGAACTTTTTTCTCGCCAAATAGGGGTTTTTTTAGGCAAATTTCACTTTTTTGCGATTTTGAACTTTTTTCTCGCCAAATAGGGTTTCTTTAAGCAAATTTCACTTTTTTTGAGATTTTAAACCTTTTTATCGCCAAATAGGGTGTTTTTTTGCAAATTTCACTTTTTTTGCGATTTTGAACCTTTTTCTCACCAAATAGGGGGTTTTTAGGCAAATTTCACTTCTTCGCGATTTTGAACTTTTTCTCGCCAAAAGTCGCGGAATCTGCCTCCATGCGTGATCCCATTGATGGACTCTGGATAGACCCATGTATAGTGAAGACCTACATAGTGGACATGAGGTCAAGTTAAAAAGTGCAAGTCACTTGTTTTGCAACTTGCACTGAACTGAACCAAATAGCCCTTGACTGGATTGTCAACAATCAATTAAACCATGACCAAACTCTCTCTATTTAGGAGACCAAATACACTATCAAATGATTTATATTTTTTCAAAATAACACCCTGTGTAGAATGGCTCGGTATTCAGGAATCCTACTGCGAATAAAAAAATGTCAAATTCTAATTCTAAATACCTGAAAATTGAGAAATGCTGACGTTCACGGTTTATGTAGGAAATGTACTAAAAACTGCAAAAAAAGGCAACAAAACCCTAATTTTCTCAAAAACTGTTCAGTAGGATTTTTTCTAACTGAGGTTTCACTGTTTTCTACCCTCATATTACACATTGGCATAGAGAATATATTGACACCTAGTCAGGATTTTGCGCTAGGAGCAATCTGTGAGGCGAAAAACAGCCAAAATGAGCCACTGGTCTGAAGTATAAAACTGGGCATCGATCACTATAGAGCTACAAAGAGACAGAGAATCGATGTCCAGTAATAAAGTACCCTTTATACAGATGGACTCTTATCTTTCTGCTGTATACCTTAACCCTTTAAGGTCCGCATAATGCCTTGTTGTATCATCCCCTTGGACGTCATGATGTATGAATGCAGCCCTGGTGAGTAACTCCCCAGAGCTGCATTCAAGCAAAATTCCGACCCTACAGGGTTGAGACACTCCTGAAGGCTCGGCATGATGCACCAATGCAGCACCGGCGAGTTACCCACTGGAGCTTCATTGGTGTATCTTGACAATAAATATATTCATTTAGCGACTTGTTGTCCTTAAAGGGTTCACTTGTTAGCTACCTTTAAGACTAAAGTCCTTTTTCAAAGGCAAATCAAGATCAATATATTTGCTCACAGATACAACTCAAAGATCATCCCTGCCAAGTAAATATGAACCGTATGATAATGATGACGTGGTCAGAACGTTAAGGATCCGAGGGTGAAGCCAGATTTGACAAGATTTGACAGCATATTCATATATTATTGATAAATATATTCAAACTACATAAATGTAAAAGAATCACGGGCTTGGTCCCACAGGAAGAGCTATCGGGGGTGAGGGTTTACCTTTAAGTGCCGCATAGTGCTTCAATGTACTATGCTTTTTGTTGTTATGATGCATGAATGAAGCCCTGCCAAGTAAGTAAGTCGGCAAGGTTGTATCCATACATCATGCCAACCCTACAAGGCTGATACACTCCCGAGGGGGACATCATGATGCATAGATACATTCATGAATCATGACCTCAACGGGCATAACGCTAATACACAAATAAGATCTATACTCGAGAATTTACGGTAGTACATTAAAGCCCTATCCGGCCCTTAAGGGGTTAAGGTATAAGGATTGGTAGCCCCAGGTGAACCATGGCTCGTTATAAAACATGGCACCCTTTAAGGACCGCTTAGTGCTTTAATGCATCATGCCCCCTGCCATCATGATGCCTAAATGCAGCCTATATACAGCCCTAACTCGCCAGTGTTGCATTCAGGCATCATGCTTAGGCAAAAAAAAGTGTGTTTCAGGTTACATAGTCTGAAAATCTAGTTAGGGTAGGTCGGATATTTTCAAATTGATTTTTTTACTTTGGGCTGAGAAGTACCCAAAATGTGACGCTCACACTTTAGCGTTGACTTACAGACAATGGTGTTGACTCATGGACTATTAAATCAACTCTGAAATGGCCCCAAAATTACTTAACGTTTTTCTAAATTGGATTAAAATTTCTAAGATTGGCCCTGTTTTGCTAGGTATGGTTGGGTAACCTGAAACAAACCTTTTCTTTTAAATTTGGCCTGACCCAATAGGTTATCTACATTTCCAGAGGGTCGGCATGATGTATGAATGCTGCCCTGGCGAGTAGACTCGCCAGCCCTGCATTTATACATCATGCCGACCAAGGGCTTTAGAGCAGTATTAGAGCACTATGCAGCCCTTAAAGGGTTACCCTCTAGTACCCTCATTAGTCACTAGGTTGTTTACTTACACCAGGTCTGGACACACAAGTAGAGTAGCCATCCTGGTACCTGGGGACTGGTTATTGCTAATGTATAATCCTCTAAAGAGGGGGATGGGGTGTAAAAGTAATTTTTCAAGTAAAAATACTTTATGGTGCGCGACATATATCATGACCTCTTAGGATGAGGAGGATTTCAACCCTGCTCATAGGGAGGTTTGAATCACTTTTTACACACCCGGGCAAAATTCTCCCCCCAATCCCCTCCGAGCACGTTGTGACAAATAATAACCAGCCCCTTAGTCATGTGGTTAAAGGTTAAGGTCCTACTCAGGTATGTGAATAAAAAAACACCAATTAGTCCAGGTACTTGAATATAAAGATTTGTAGGATCCCCTTTCACAATGTTTCACTCCCATCCCCACTGAGTCACTCACGTGTTCATTCCCTCTGTGGCTCTCTTGTATTCTCTTTCTCTGTCTGTCTGTCTGGCAGACTAGCTCAATCTCTCTATCCTTGCTTTTATCTCTGTCTATCATAATGTTTCAATCTTTCCCTCTTCAACCTTTCATACTTTGTTATCCTATATGTCATGTTTTATATAATGCGGACATGACAACAACTGTCTGCCCCTGAGCTAACTTTTCTGTATCCATGCTGGCCGGCTATAGACCAGTGCAGCAAGAAAGGGTGACTTTTTCTAAATAAAGTTGTGTTTACATTAGTTTCAGCAAAATGCACGCAACATTGTCTATAATGGCTATAATCGCAAACATCTCATATCAGGAGATTCGCAGGACAAATATCTTTCAAATAGTATACATTAAAATGCTGGATTTTGAGGCTATATTACTGAATTTGTTGGTCACGCTTCAGAAATGTTTCAAAACTTTATCAACAACTTTTCTGAAAAGTCACCCATCCTTGCTGCTTTGGTCTATAGTTGAGCAGTATATTTACTGTATAACAGAGACACTATTAAACAGCCATGCCATACCATAAAATCAATAATCATAGTCCAATTAATCACTACTGTTAACAGACACTGATCAATGATAGTTAATCCGAAATCAATAACATCTAATTAGACAGGAATTACAAATACACTCCCAACAAGGGGGTCAGGGTGAGGGGGTGGTCGTTGAAATACCACGAGACCCTGATATCATAATAACATGCAGCTGACCTTTCGCTGAAGAAGGTTGGAATATTTTGTCTCCCCTAAGTAAGAGGAGTTGACACCCCCCCATAGTCAGGAGGTCGACATTTTTACCCCCCCCCCCCAAAAAAAAAAATAAAAATTATAAAAAAAAAAAATAAAAAAAAAAAAATATATATATATATAACAAAATAAAACAAGAAAAAAAAAGGAGAAAAAAAATCCCCACCCCTGTTTAAGAATGAGCACCCACTTTAATAGAAATATGTGGTGCCCGGCCACGATCTTGCCAGCTATATCACTTGACCTAGAGTCAACCACACACCTTGAGATGTCCACTTTAATTATGTAGTTATTCATGTATAGTATTGTCTCTGTTTATTAGTTGCTGGAATTAGTAATAGTACTAATACTTAAAGTGTACTGTGATACACGAAAAGAGGGCTTATCATGCATGAATGACTACAAAATTTAGCTAGATATCTCAGAGTACGTGATTGGCTCTAGGACAAGCTACCCTATGACCAAGTATTAAATCTAACTTACTTGAGACGGCCTTTCTCCTTTTGGCGTAAGTCAAAGTCGCGCTGCATCACCTGAAGAATGCGTTCACATTCCTCCTCAGAGAGGTGCCCCAATTCAAGATGGCGGCCCATCCTGCTGTCTCACTGTCGTCTAACGTAAAAGGTGTGACTTTAACTTCAGGTCTATGTCGCGACTCTCTACGCCTCTCTCAAAGTCTGCAAAATATGACAAATAATAGCGTTATTATATCATTATATATATATGTGTATCCTAAACAACTAAAAGTAAGGAATAAAATAAAATAAATGTTCGCTTCAACCATTCATTTTTCCAAGTAAAGTAAAAGTGGACGATTTTTTATTCTTTTGTTTAGATCCTCCATCATGTTTCGGCTGTTAGCACTGGTTAGGCCTTCATCTCACCCTCATCAAGAGAAAAACAATCAAACCTCTATGTATACAGTTATGCTATAAAATAATTTAATTATCATATTTTCTTAATCGAGACAACCAAAGCAAATCAAAATGGATGTTACATTTAGTTCCTCAGAGTCGATGAAGCAAATTATGTCTCAATGTTTGCCGACATGCTGAAGGTTTATATATCAACTTAAACCACAACGGAGGGCTAAGACAAAGGAATTCACACCTTGGTTATTTCTGTGTATACTCACTTAACCCACGGTGGGCGGCTAAGACAAAGGATTCACACCTTGGTTATTTCGCATACCCGAGGGTTAAGTCAGATAGACGACACCTGTACCTTGGTATGCCTTATACCCACTGCCCACTGGTCATCGACTCGGTGTATAACACCTCGTCTCGACCTTGTGGGGCAGTGGGTATGAGGCATACCAAGGTACAGGTGTAGTCTATCTAACACATAACCTTACACTAGTTACAGCTGTGGTTTAAAACAGATAGACAATGTTTATGTGAGGCTAACTCAAAATATGACTACTGTAGAGTGGCAGGCACCCTATAAGGGTGTCAGCCAGTTTACTGTGGTTATTTTGAGTTAGCCTCCCATAACCATAGTCTATCTATTACATAATTGAACCAAGCAGAGAACACACATCTACAGTTCTGGCTATAAATGGTGATAGTATTGGTGCCCTGACCCCTGGTCACGTGATCAGTCAACCCTTTACATACAGTGTACAAGTAGTGCTAAAAGGCAACCTCGTCATGATACGCCGACACAGCACCGCGCGTAACTCGCTGCTGCGGGGTCGGTGCATCATACCTGAAGGAGGACCCCCGCCTGAAATGATCTGGTAGACCATGGCATAGTATGAGTTTGTATGTCAAGATAGATCAATAAAATAAAAATACACAAAAATACCAAGTATTTGGGAGGGTACCAACCCCAGCATGATGTATGAATGCAGTCCTGGTGAGTAACTCGCCAGGGCTGCATTTATGCAGAACGCATAATGCACCATGCACCTTCGTGGTCCACTAGTGAGTTACTCAACAGAGTAACTCACCAAGAGAGTAACTCGCCAGGTTTCCCTAGGGGGGTGATAAACCTGAAGTCAACATGATGCACCAGTGTTTGGTGGAATTCCATCAGTGCATAATGACGAGAAATTAGCAGGACCATCAGGGGCGGACCCAGGAATTTGAAAAGGGGGGTCCACCAAACACCAAAGTACCGAAAAGTGACGGGCCGCGACTCGCGGCGGATCAAATTATCATTAAAAAAACTTTTTTTTTTCCAAAAAGGGGGGGGGGGGTCCTGACCCCCAGAACCACCCCCCGGGATCCGCCACTGACTATAAGGGGTCAGGCGGTCCTTAAAGGGCTACGTTCAGCCAAACGCCTCAGTAGCTTCAGCCAAGTACAACCAGGGGTAGGTCAACCTATCTGGGCCATCAACACGCCGGGGTGCCATTATATATATATATATATATATATATATATATATATATATATATATGTATACACCCACCCACACATACACATATATACATACCCTTTGACTTGCTATAGTACAGTACGTCCTAGTATATACCATGTTTGGGTAAACACACAGCAGCACAAGTAGGATGAGTAAGTATATGTATCCTTCATGAGAGGATGTCATTTAACACTCTCTGTACTGTATACACTGGTATACAAGGCCACATCGCTGTATTCATTATAGTAGGGATGCCATGGTACCCTCAGAATCGATACACCGACATTTATTCTATTCCAATTATCGCATCGACAAAGGCATTATATCGATACAGTATTTGTGGCACCGATAGCCTAGTAATTTTCTAAAACTGCAAGAATTATGTAAATATTCCATCTAGAACTTGCTTTTTATTCAGTTTAAATATTGTTTCCTTTGCAGGCCTAAAATATTGAAGGCAAAATACTTCAGATTGTGCTCAAAGTGCTACCAAATGTTTATCATTATAGAGATTAATATGAGGAAGTGAATAAACAGATGAAGATACGCATTTTCCTGCAGATATTTACTGTTTTTGTAACATCGAAATAAATTGATATAATCGAAAAATCCGAGACTAAAACACTGATAATGGAAATTGAAATAAATTGGATGTCAATGACATTCCTAATACATAGTGTATCCTGGGGAGGTATTTGTGTAGGGATATCACCCATGCGGCTCATACTCAAAGGGCCATTGTATGACAAGAAAATAGGTTTGATATTATTCAAATTGGGTAGTTATGTAAAAAGGATAAACGGCCAATAATGGTGAATTCAACTCTGGTATCAGTCCAAATACCATTTGTAGTGGCCGATAAGGGCCTAGCCAGCACTTATTTATTTCATAGCCCTTTGCCCCTGGCGCTCACATAGGGACAACACTTAGGCCAAAAAAAATGGTGTGTTCAGGTAACATGGCCCAAAAAATATAGGGTAGGTAGGTCGATTTTTCTTTTCTTTTTACCAAATTTTTTAAAGGATTTTGAGACAAAATTCCTCCCATTTTCCTATAATTTTCAGAAAAAATATATAATTTTCGGAAAAAATATATCTATTTCAGTTTAAAAAAAAGTGTTTTTTGGTAGAAAAAACACAAAAATGCCTTACTTTTTTTTTTTTAATTGGGTAGGGCCAAAAAAATAGGGCCGCTAGGGTGTGAACACAACTTTTTTTTTGGCCTTACGTAAAAAGAGTTACAATTTTGTCAACCTGCAAATGTTGTGAAGCTGAGAGATATTTCTAGCTTACTTCATTACTGACATTGTTGACTTAAATTTGATGCCATTATATCCAAATAATTTTACAATGCTAAAAGATGTTTAAGAACAGAAATAAAAGAAGCTCAAAACATGATCAGTGATGCATTCGGTGAAGAGAAACTTTTTATTTGTGGCTTTACCCAGGTCAGCACTGTATGCTATAGACCAATGCAGCAAGAAAGGGTGGCTTTTCAGAAAGGTTTCTGAAGTGTGACAGACAAATACACAAATATAACCTTAAAATCCTTCATTCATTATAACACACACTATTCAAAAGATAATTGTCTGATGAATCTCCTGATATGAGATGTTTGCGAATATATAGGTATTACAACAATTACTGTTACAATATCTATGGTAAAACCAACATAACACACTTTATTAATGGGAAAAAGTCACCCCTTCTTTATGTAAGGGTCTATAGTCGTAATGGAGGTTAGCAGGATCTGTCTATGTATAGTTGTATAGCTACTGCCCTCTGACCTGACCTCCCTACACACAATATACACCATGCTACAAGTGTACCTACTCTCATTCCCAAATCCTTCCCAAGGAAAGCTCTGGTAAGAGCCACATGACCTTGAACTTGGGATTTTGCTGGCTTTGGGGGAATCCCTGCTGGTAGCTTGGAACCAGTGTACAGGAACCAGAATGTATAATGGTAGTTGTCCCATTTTACTTTCTGGTTCTATTTCCTCTTCTTGTTCGCTGGTTCCAAGCTAACCACTGGGACTTCCCAAACCCAGCAAAATAGCAGGTTCAAGGTCATGTGGCTGCTACCAGAGCCTTTCTTCGGAAGGATTTGGGAACGAGAGTACAAGTATACCGTGCTGGGCCGTACAAGTGCATGGACCCATAACCCTACACGGGGCCACATAGTGCTACTATATACATGAGGACTCTGTATGCAAAACAACATAAATCTATCCCAGAATTGAAGCATATAGGTGTGTGTTTTTTGTTTTGTTTTTAAATTTAAAACTTTTACTATCCTGATCATACAATGTATGAATAAACGTAGGAATCATTTGCATTGCTCATTTAGGGGCAAGAAGGTTTGTTATCTTCCTTCAATCTAACAACCACTTTGATAACCATATAACACCTTTCCTTTAGCTTTGATTATATTTGGAGGAGTAAAAGAACTCTAAGATGATATTACTGAAGGGGGGAGGAACGTTTCTTGTAAAGCCACCCTGGGATCAATTATAATGTTTCGGTAACAGAGCGTATCCTTTACATGCTCTAATGACATTTGAAATGCCTATCCGTCATTGGAAAGTATACATTAGCCTGACCCTCAGAAAAGTGAGAGTCATTGTCGCAGTGCCTGACCCTCAGGTGAGGGTAGTTTTAGCGACAATGACTCTCACTTTTCTGTGTGTGCTCAGACCAAAGCAAACACTTTAGACTCATGAAACCCATATACTCCGCACTAGGGGTCTCTGTATAGGGTGGAGAGCCTACATGGCATGGGAGCCGCCATTTTCTATCTGTCCCCTGACTCAGAGCAGTGCATTGTGGTAGATCTGTTATCAGCCACTGTTCACACCTAGGAACAATAGCCACAGATAGCACTGATAACATTGATGTGTGGCATCCCACCCCTATCTTAATCACCTTAATCACCTCCCCATTGTCTCAGGTGTGAAGTGAGGGACTTAGCTTGAATGTGAGACAATGCATTGAATACACTCTGACTGTCATGACATGTAGTCACCAACAGAGGTGTGGGGATGCAGATGGATGCTCCCCTGAGGTCGAATAGTCGCCGGAATTAAGGGGTACAGGTCGAAAAGTCGCTTTTTTGGACCCTTTAACCTATTGTCAATATTGTCCAAATATCGCCAGGTCGCTTTTATTATTGCCTTAGGTCGAAAGTCGCCTCCAAAACAGCCCAGGTCGCCAGGTCGCTTTTGACCGATCTGTAGCCACAGGTGTTAATGCTCTATTTCTCTGAGATATTCATATTGTTGTAAGCTTATCTAATTAAAGGCCATTTAATGGGAAAAGATTGATCTAATTTATTCAGAAGATAAACGTATAGTAAATGAGAGAGAACCCTCCAAATTAAACTTCACAGAGAGGGAAAATGGAAGCTTGACACACGACTACCTGACCCCCCTGGTACATGCCTCTAGAACCCGCATAGGCTCTCCCCCGTATAGAAATTCTTCAGTACTCTGCAATAATTCCAAATGAATCTCAACCTCTGACCCCAACCCCCCAACCTTGCAATTTTTTGGGTACAAACCTCAGCTCCGGTCCGCAGGTTATAAAAGAGAATTTAAAAGAGATTTTTTTTTACCAATGAATTCCCAGAATATATTGCTCAGATTGAGAGTAAACCCAGAGAATACAGCCCCAGTTCTACACCCTAATAGTTCACCATTTTGGATGGCATAATGCTTGAAATCGATATGGGCGACATAAGCATTTCTTAAAATCGACATAGGACATTGGCACCTCCCCCCTCCCCCCACACACACCAAGGGCCACTACAGTACTATTGGTAACTGCTGAACTGTGCTATGTACTAGTAACTTCTAAACGTTGGTGTATGATACCGCTAGTATCTGGGTAACTCTGTTGTACAATACAACTGTCAATCCAATGACTGTGTGACTAGACAGTCTAGTGCATGCTCCGCAGTGAATACCTATGAAACACAGGGTGCATTTGGATCTTGGGGAGTCAGGTACCGGGTGAGGTATCGCATTGTAAATTGACCTAGAACGACAGTACATGTACTAAGGATAGTAAAGAAGTCACTAGCATGGTAAAAACCTTGGCAAAACCTACCTGTCCGTCCTGAATTGGTGTCAAACCCTGCTGTATAATAAATCACCCCATCGTGTCTGTAAAGCCCCTTCAACCCGTCTGTACCCCACGTCTAACTCTATAGGGAAAACTGACCTAAAGGTAACCACGTACCATGAGATATCCACCTTAATTCTGTAGTTATTTATGTATGGTATTGTCTTTATTTGTCCTTTGCTGGAGAGAGTATCACTTAAAGTGTACTATGATACACAAAAACATGGCTTATCATGCATGGATGACTACAAAATTAAGGTGGACATCTCATGGTACGTGGTTACCTTTAGGTCAGTTTATCCTACACATTGTGTGGTCGGTCATTGCTGTTTGGCTCTCCTCTCCAACACAGTCTTCCTCCCCCCCCCCACCAGTTTCCTAACCCCCCCCCCCACACACACAACCTCCTAATCCCCCCTTCTAATTAGCTCTTCATTATAAGTGGAGTGAATTAGAACACAATACCTGGAGTCTCCTTTCATCATCACGGGCCTTGTCCTATCATGTGTGTCATGTTTCATACTCTCTCTGCAATGTCTCCAGCTACCCCCTCTTCATCTACCCCCCTCCCCCCCACCATCATATCTACCCCCCCCCCCCCACCATGTAACCCCCCCCCCCCCTACATTCACACATACCGTACAGATGCGGGCATGTGTATGTCAAGTATCGAGCTGCACTGGTGGCCCCCATCTGCCTTTGTCGACATGTACTACATTTATATAATATCTATGTGTATAGTTATTTTACTTTTATATCATGGATTGCGTCTATGTATGTAGAAGGCTCCAGTCGTCATCTGTATATGTGTAGGCCGTTGTACATGTATGGCTCATCATGATGAGACACATACCCCCCCCCCCCCCATCCCCCACCCACCGCTTTCCATTCTCCTTTCTCTGTCTCTGTTTCTGTCCCTATCTCTGTGTCTCTGTCACAGTCTTTTTCTCAATGTCACTCTCTCTGTCTTTCTGTCCCTGTCGCTGTCTCTCTGTCCCCGTTTCTGTATTTATGTGTCTTCATCCTGGGACATAATCTTGCTCTCTGTCTCTATCCCTTTCTATCCCTCTATCTCTGCAGTCTGTCTGTCTATCTCTCTCTGTCTCGCTCTCTTTCTCTCTTTCTTTCTCTCTCTCTCTCTCTCTCTCTCTCTCTCTCTCTTTCTCTCTCTGTCTCTCTGTCTCTCTCTCCCTCTCTCTCTCTCTCTCTCTCTCTGTATCTATATCTCTTTGTCCCCTCATATTATATCTACCTTACACACACTGTATATTCACCAATGCGGGTATGTATAAAAGTAAGTACATGTACGTATATTGAGAGCCCCCCAGCCTCCCCTATCTTCATTCACTGTGACACATCAGGTTCATGTGATGAATAGTGCCTCCACGTTGATACAAGATCTATCCTACTGTACCACACTGATAAGGCAAAAAAGAAAAAAAAGTGGTTTCTCATCAGACCAAAGAAAAAAGGTTTGTTTCAGGTCACCCGACCAACCCTATCAAAACATTTGGCTAGTACTTTCAAGTTTAAAAAAAAGTCCGACCTACCGACCCTACATTTTCTTGCCATGTTACCTGAATCTAACTTTTTTTTTGGCCTCACCAAGGTCTGAAAAATATGATATGGGAGGCTTTATTATTTTTAATTCGCAGGCTTAAATGTATAGGATTATACACGTTTTTGTTGACCGAAATTCAAATTTAGGAAGTAAAGAATTAATTTATATTTAAAAGTTGGGAAATGTAAGTTATTCTATTCTAATGCATTACTGCCAGTATTAAGCTTTAATTTAATACCAAACATGCCAACATTTGTCCATTTTTATATGTATATAACATGTTTTTCATAAGAAATTAGCAGAGAAAAACAGATTTCCTCAAAACCGGATTTCTATGATGCACGCGGTGATGAGAAACCATTTTATCATTTTTAAACGGCCTAATCTGAATGTGTAATAGGTTAGTCACTAGTGGCTATCCCAGGTTAGTCATGACGATATTCATCATGCATTAGTCAAAAATGACGAACTGATATTCAAAAATGACTATCAAAGTTCAAACAAAATATGACTAGTTCCTTAATCAAAAAGACTATCCCTAATACACCTAGAAATGAAAAGACTAAGGTAAGTTTGACAGTATTGACTAACCTGACAGCATTGACTACCATGGGCGTACTGGTAGGGGGAGCCAGAAAAGGACCTAGTATTACAGAACTTTTTCATATTTGGCTTCCTGTATTGTTCACCAGTTCACCATTTTCACAGGTTTATGTCATGAATCCTACCCCCACACTGCTATATGACCATCATACATCCTCTGTCAACAGCTGGGTAGGCGGTGCTCAGCTATAACTATTCTCAGAATCGTTCAAATCTATTATGCTTCCCCTCATATTTCACAAAAGAATACCACCAATGAAATACAGCCTAAATTTTATTTTGTGATATATGATGTTGGCACGTTTGTACTTTATTATGACTCTGTATAATAAGGCAAGGTTTAACTCTTCAAGGGCAACAACGTGTTTTAATGCATTATTCTACCTACAACAACAAAGCATACAGAGGTTGTATAGGTAAAGCACTGAACGTCATATGCCTGTTAGCGGGGCGTACCACGGTGGTACGCCACGCTGATGTGAGCGGGGCGTACCACAGTCATCCTGTACATGGCCCTCCTCAAAATTAGTTCTAAAATAATTATTTCTTGGTGGATTTTCATAATTTAAAAAACAAATTGATCGTAAATGTTTGCTGTTGTCATTGTAGGTAGAATGAATCGAAAACATCACTTGATTGGCATATGATACATTGTAACCACGGATCCACTCGTGGCTTATAAAGCCACTTGTGGATCCGTGGCATACAATGTATCATATGCCAATCGCGTGGCGTTTTACGTTAATATTACCTTGGCCGGCATTATGCCTAGATGCAGCCCTCCTCAGGACTGCGTTTATGCATCATACCAACCGATTGGGTTGGTCCCTTTATACATTCCAAACGGGTAGACATTATGCATGAATGGAGCCCTGGTGAGCTGACTGAGCTACTCAGGGTTGCAGTCATGTATCATGTTGATAAATGGACATACAGTATTGAAGCTCTATGCGGCCCTCCAAGGTTCAAACTACTGGCATGCCGTGAATGTGGCACACAACAAGGAAATGGAATAAGCCATCCGTCCATGGGAAAACCAGCCTTATGCAAGGGGTGCATAAGGCTGGTTTTCCCGTGGATGGTCACGCCTGGATTTATTTTATTATTATTAATTTATTTTATTAGGATTAACCTTGTGTATATATATGTTCGGTCATGCAGCTATAGCCAACAGCTTTACTTCCTATGTAAAGTTGTGTTTGGCTCGTATCATTGTATGTTACTTTTCCCTTCACGAGGCAGTAATTGTCTTTTACTATAAACTAATCTTTCAAGGAAGGTCTCCACTTCTTCCTGCTTTAATTAATGTCAAACTGATTGATTTATAAGGATGTTATTTACCTTTAAGGGTAACATGAAAAGTTAAATCGTCATGTTCAATTCTCGTCATGATGCACCAATGCAGCACCGGCAAGGAACTCACCAGTGCTGCTTTGGTGCATCATGCCAACCCTTGTCAGCTAGGGCTGCATTTATGCAGGGTGTAGTGCATTAAAGGCACTTAGCAACCTGTAACCATTTAAGGATGGCATGATGCTTCAATGCATTATGCCCTTAGTCGTAATGATACTTGAACACTGCCCTGGCGAGTAACTAGCTCGTGCTGCATTCAATCATTATGCCGGCCCTTTGAGATTTATACATCCCCAAGGTCACTGGCGAGTTACTCACTGGGGCTTCATTGGTGCATCATAACGACAAATGTCGCCTTCCTGGGGGCTTTGTGGGCTGAAGGCCTCATGGGTTGGTCAGGGGATCCATCATGACAAACCCATGTGTAAACATGGTTCTATCATTGTCTCTCATTAATAATATGATAGACATGAAGTAGAACTTTGAAATTAGGCCAGTTGGAGCTCTACAAGTCAATTATTATGCTATCGGTATTATGCTTTGCTTATACGACGTCACTACTGTCCGTTGGTCCTCTGACTGATGCCATGAACGTTGGTCCACCGTCTTTAATGGGAAGTGCACGGCGGACCATGATGGAACTTCTTTTGGCGCCATGTGCCCTTAGGGAGTGATCATTTCTTAACAACAGGGGGGGGGGTGGTGGGATTTGTTTGCCCCCCCCCGGTCAAGGGGTCCAAATTTTTTACCCCCCCCCCTGTTGTTAAAAAATGAGCACCCCCTTAGAGGGTTGCAGGGTTGGATGCCGGCTGGGTGTGAAGCAGGGTACACCAACACGGGCTGTACACGGTGTGTGCTGTACAACCCTATGGGGGCCGTGTGCAAATAAGGCCTCTAGGTCTCACAACGGTATTTATGTAACGTCTAATACTTTATACATAGGCTGCATACTGGTTAAATGCATCATGCCCTTTATCAGCATGGCTCGATGCAGACTCACCAGGGCTGCATTCATGCATCATACTGACTCTATGGGATTGTATAAACCCCAAACCCTCGGCATGATGCATGAATGCAGCCTTGGTGAGTTACTCGCCAGGGCAGCATTCACTTGGAAGAGTCTGGAGACAAGTTTACTTTTTGAGTGTACCATTATATGAAGGCAGACCCAGCTCAGCGTTAACAGTGGCTTTCAAAGTTTTGGCAAAGAAACAGTCATTTAGTTTTCCTACAAATCAAATTTCCCTTTAAGTTTATAACGTATTTATTCGAAGTGATGTTATAATCCATCTGTTGAATGCATTATTCCACGAGCATGGGTCATTCACGGGGGCTGTGCAATACGGCGTTATATGGTTAAATCAATAGCACTGCATTATTTTGTAGAAATAACTAGCTTGTCTAGTCAGTGAGAAAATAACTACATGTACTCTAGTGATTGTACACGATCCGAAATGACTACCCACCTCCAAATGGCCCATGGAAGTGGTGGCGGTGGAACTAAAAAATTAGGGGGTGGTGACTTACGGGAGCCGAAAAATTGGGGGCAGTAACTGTAGGGGAGGGGGCTATAACTTGGTCTAATTAAGGTAAACAGGACAAAATGTATGGAGAGCAATTAATTGCATCGGGAAATTAAGGTAGTATTTCAGAGGTCACTGAAATAACTGGGGCGGTGGCCTATCTGTAAAGAATCAGGGGGGCGGTCCTCTGCAGTTATGAGGGGCGGTGGTTTGGCGGCTCCTGTTTTTAGGCGGGCGGTAGTTTGGCAGTCGGTTGGTACTGTCATACAGTGAGTACCCCCCGCCCGGGACTATACCCCACACTGAAAAAGTAAACTTGTGTCCAGACTCTTCCAAGTGACTGTCATAAAATTAACGAGTTAAAAACTTGTCTAAGTGACAAGGAAGTGGGTCTTCTAGCTGGAGATAGAAGACCCACTTGGCATGTGCCAGCCCAAAACTCGACATTTGCCAGCTCCAGATTCTATTTGTGGGATGGTAACCTGATAGATTAAACAACTTTTGACTCGTTTATTTCATGACGAGTCTGGAGACAAGTTTACTTTTTCAGTGCATGGCACAGCCAGTTAGTGGTGGACAATGACTAAGGCAGTAGCACCATTCCCGTTATCTCGCGGTATTATGGTGACTGATATGGAGCTGCATGATTACCGTAATAATACATGTCCGCTGGTGTCGGCAGGAGTGGCCTTATCTAGTACAGCACACCGGCAACCAGCTCAACACACAGCCTCGATACCAATGTACACAGCACTGTCCCATGTGTGTTTGTTTACCCTGTAAGGGCAGCATGAAGCAGTCTTTGCCAAAAGGTGCCGAACAGTGGCAATGTCCGCCTTAAATGGCTCTGGTCCGGCAGAATGACTAGTGTTTCAGGACCAGATGTCCTCCACATTCTGGGCTTTCTAGAACTGAAAGAATTTTTCAAATATTCCAATTAGAACTAACGTTAAAAGTTCTAGAGTGCACACTTATATTCTCGGCAAATTAAAGCAATTTCTTTGTTATTATTTCTTTTATAAATGTTATTCTATTCTAAATAGTATGCAAAACTTCAATTTTGGTATCCGGTCCTGCAGAGAATTGTCCGGTCCTGCAAAATTGGCTAGGTGCAGGACTGACTGTCCTGCATGCCGAAAAAGTTTTCGCAAAGACTGTAAAGAACTATAATATGGCTAACCCTTTAATGGCTGCCTGACCACATGCACTTAACCCTTTAAAGTGGCATTCTCATGGAGCGTTTCCCACTCACAATTCTAGTACTGATCTAGTCTGCTATGTTGTAAGTGCGAGTGGTGAGAATGCCCCTTTAAGAGCAGCAGTACATTGAGCCCCATACGGTCTCAACACCAATGCACACACCACTGTCCCCAACTTGTTTGTTAACCATTTAATGCCAGCAGAGCAATGTTTAACCATTTAGGGGTGGCATAGATAACAACTCATATTATACAGCCATGACACCACAGTACATACTTCTGTCCCCTCCCATTGTATTAACCCTTAAAGGCCAGCAGAATAAACTGTGTATTTTACCTTATAAGGGAAGCATAGCCATTTCAGTTCAGCACTTTTTTTGACCCCCAAAAAATTGTAAAACAAGAATTGCGGTTGTTGCCGCGTAAAAAAATGCCTCAGGCATTTTTATACGCGGCAACAACCGCAATTCTTGCATTTGAAGAAACATAATGTCTACATGGTTGGTATATTTGTAGGGGACCCATTCAAGACACCATACAAACAGGGCGGGAGGATGATATAACTGACGGATGTGACACAACAGCGGAAAACATGCCATTACAGGGATTTAGTGTAATATACAGCCACTAGGTGGCCACCAGTGCAGCAGCACTAATAGAACCATTGAATTCCTTTGGTCCATGTTAGGGGGTGTAGGTAGGATTATAATCAACCTCAGGAGCATGGACATGGGTGTTGCTAGGCAGATAAACAATTAGAATAGCTGTTGCTAGGCAACCAGCTGTCTTGGCAACAAAATAATAGAACCATTGAATTCCTTGGGTCCATGTTAGTGGGGGTAGGTACAATTATAATCAACCTCAGGAGCATCGAAATGTGCATTGCTAGGCAGATAAACAATTAGAATAGCTGTTGCTAGGCAACCAGCTGTCTTAGCAACAAACTAATAGAACCATTGAATTCCTTTGGTCCATGTTAGGGGGGGTAGGTAGGATTATAATCAACCTCAGGAGCATGGAAATGGGTGTTGCTAGGCAGATAAACAATTAGAATAGCTGTTGCTAGGCAACCAGCTGTCTTGGCAACAAAATAATAGAACCATTGAATTCCTTGGGTCCATGTTAGTGGGGGTAGGTACAATTATAATCAACCTCAGGAGCATCTAAATGTGCGTTGCTAGGCAGATAAACAATTAGAATAGCTGTTGCTAGGCAACCGGCCGTCTTAGCAACAAACCAATAGAACCATTGAATTCCTTGGGTCCATGTTAGGGGGGGTAGGTATGTTTATAATCAACCTCAGGAGCATGGAAATGGGTGTTGCTAGGCAGATAAACAATTAGAATAGCTGTTGCTAGGCAACCAGCTGTCTTAGCAACAAACTAATAGAACCATTAAATTTCTTGGGGGCCGTCCATTAATTACATACGCATGAAGAGGGGGTGGGGGGGTTAGGCAAAATGCGTACAGATGCGTACAGGGGGGGTGGGGGGGTCAGGCCCATTTTGACATACGCATTGCGTACGCATGGGGCCGATTTTCTTGTCATTTTAAAGTAAAATTGGTACCTTTTTAGTCCAAATATCCAACAACATTTTGAAAATTTTCTTATATATTTTCCAAACATGACATCTTTTTTGACCCCCTATCCTACCAACTAGCCATAAGTACCCCCCCCCTCCCCGGCCATTAAGTTCTGCTTTTGCAAAATGCCCTTCCCTCCTAACAACAAATCGCAAATGGTGGTCATATATATTTGGTTCTGATCACACCATCAGGAAGACTTATCAAGTTTTGCTGAGGACCTTTTTTCATACTGACCCCCAGCTCCTATCTTCACAATCCCCCCCCCCCCCCTAGTAGGTAGGTCAAGCAGTGCCTGGGATCCCGGGCCTGTATGTGTCTCAGTGCTAAAAACTCAAAAAAACATGAGATAATGAAAAGTAAGGGAAATAGTTTGTCTTTCATGTCTTGTATTGTTTCTAGATTTTCCATTTACAAAAAAATGAGAAATTAATTGGTGAAGTAAACACGATTGCGTTACCAATAGGTAGATTGGAACGTTTTTTCTACCACAAGCACTGGGTGCCACCTTCCCAGAAAATAGGGTTAATCATGTAAAATTGTATTTGTCTTCGTGGGATCTCATACATATGGTCTCTCCTGGAAGAGCACATTTTGTACGTATCTTGTTTTAATTTCTGTCTCAACAATTACTATATAAAACCATGCATTATTTAGGTATATATCACTTTTGCAGGTCATTTATATAGTCAAGTACCCTCTACAACCCTCCAAAACCCCCACCACTAGATCGATTATAGATCTCTGAGTTGCTATGGTATAAAAATATCCTGGCGCAAATTGGCGATGGAGCTTCTCCTATAGCATCCATTTTACCCCTGTAAGGCCCATGTTCTTTGTGTTTTGCATAGGAAATTCAATATTTTCATTTAGAAATTTAACCCATGTTCTTAGTTTGGGTCTCATATAATCTGATTCAGAAAACAGCTAGTTGATAAAGGATATATTCTTAAATTGAGAGGAATATCCCTACAGCATATATAGGGCAGGTGCCCGGTGGTGAGTGCAGCGGTACATTGTACCCCAAGCAGGCAGGCAGAAGGTGACAGGTCCACTATGCCAACATTATTTTTTCAAAAAATCATAGAAAATCATCTATAAATGAGAGGAAAATAGTGTTTGCAGTTCTGGATTTCACTTGATCCCCCAATCGTATTTGATATTGCATGAGGAATTTCACATATTTTCTCAAAATCCGCTGGCCTACCTACCCCTAGATGGCAATATATAACTCGACTCTAAGCTTGACCAGCCCTGGCACTGGTGAGTTACTCACCAGGGCTGTATTCATGCATCATGCATTAAAGCATTATGTCGTCCTTAAAGGTTTAAAAGATAGATATTCTCAAAAAGGGGTTGCTCTCCGTTCCTCCCCCTACATACGCACCTATTAACACAAAATTTCCTCAAATTATTTTATAGGGTTCCTTTATTTTATCGGGGAAGGGGGGGGTAAAAGTTAAATGAGTATGTACGCATGGGGGGGGGGGGGTAGTCCAAATGCGTACATGGTGCAACAGGGGGGGTGGGGGGGTCTATTTTTGCCAAAAATGTGCGTACGTAATTAATGGATGGCCCCTTAGAGGGTTATGTATTGAGTAGTGTGTTTATGTATGAGGCAGGGTGAGTGGGGGGTGTGGGGGGGGGGGGGGTGACCGATGCCCTGAGGACAGGAGGGCAGGGCAAATTAGGGTACAGTAAAGGCCACCGCAAACGGTGTGTTTCGATCAGATGTTTCGATCAGTAACCAAGGAAAAGCCCTGTTTGCGGGACCCCCCACTGATCAGATCAGAGCATATCAAACATGTTTGATATGCTCTGATCCGATCAGATGATCGAGACAGCTGATTCAAACACATCGTTTGCAGTGGCCTTAAGGCAAGGCAGGGTATTATAGGAAAGTACCTGGTCTTTGAACAAGTGGGGTTGGGTCTTTGAATAGAGCTACGGTAAAACCTCACGTATAAGCCGCGGCTTGTAAATGAGTCAGACTCAGCTTTTTTTTGAATACCAAACATGCCTATATAGGGTGTGGCTTATAAGAGAGTTTTTATAAGCATAGTACATTACCAAATCAGCAATTTTCAGAACCCCTCTGCGGCTTATATAAGCTGTCAAAGTTAGTGGTGCGGCTTACACGCTAGTTAGGCCTATACGCTAGATTTTACGGTAGTCATCAAAAAGCACCAGTCTTGAATTATTTTGTAAAAATGCAGGGGTACAATGGCATTGGAATCTATAAGTCCTGGGCGCCTAAACACGCCCCTACATTAATTGGGCACAAATTAGTAAATGGTAGAAGAGGGCAGGGCAGACATAGCTATAGACCAATGCAGCAAGAAAGGGGGACATTTCAGCAGTTCAGAAAGGTTGTTGATAAAGGTTTTTTTTAACATTTCTGAAGTGTGACTGACAAATACATCAATATAACCTCAAAATCCTGCATCCTAATATACACTTTTTAAAAGATAATTGTCCTGTGTATCTCCAAATATGAGATGTTTACAAATATAGCCGTTACAGACAATTTTATGAGGATTCTGGTGAACCCAATATAAACACAACATTATTATATGAAAATGCCACCCATTTGTGCTGCATTGGTCTATAGGACTTGGCTATAAAGGCTGGTAATAACACAGTAGAGTAAAATACTCAGAATGCAATTTGGGATTCCATCCAATTTCCTGCTACCATTTATCACTGGTGTAATTCCTGCTGCTAACACTGAGTCACTGACTTGCTACTTTATGTGCCTCTGTAGTGCTACAAATATACGGTAAACGTAGATATTTTTGCATGTATAAATTTTCGCGAATTTTCTAAAACTTACAGTTTCATGTATATTAAATTCACAAATTTTGGAGTATTGTAGTACTTATACTATACTATACTATAACTATACTAATAAAATATTCACGCTTTACTTATTTTCATGGATTTTCATTTCTGCCAAATTCACAAAAATATGTTCGGCGCAAAATAAAATATGTTTACAGTATACCCTATTCCTAACCACTCCAATGTACCCTTATACAGCCTACACATAAATGCAGCTAAGCTCCACTATTGACTGTCGATACCCACATCTAATGGCTCTATTGAGTTATAAATGTTTAAATACATGACATTTTTGTCGATCCCGCCTAATGCCGGGTACTCATGTATACAAGATGAGGGCGGAGCACTGACGGACGAGCCGGAATATGGAACAGGACAAACAAATAGACAAATAGAAAACAAGGATATAACCCCCACTACATACACACACCAGTATTGTACTACTGCCATTACTAGGGTCCTGATGGTACCTAGGTCCACTCGGACTTCTGCCACAACTAGATAAAGGTGCTGATTGTACCTAGTCCTGTACAGACTTCTGCCACAAGTTGGTAAGGGTTCTGATGGTACCTAGTCCTGTACAGACTCCTGCCACAACTTGGTAAGGGTCCTGATGGTATCTGGTCTTGCCACAACTAGGTAAGGGTCCTGATGGTATCTAGTCCTGCCACAACTAGTTAAGGGTCCTGACAGTACCTAGTCCTGTACAGGCTCTTGCAACAACTAGGTAAGGGTCCTGGTGGTAGCTAGTTTTGTATAGACCCCTTCCACAACTAAGTAAGGGTCCTGATGCTACCTCGTCCAACCCAGAATCCTGTCACGACTAGGTAAGGGTCATGGTAGTACCCAGTCCTGCAGAAACTCCTGCCACAACTAAATAAGGGTCCTGATGCTACCTAGACCTGCCACAATGAGGTAAGGGTCCTGGTGGTGCTTAGTCCTTCCCAGACTCCTGCCACAACTATATGCAAGGGTCCAGGTGGTACCTAGTCTTGTACAGACTCCTGCCACAACTATATGCAAGGGTCCAGGTGGTACCTAGTCCTGTACAGACTTCTGCCACAACTATATGCAAGGGTCCAGGTGGTACCTAGGCCTGTACAGACTCCTGCCACAACTTGGTTTGGGTCCTGATGGTACCTGATCCTGTACAGACTCCTGCCACAACTAGGTAAGGGTCCTAACGCTGTCACAACTGAGAAAGGCAGTTCACCACATTGCCTCATTCTCAAGGTGCCGCTTTACGAGTACCTTATGCTATGCTGTGGACCCTGGTACATACCTATATATACTAAACAAAATATAACCATAACACTTATTGAAATTCCAAACATTTTCTGCAGCTCGGCCGACACCAGCCAAATAAGTGTAGATTACTGGCGAGGTCTGTGTTGCGTATTTACTTTTTTCCTGGTGTCGTAGAGAAGACTGGAAACTAACACTTTAAAGGTGGCAAACTCTTTTAGTACATAATACTGTAAATGTAGATAATTTCGCCTGTATAAACTTTCGCGAAATTGCTGAAAGGGACATTTTCACTGGTATTAAAATTCATGGATTTCCGAGATTTGGCTATTTAATTCAATACTGTATATATACTCACTCTGTATATATTTTCGCAAATATTTAAAAATCTCAAAAATCTCAAAAATATGTACAGCATGAAAATATCTATGTTTGCAGTGCTCTTGGTCGGTATGATGCATGAATGTAGCCCTGGTGAGTAACTCCCCAGGGCTGCATTCATGCATAATGCCAACTCTTTGGGAGTGTATCAACCCCATAGGTTCAATATGATGCTTTAATGTAGCACTGGCCAGTTACTCACTAGTGCTGCATTCATGTATTATCACTACAAAGGGCATCCTGGATTAATGCACTCTGTGGCCTTTAAAGGACTAAATGCGTTGTGTGGCGCATTGTGCGCAGAAGCCGTTACTTATACCCGGTCATTATGGCGGTCATTATGGGGTAGTGCTGGGGCTACCATTAGGGCACTGTGCGTCTCTGTGTCTGTGTCACAGGGGGTAGGGGGAACAACCTCCAGCCTACATACATGTTAATAAGCCATACCAAGTCAATATAAGCCTATACATTTAAGGCTTAAATTACTGGTTGTAAATCTCATTATAATCAATAGTTGTATTTCAGCATTATAATGACAATTTCTCCTTTTCTTTTTTGATAATGTAATTATTGAAAATAGGAAGGAATGTTCTCAACATAAAATAAATGATTTTATTTTCTAAAAGTAGCTGGTGAATCTGAAAATCATAAGCAGATTCCAGAAGTATAGAAAAATAAACCTGTCCAATTTAGAAGCCCAGTAAATGTACCATAGAAATCAATATAGACAAGGGTTATACACTGGGAAACCCAGTAAGTGGTTGGATGTATGTGTGGGGCAGTGGGCTATATATATGTGGGTGTATATAGAAATTCAAAGGTCAGCTCAATGTGATGAAGGGAGGTGGGTGTACAGTCATCTGGACCTCCCTATGTATGGTCACCATACGGGTACTGTGGTTAGTCATGAGGGTATCAAGTAGTCACTGAGTGGTTTTCCCCCTTATCCGCAGTAATAATCAATCGGTCACTACCGTATTGCCACAATTTAGCACCGGGGCGCATTTCAATTTGGCGGGGCCTTTAAACCCAAGACAGGTGCTTATTCGAGATCCTATTTTAGTGCTTAAGGTATGTTTCAAGACCCCTGTACCCCCGGCGCTTAAACAAGACTGCCGCTCATTCAAAACTGGCGCTTTATCGCGACAATATGGTTTATAAAGATATTTCATAGTTATTGTGTGGTATTTGGTGTTGGGTCATTATATAACCTTAAGTGTAGCATATAGCCATTGTATTGACATTTTATGTAGTGTATGATTATTATATGATCTTGAAGGTCTGTTTATAGCACTGAACATAGTATAGAGTCAGTTTATGACCTTGAATGCAATATAGAGTCAGTGTATGATATTGAAGATAATTCAGGGTCAGTTTGTTATGACCCCAAAGGTAGTACAGAGCCACTATATGACGTTTGGAGGTGGTAGAGAGTCAGTATATCACCCTAGAGGTAGCTTGGAGTCAGCATGTGACATTGGAAATATTATAGAGTCACTATATGACCTTTGGTAGAGTACACATTCTATGGGTGTGACAGGGCAGGGGTTGCTTGTGACTGTTCTTTAGGTGTGCACAGTGTATAGCCGCATAATATAAGTAGGGTCAGTCGGGGAAAAGCGGGGGCCAGGGCCCCTCAAATCCCAGAAGAGGGGGGACCTGAATATGTTTGGGCCCCCCTAAAATTTGCCAAGACCCTATCATATATTACACAAATTTCCCAAACTTACCTCTACCATATAGGAAAAATTGAGGGTGTTTGGATGTGTACAGTGTATATCTGCATTATATAAGTAGGGTGTATGTGTAGGTGTGGATAGGGTGTAGGTAGATGACCTTACATTGGTCTAGTTCTGGATAATGTATAGGTACATGACCTGATGTGGGTGGGGTGTACATACATGTACTTATGGACCGATGCAGCGAGAAAGGGTGATATTTTCATAATAAAGTTGTGTTTATGTTGGTTTTAGCCGAATCCTCACAACATTGTCTGTAATGGTCATGTTTGCAAACATCTCATAATAGGACATTCACAACCACAACTATCTCCAAAGTATTATATATTAGAATGCAGGATGTTGATGTTATATCCACATATTTGTCAGTCACGCTTCAGAAATGCTCAAACACTTTATCGACAACTTTTCTTAAAAGAGACCCTTTCCTGCTGCATTGGTCTATAGTTTTGGCAGGTTATGACACGGTCCCATGTCACACTGCGGCCTCTCGTTATCCGCTGACTCAGCTATAATGCTGTACACACACACTTACCCTATCCCATAGTGGGATGGGTGAATTAGGGAGGAATCATCTAGTATTATATGGGACACTTGATGCAATTCTTTTGTTATATCAAAGTTAACGAAGATATCATTTACAGCTTCATTGTACATTATATGGGGACTACTTAAGTCCTCTGAGCAAACTCTTGAGAATGCATTTGTTTGTAGACCATTAAATTTTGTTCAGAAAAATAAGCTTTATAAATTGAAATTCATTGAATTGACTTGATGCAATTCTTCCCAAAAAGTTTGACCTCCAACCACTCCCCACAATATATGTGTGCTTAAAATATCCCAGTGAAAAGTCCATCCAACCACATCCAAGAACTCAAGGTAAAAATGCACCATATTTCATTTTGACCTCACAGTCTTATTTACCTTTAGCCAACCACCTACCATGGACAAATCTCAACTTGTATCTTTCTTTCCCTCTTTCTAAATCCAGCAAAGCCCTCAGGCCTGTAACTAGCGCTCATCGCGGGGAGGTTCGCTTTTGGATGGAGTGAAACTTGCATTGGTTATTTCAATGGTTGAACTGGACTCTTCTAATATGATGGTGGAACTTTGTGTAATATATATGTAAAGAGGATGCAGAGTTTCATGACTCTAATAAATCTTTAATGTTTTCTTTCTAGAATCGTTGATAATTGTCCAATTTACAAGCCATAAAGAATGGCATGTAGGCTGATGATGTCTTCCTCCCAGTAAGCTAGGGAACTCTTTTCCCTTTTGAGGGACGTCGGCTTGTTCGTTCAAAATGACAACCCCCCCCCCCAGTTATGAGCCTGGCCCTACATCGTAATGGGGGTGTAGATGGGGGGGGGGGGAGTGTCCCCATGTCGCATGTCGATTTAAAGAAATGGCCATGTCAGATGTCAATAAGGAAAATAATTTAGGGGCATAGAGAGAGCTATAAATAGGGGTCTTGGGGCCCCTGACCCCTGAAAAATTTAGGAATTTGAAAACCCACAGGAAGCAAATTTAAATTCTTTTTTTCATGTCACTAAGCCCCATGTCACATGTCGATTTTAAGAAATGCCCATGTCGCCATGTCGATTTTAGGGGTCTATACCTATCCTAATGTATGTGACAAAGGCCCACAATAGTGGACAGGTGTATATCCTCCTCCCCGGTCGTATCACACAATACAAGGTCATAGGCTGGGGGGTAATACAACCCAGGCTCAAACGAGTAGACATGATGTAAACAGAGTGGGCATCTGCATTTGTTACATAGTGAATAGTATAAAATAGATTGAATTAGCTTAAGTTTAGTGGTGGCAAAGACAATAGACTACGGCTACACTGCATTCCACGAAGAGTAAGGAATGTGCGATGCATTACGTGTTAGATAGACTACACCTGAACACGGTTCTTCCATATACCCACTGCCCCACCAGGTCAAGACAAGGTGTTATACACCGAGTCGATGACCAGTGGGCAGTGGGTATGTGGAAGGACCCTGGCCAGGTGTAGTCTATCTGACTTAACCCTCGGGTATGCAATATAACCAAGGTGCTAATCCTTTGTCTTAGCCCTCCACCATGGGTTAATTAAATTTAACCCACGGTGGACGGCAAAGACAAAGGATTCGCACCTTGGGTATATCGTATACCCGAGGGTTAAGTCAGATAGACAATGGTTATGAAAAGGTAAGAGGATTAACCACAGCTTGCTGGTAGGGCGACTTGGGTTTCGCCCTCGTCTGGCCCAACCAGAAAGCTGTGGTTAATTCTGTATACCTTTTCATAACCATAGTCTATCTGTTACCTAACCCACGGAGGATGCCTGAGACAAGGCTTCACACCTTGGGTATATTGGGCCGTATATTGAATACCCTAGCTCACATAACCGATGGTTAAGTCAGATAGTTAATGGGTATCAGAAATAACCACAGCAGACTGGTAGGGTGACTTAGGCTTCACCCTTGTCTGGCCCCACCAGTTTGCTGTTGTTAATTCTACTTATCCTTTCACAACCATAGTCTATCTGTTTCAGAGTACCTCTAGCCCGGGGGGTACTTGAATTTTTTTCTAATATGGGTGTGCGGCTGGACCTATGACAACCTTTACCCTTGCTAGGGAGCTTTTGTGTCCAAAACATACCCTTGCTACGGCACTTTTGGCCCAAATATCCTTGTTCTGACGAGAAATATCACGAAATATATACTGAATGGGTCATTTTACAAAGACATTTTCCTCATGTCCGGGAAAAGTTTGGGAAAAGTTTGGGAAAAGGTGGTACATTTAGGTGAAAAGCATGTCATTTTTGCAAAAAAGTGACCCTTGCTAGGGTGATTTTGATGAAAGTAGACCCTTGCTCGGGACATTTTTCCTCCACAACAGGACCCTTGCTACGGACATTTTGCTGAAAATGTACCCTTGCCAGCCGCACACATGTGTATACAAAATATACCAAGTGCCCCCCTCCTCGGGACCTCTAGTAATTCACCCTGTAACAAATGACCAGCCCCATCGTGGAGGGTAGACATTGTGTGCTGGCCATGTTTGTATTGGGTCCTTTTGTCCTCCGGGAGAGGCAGAAAACAGCCTCGTCACCCACCGGGGTAATATATAGTGCAGCTATACTGTGATGGGTGTGGACCACCAAATTCGACACAGCGTTTTCTTAAAATCGACGAACGACATGAGGCCTAGTGATATGCGACATGAGGCTTGAAATCATAGTGACAGGCGACATGAGGCTTGAAATCATAGTGACAGGCGACATGAGCAATTCTTAAAATCGACATGGGGCAAGGGCATTAATAAGTGACGTCGACATGCGACATGGCCATTTTGTAAGATCGACAATCGACATGGGAACCCCCCATCCAGACCCCCACTGTGTAGTATAGTGTAGCTTATTGCCACCATTAGGGTTATACTTGGCATCTGTTTAAGGATACTATTTACACTCCTCGTTTTAGGTTGAAATTACACATTTCACGACCTTTGCTAATTTGCTGTCAAAGCATTGCATGTCATATATCATCATGACCGTGTATTATGCCCCCGTTCGAATCTATGGAGTTTTAAGAGTGGTTGCTAGGGATGGAATGTGAATGGAACAAAAACGGTCTTTTTGGGTTATTTTTCTTTGAACAGCCCTATAGGATTGAATTTATATCTGATGGTTTGAATGGTTTGAATGTGCTCTAGACATGATTTACTACGGCAACGTGTCTTATTTTGGGGACATTCCTATTATCAAGGTCTACAGAGGCCCCGTTTCCACCCGGAGGTCGGTACATTCTACACCGACTCACAATACTGAAGGCATCTGTAGATATGCTGGTTGCACAGATCACCTTCATAACCAGACGGTACATACCTACACACAACACAGAATACTGCATTCCAGCAGCACACAGATCATGTAATAGCCACCATTCCCTGGGTGCTGTTTCTCCACAAAAATGGTGTAGAAGAAAGGGTGGGCCCTAATCACAGAAGACCTAGGGGGGCCTGAATATGTTTGCCCCCCTCCAAAAGAAAAATTGTCCAGACCCTACAATATAGTACATTGTACAAATAATTTCCAAGAAACTTGCCTCTCCTCCTTAGGAAAAACTAGGGGCAGGGGGGTCTGGGCCCCTAATCAGAAATAAATTAGGCGCAAACACTACTTTCCTATACAACTCCATTATAAACGTGTACTTGCACCATCATTAAAAAAAGCTGACGCCATCATAGAATTTGCTGTGAGTGTGTAGAAACAAACAGGTGAAAGTGTATTAAGGTTTGATCAAAAATTGATGCTCGGTACACTTTCATTTCTTATAGTAATTAACACAGGCGCAATAACCCAAATCCATCGGGTAAATTCTCTTAGATGTATCTGTTAAAAGCATAAATTTGATAATCAACACAGAAATGAGAATCTTTATTTTGTTTCCCTATTTCCATCAAGACTTTTCCTCATTGCTATAAGACCTTTATATATGATAATAGCCCAACTGACTAATTCCCATGCCGGCCGAGGCATTAGCAGCCAGCACAGAACACTGCATACTGCATAGGGGCATCAGCCGTGTGATGTACACGCCGCATCTACCATTCTGCACCAGAGGGAGTCATCACAACACTCTCCAAGCACATTCTCTCATTTGTTTCTACTGGCAGTACTTTGTCTCTATGAAAAATGCAGCGGATAACCCTGATAACTTACCTATGCCATGCTTTTGTACCACTACGAATCGATTCAAATATCTAAAGGAAAGTATGAACATGTGTTGTTTAGAATTAGAGAAGAATTGGCCAGAATTCTTTTCTGGGAACTACTTTTGGTGTATGGAGACTGCAGTATGTGATGGGGTAGGAGAGCAGCAAAGTCGTACTGCTTTCCTCCCTTCTTCTACAAAAGATTTCCTATGGTCTGAGGCAGAGTCTTATTTGAGACTGTGATCACAAGGCCTCTCTGTGCACTCTCCCAGCAGAGGTATACACCGGTCAAAGTTGACCGTTGCCTGGATTCACAAGGTTTTAATGATAGGTTGCCATGGCAACACATACAAATACAAAAATGGCAGAATCCAGCTCTACGCAAGGACTCTGTTGGGAGAATGTTCTCTGTGTGGTTCAAATCTCTAGCAGATGCATCAATCTCCAAGCAGATGCTTGGTCAATGACTCAAACCCAGTTGTATTAAACAACATACTTAATCCACCGGTGGAGAAAATTGGATGTATCCGTATAGAGAGGTAATTGTACAGATGGAGTGGCACCGCCTCTCGTCTCACGACAGAAACATTACCCGCTGCCACAGAGTACAGAATGGGCAGAGCGCAAACCGACATTAGCGTAATTGTCCCTATCCTGCTTAGTCACTTAATGGACTCATTTCTGTCCATCAGCCCCCCCCCCCCCACCCTGCCTACACCATCCACTACCCCCATATATAACTCTGATGCTGCTGCTGCTGCTGCTACCAAACAGTCACTGAAAATGGTTCTCTAATGATGAACGAAACCATTTTTAAAGTTTTTGTTGGATCTAATGATTAGTTAATAATTAACCAACCAAACCTAGGCTAGGCGCATTGTCTGTCTGCCGCCAGGACCCCTAACTAACGTACAGTTTGTTGTTTTGACGGTCTCTTATATAGTAACATTCTGCTATGGAGAACTCAGTAATAAATTCACAGATGGTTTCTATGTTAGATGCTGATAAACATACATACAATGGGTATAATAGGTATTCACATGAAAGATGAGATGAGTTGAGTTCAATATGTCAAGATGACGTTAAATTGCCATAAAACAGTTAGGGTAGTCTCGTTTGATGGCCTTCTTAAACTCATGAAGGGTCTCCATCTGTGTGACTTTGGGCCGATTCTATAAGCCGCACCAGGGATCTGATTATGGTGACTTTTAGTATTGTATTATAGTAGCAAAGACTCGCGTATAAGCCGCATCCTGTCTCTGGGCCAATCCTATAAGCCGCACTGGCAATTCACAGTAACCTAGAGAATCTCAGAGGGACATTGTGTGGAATGAGATATATAGGGCCAAAGAAAGAATTTATAACTTTTGCCCTGAGATATGCTTTTCCTGATACTGGTCTGGTTACATATTAGAATTCAGATTTTAGGTGTATTCTTGAGTATTCTAAAGGCTTTAACCCAACTATTATTTAATCCAACTATGATATTAGAATCTGAATTTAATCCAACAATATATGCTTTCTAAACCTTGACTTTCTGTTCATGGTATCCTGTTCCAAAGCTATGCCCATGAATAAAACCCTGCTAAAATACAATCTGAAATCACCTATCCCAAAAACAACCAGCGTTCATTCATCACTATTGTATGGACACCAATAAGTAGTAAAGAGAAAAGGGAATAGTATTGGTGAACATGACTTTAGAGTTAGCAGCTTATTACTTCAATCATGATTCCTGTAGACCAAGGAGACCTTGCTTTGTAATCCATAAGGGAGTGGGGTTTGGGTATGCATGATTTAGTTCAAATTATTTCGATTTTTCACAAGAAGGGGCACATTTATTGGTGCCCCCCCCCCCGCCCACCACTCAGCAGTGTAATATGGAGCTTGGCACAACTGTCGCCGTTGCTAAAATCGGGTGAAATAATATGCCCCCCCCCCCCCAAATCTCCAAAACTGCCTTTTTATTAAGAAGAAAATGCATTAAATTAATCAAATGCCATTCAAATTAATACCTATATCCTCACAGCAGCCCGATTAATGCCGATGGCGGGTCAAAAATTCAACTTGTATGGCTCAGATATGATTAGCCTATTCAAGGGGTGGAATACCGTTAACTATTCTTTCTAATGATACTGCTGCTCGGGCCGCTATGCTTTTATATACTTTGGCATTTAGTGGACCCTTCTTTTCAAATTCCTCGGTCGACCTCAGCCTGAGCACTGGGTCATCAATACCATGTGCTATTTACATATAACATGACTTATTTATAGACAAAATAGCAGAACTAAGATCTAGTGTTATGGCACACATGTACAGAGCACATGGCAGAGATCAACCCTGTAAGGGCAACATAGTGCTTTAATACTTTAGTCCATTTATCGTCATGATGCATGAATGCAGCCCTGGCGAGTCTACTCAGTAGTGCTACATTCAAGCATCATGGCCACCCTTCAGGACCATGGAGTCGGCATGATGCTTAAATGCAGCACTGGCGAGTTACTCGCCAGGGCTGCATTCATTAAAGGTGCAGATCTCGGTACCCCTCCAGCGGCAGTCGGAGTAGAGCTGGGACAGGTACTCAGCCCTATATATAGGGGCACTGGGGCTTTAAAGCACTATGCGGCCGTTAAAGGGTTACATAGCTGAGTCAGCGTGAACTGTACACAGGGCCCACATGTACGGTATGTGCCACAGGTGTTAACCATTTAAGGACTGTACCATGCCCCAAATGTCACGTAGTAAGAGCACTTGTGTAAATGACATATGTACATACTCATCTTTATCATATACACATATACTCATAAGACTTGACCGTTGTCATTGTTGTGCCTCTACATGGGTAAACATCGACACGGGCGACACGGCGACACGGCCCTTTTAGGCCATTTTAAAAATCGACGGACATAGGAAAATCAGGGATGAAAATCGACCCATAGACATTCTTCTCTAAGTTCTTTATACATACCTAAAAATCGACACGATTTCACGGCCCTTTTGCTAAAAATCGACATGGCGACACGGTCAAAATTGTGAGGACCCATGTAGAGGCACATTGTTTGAATTCACTCTATTCTTGTGATATATACCTGAAAAAATTGGTATTATTGTTTGTAAGCATTATTTAAATCATTGTCAAGATGGATTAGTGCAAATAAACACGTCCACAAATAAAGTCCATTCGTCATGATGCTGCAATGCAGTCACCCGCTGCGTTGGTGCATCAAGCCGATACCAGTGCCCCTCAGCATGATGCCTATAGATGTAGAACTGGTAAGTTACTTACATGAAAAGGGCTTCATGCATTAGAGCACTTTGCGGCCATTAAAGGGAGGTATGGAGGGAGGGGCAGACTGTTATGGTGTTACGTACTGCACAATACACCTGCCGGTACCATGCACCCCCCCCCCCCCCC
>OX381719.1:11909316-12143945 GCA_947462335.1 Harmothoe impar | reverse complement strand
CCCCGACCCCGAACCTTTCTGAACATTTCAGGTCGTTTGCCTCAAAGAGGATAGACCAGTTTTATCTTTGACGGTTCGTGGATCTTGCCTCTCCTAGGGGGTCTGATTATGGCGAGTTTAGCACTGTAGTACACATCTCAAAAATCGTGTATAAGCCGCACCCTGACTCTGGCGGGCTGTTCCTATAAGTCACTCTGGCGATCTGACTTGCGTAGGTCTACTAGCCGCGGCTTGTACGCGACAATTTACGATAATATGATGGGGGTGGATGGCTAAATTCGACACGGCGACATGGCCATTTCTAAAAAACACGACATGTGACATGAGGCCTAGTGACATGCGACATGGGGTTTGAAACGATAGTGACAGGGGACATGAGCAATTCTTAAAATCGACATGGGATTATTAAGCCACATGGACATGCGACATGGCCATTTCTTAAAATCGACATGGGGGGCCCTCCATCTACACCCCCAATATGCCACATGGGTGTGTGTGTACTGTGTGATGTGTAGAGGCGGGGGTGAGACGTGTATACTGTGGAGCTGTGTGATATCATATCATGAGAAGGTAGCACGACCTGACAGGTGTGGGAGATAACACAGATAGGACGCAGATACAGGTAGTCCTACTACATGGGTATGTGAGACCCCCCCCCCCCCCCCCACACACACACATACTGGTATGCATGTGTAACCCTTAGAGGGCTAACCATGACGTCCAAGACTTAACATTAGGGTGCCAATTTTCCCTGTCAATCTTTAGAAATGACCATGTCGCTCTGTCGATTTTAAGAAATTACCATGTCACCTTGTCGATTTTAAGAAATGACCATGTCACCATGTCGATTTTAAGAAAAGGCTGTGTTCCATGTCACTATCTCCTATATTCCTCATGTCGCATGTCATTAAGCCAAAAAAAGGCTCATGTCATCATGTCAAATTAAAGTCTATTGACACTGTACACGCATGCAGAAAAGTAAAGGTGTCAACTGTGCATCCCATGTAACTCTGATAAGAAAAGAGGTGTTAAACAGTTATTGACTCTGCTTACGTTAACACTGTTAGTATAGAGGCAGCTCATGTTGACTCTTCATGTAAGCAAAGTCATTAGCGGTTAGACTCTCTATTTTACCAAAGCCACGTGGGAGACACAGCCCTTGTCTATCTGTCAAACTCCTACGTTAATGCATCATCCCAAACTGTTATCAGAATGTATAAAACCTGCATCTACACTGAAAAAGTAAACTTGTCTCCAGACTCATCGAAGTGACATGAAATAAAGGAGTCAAAAGTTGTCTAACCTATCAGGTTAATTACCATCCCACAAATAGAATATGGAGCTGGTAAAACATCGGGTTATGGGCTGGCACATGCCAAGTGGGTCTTCTATCTCCAGCTAGAAGACCCATTTCCTTGTAACTTAGACGAGTTTTTGACTCGTTTGTTTTATGATCATCAGTTTGAAGAGTCTGGAGACAAGTTTATTTTTTGAGTGTAGGGGTCCATATCATTCATCACAACAACAGTAAATAGTGTATTAAAGCACTATGCTGCCCTTGAAGGGTTGGAGCGGAGATACTCACTATCGTAATGTTGCAGTTATGATGGGTCTCTAATCTATTTAACCATTTAAGGGCCGCACACTGCTTTAATGTCTTTAGTGTCATCATGATGCATGAATGCAGCCCTGGCGAGTAACTCGCCGGTGCTACATTGATGCATCAACCACCCTTCGGGAGTGTATCAACCCCGTAAGGTCGACATGATGCATGGATGCAGCGCTGGTGAGTCACTCTAGTTACTTGTCAAGGCTGCATTCATGCATCATGCCGACAAAGGGCATACTGCATTAGTGCCTTTTAACTACATTAATATCCACGTTAATATCTTCATACATGATGTGTTATCTGTTACCTCCCTACTCACATCGTCCTTTGTTACTGATAGTGGCTTATAGTCCCCCACCTGGTGTCCATTAATGGAGTAACAATGTACTACCTTGATAACACAAACTTTTAATGCAGCCAAATGGCTTTTTTAAAGAAAAGTAATTTCTTAAAATGTTGTCTGCCAAGCGAAATTATTGATCAAATTTTTTTTGAAATCAGAAATCAAATGCCCACTGATGCTTGCGTGCATCATGCCGACCCAAGGGTGTTGAAAGATCAGCTTGATGCGCCAATACAGTGCTGCATTGGCGCATCATGAACAAGAAACCTTGCCGTCCTTAAAGGTCCAATTCCTACTGCCCCTCTAGTAAGATTCCTAGTGGAGACCGGCACTCAGGGTCTTTATAGGGGATGTGGGGGTTAACTTGGTTAACAAATTAACCAAAAAGTTAAATAGTGCATGAATCCATCATGCCTTTTGTCGTCATGATGCAATAATGCAGCCTTGTATTCATGCACCATGCCAATTGATACGCTATCTAATGGCAGGCATGATCCCTGAATGCAGCTCGGGTAAGTTACTCACCAGGGCTACAATCATGCATCATGACAACCAAGGTGTTTAAAGTACTATGCAGTATATAAAATATTAACCCATTTTAAACCACAGCGGAGGGCTAAGACAAAGGAATTTATACCTTGGTTTCACTTAGACTCACATAACCTTACTGCTGTGGTTTTAAAACAGATAGACAATGGTTATGTGAGGCTAACTCAAAATATAACTACCGTAGAGTGGCAGGCACCCTATATATAAGGGTGTCAGCCAGTTTACTGTGGTTATTTTGAGTTAGCCTCTCATAACCATAGTCTATCTATTACGTGGACGCCGGAGACAAAGGCTTCACACCTTGGGTATATTGAATACTGAAGGTCAAGTCAGATAGACAATGGTTATGAAAGGGTATTAGAATTAACCACAGCTTGCTGGTGGGGCGATTTGGGCTACGCCCTCGTCTGGCCCCACCAGTAAGCTGTGGTTAATTATAATACCCTTTCATAAGCATTGTCTATCTGTTACTTAACACGTCCTGCCGTGAACCTAATCTCCACACCTGTAAACAGACGGACGTCATTTTAAAAGTCCAAATTAGACTCCTAATTAAAGTCCAAATGAAAGTCCTAATTAAGGGCCAATTAGAAGTGGTTGCTACCTGTCAGTCTGAGGTCGTGTAGGGGCCACAGACTGCAACCTTAATGCTCCTTATGTCGTCATGATGCATGATGCTGGCGCTGCATTCATGCATCATGACGACCTTACAGAATTGATACACTCTCATCCTGTTGGCATGATGAACCAAAACAAACTTCGCTTGTGCTATACTCTATAATCCTACATCGGTGCAGCATGCGTGCATCATGACGACACCTGAATGTGAAGCCTTGACTGGAGGCATTGCATCATGGGCCTTCTTTAACCCTTTAGTGATGCATTCAAGCATTGTACCAACCCTATGGGCTTGAAACACTCCTGAAGGGTCGTCATGATACACGAATACAGTTGTAGGGCTGCAGTTGCAGCGCTGCACCCTCAGAAAAGTGAGAGTCATTGTCGCTAAAACTACCCTCACCTGAGGGTCAGGCACTGTCGCTAAAACTACCCTCACCTGAGGGTCAGGCACTCAGGTGAGGGTAGTTTTAGCGACAATGACTCTCACTTTTCTCTGTGTGTGCATTCATGTATATAGTTGACAAAGGGCATAGCACATTAAAGCACTGCTCGGCCCTCAAAGAGCTAAATGGTTGAGTTGAGGAATTAAGGACCAGTTAAGAGTTATACATTACCTGACGACTGGATGTCACACACTTATAATTAGACAGGACTGCTAATTAACGTGTTTACCCCCCCCCCCCCCCACCCGCATGGGTGCAACAAGTATTCCTGGAGAGGGGTGTCGGCTTTTTTTTTTGGGGGGGGGGACAAATTTCGACCCCTCTTGAGGGGGGTGTAAAATAATTCGACCCCTCTGGGGGGGGGGGGGAGGGCAGCAAAAATATTCCACCTCTTTTGAGCGAAAATGCTTGCACATTGCTATGCTTTAAAGGACCCTTGCATGCGCTATTTTTTCACTTCGGGGGGAGGGGGATAACACAATTTTGACCCCTTGACTGGGAAGGCAGAGTGTAAAAAATGTGCACACTCCAGATGAAATTCAGCCCCCCCCCCCTGTTGTTAATAACTGATCACTCCCTAAGTATGTTGAAAGAGTGAGACATTTCAACCTCCGACGTATCTGATAATTAGTCTGTAATTAACTGTACAAGGGGCCGCAGAGTTCTCTAAAGTGCAATGCTTTTTGCACTTTGACGTCATGATGCAATAATTCAGCACTGGCTAGTAACTCGCCAGTGCTGCATCCATGCATCATGCCGACCCTATGGGCCTGATACAGTTTGGAAGAGACATGACGATGCATGAATGCAGCCTTGCATCATGCCGACCTTACAGCATCGATACGCCATAACGACATTGACGCGCGACTGGCATGGGGATATACGTATAGGATCTTCTTGTGGCGTCAAGTCATAGATCCAGGACAATGAATTAGGCCAAAAAAAAAAGAAGTTTGTTTCAGGTCACCCGACCGATCCTATGTAAACAGGGCCGACCCTACATTCTTTATGCAATTTTGAGGAGATTTTTATATTTTTATACTTTATTGGGGTAAATTTTAGGTTTACAAAATTTCGGAAAAAAATCTCCCCCTTTTTGACATTTTTTTGGGTCAATTTTAGAGGGGAAGTAAAAAAAAAAAAAAAGTAAAAAAAGCAACATCCGACCTACCGACCCTAGAGTTTCCTCCCATGTTACCTGAAACAAAACTTTTTTTTTATTTGGCCTTACTAGTCACACTGTCTGCAGGTAGAATTTCAACAATCTAGAGGTAGAATTGATAGCTTTAAACTCTTAAGATCACAGCAAACTAAAGGTAGAGATATCAAAATTATCCTGGATTTCACGTCTAAAGTTCTCCTCGAAGATACATGGAGCCAACGAGGGGGGTGTGTACGCCGGGTGTCCCCTCCTGAAGTACTTTGTTCCATAGATTTCTAGAATTGCTGAAGGGGGCTTCCATAAAGTACGTGCGCGCCAAGGGGTGGGGTGGGGGGTGGGGGTCTATTTACTGGAACACTTTGAGTGCATAAACCATTTATTTTAATGCGTACAAGAACTTTAGGGGGTGGGGGGGCAGATTAATACATTGTACATGCCCACCCCTGATGACAAGCGGCATGACGTATTAAGTACCCTGCTGTCTTTAACTTGTTAATTAACGTGTTATCCCGTGTCTGAGTGTAAGGCCAAATAAAAAAAAGGTTGATTTCCGGTAACATGGTCAGACAACCCAGACCCGGCCGGTCGGATTTTTTTTTTTTTTTTTTTTTTTTTTTAAATTCTCTTATTTGAGGCCTTTTTTTTAGCGTTCTTCCTCTGGAAATACTTAAAAATTATCCGATTTACAGACCGTAAAAACTGGTATGTATTTGAAAAAGAGATAAAAAGAGGGGGACCCGGCCCTGCTTTGCTAGACCCGGTCTGGTTACCGGAAACAAACCTCTTTTTTTTGGCCTAAGTAGGTGATATCCAGGGAGTACACCTTGGTACAGTGACGGAGGGGAACTATTTGATGTATACAGCTGATAATTACTCCGTTATTAATTTAAGTACCCTCTCGTGTCCTTGGTGCAACAGGTATTCCAGGTGAAATCCAGTACACAGGTAGAAGTAAAGCCTGAGGTAAATAACCTAAGGCTCAGGGAAGGTAGTCATCTTTTTTTAACCAACAATGAGGGGAGGAAGGAGACATCCCTCCCAATCCCAAAGGGTCGGAAATAGTTCTCGCGCACCTCTAATATCTATGGCTGTGTCTCACGAACTTGGGCCAATGTTTTTGTCTCTGACCGGGTGCCGTCTCTGACTGGGTGCCATCTCTGACCGGGTGCCGTCTCTGACCTTTTTAACCTATACTCATATATATAAGGATTTGTAAAAACTTCATGGCAGTTGTTATATAATTATAATTAGCCTCCTCATGTCGAATTTAGCCATTCACTCAGACTGTTACAGTGTTACTATACGCCTGATACCGACCTGATGTGGCTGTATATATACCCCACGGGCACCTGGCCCTATCAGTCAGCGATCAGTGTATGACGACATGTTTATACACACGGGGGTATCTCAACACCTATACATCACGTGTGCTCCTTGGAGTAGAACTGTTTATTATATAGGGGAGATCCTCCCTCCTACAAATTACAACAAAAATATACTCCGTCACAGCCTCGTGATTGTGGGGCAAACAACTGCCTCCACGTGGCCGTGACTACTTTATTAGTGTATTTTAATCTTAATATGCATTTTAGAAAGTGTGTTCGTCCATTTAACTGGTGGGATATGGTTCATATATGCCCTATGAAATGGGGATACAGGCCTAAATGCGACGTAGCGACATGGCATTTTCTTGCACATGGTGCATAGTGACATAGGTAATACATTAAGTGACATGAGTTTTTTTTTTGAAATCGACATGGGACATTAGAGGTTCTTAGAGGCGACATAGGACATGGGGGTTTCAGTGACATGCCATGGATATTTCCTAAATTCGATAAGCGACAAATCCCCAAATCACACCTGCATTGCTACAACCCCCCCCCCCCCCCCACCCTCCGGGCCCCACCCCCAGTAAAGGTTAAGTAAAGGCTATAAATACCCCCCACATTAACCAGAACAATAGGCCCGGGAACAGACTCAACAATAGGCCTCTAACGAGACAGGTTCAGTCTAAGTACTAACTTAGTTAGTAGACATTCACAGGTCATGTTAACACCTCTCTACACGTTAATGGTGCTACTTTATAGTACAACAGTGGGGGGTACTACAGGGCGGGAGGGGGGGGGGGCAAGTACTTTAATCTCATATTAAAGTAGGAACCACAACACACTGCAGGTGGCAGGTCGAGTGTATTTATTGAGGTCATCAGAAATCAACTGCTGCTGTATGGCTGTACGGGGGCTCTTTTTACACTGAATGTAAAAGCCATGTTATAATTCTGAGATTGCAGATAGACTTAAAATACTCTGACCTAACCCCCATTGTCAAGAGTAATTTTTATTTTGAATATTCCCCCTCTAAAACAGGGTATTTCCAGATATAAGGCCAGTTTTCCTATAGAAACAATTAGATGGCGGTTATGGGAATGCCACAGTAAGACAGATTGAAAAGGCTGCTACAGACCTGCAATCTGATTTGAGCCCATTAGATGAGCCCAAAATAAATATTGATTTTACAAGAAAAAAAACCTTGGGCTAACCCCCTCCCCCAAATACCATAACAATCAACTTTCCTTCCACCCTATCCCAATACTAGGTGAATAGCCACTCATCCCACCTCACCCCTAGCACCCACCTTACCCTGCTGTTGAGCTGTGTTACTGTTGAGTACCACTCTGACACTACGGGCTATTAGTCAGGCCTCATTGCCTTTGGTTCTGACCATGGGTAAACATAGCCCAATGAGAGAATGGCATGCATTTATCAAGTATTTATAAATATTGCTTATTCCTCATATATGAGAGGTGCAGTCTTGTATATTCATGTTGTGAATGGTATATAAAGATGTACCCAATGCAATGGTAGCATAGATTCTGCCCTCATGCAAATATATTGGTCATGAAAAACAGCTAGCAGATTTGGTCTGATCTTTGGAAAAATGATTTATTATTTTTTCTTGGAAAAATTCAACTAGAATTTCATCGTTTACCTTAGGATATCCAAAATAATATTTCTGGAATCCCCACGTTCTTAGCTTTGCGATGGTATGTGAATGATAATTATATTCCTATTCTTTCAAATTAGCTTGTGGTCTCTAATTAAAGGGTTGGTGGCAGTAGGAGTGGGGACGGATGAAGGGGCGGGGTGGGGGGGCGGTCATTGTTTTAGTCCAGTTGTGTGTATCACAGATCATTGACGAAGTACCGCGTCCCATTGCGTATACCTAGGGAGCAGTTCTAATTTGACATCAGGGGTGTTGCTGGTGTTCCAAGCGCGTTCATAGGTTTTTTCCGCCACCGCCCCTAGTGAGGTCAAAAATGTGCCCGACCCTCCACCTAAATATAAAAATGGTGACATTCTTTCGACCCCTGCTCTTGAATTGGGGCTTGACTGTTTTGCCCAGGGGGGCCTGGGACGGCGGGGGGGGGGAGGAGGCACAGGTGTACTGTACAGAAACTATAAAGTATAAGTGACATAACTTTGTCCCCATGCTGGCTGCCACTTTAGCCCTTTAACGACGGCACAATACCTTACTGCATCATGCTCTTGGTCATCATGATGCCAGGGCTGCATTGAAGCATCATGCCGACCCTACAGGGTTCAGACACCCTGTTGTGCCGCGTTTTGACCGCGCAACGCGTTATGACCGCACCGCGATTTGACCGCGACCAACTGCCGCGTTATGACCTTATGGGATGACCTTTATATATCCACAGTAGGGGCGGGGTGAGGTACTCTATTTACCCATGATGTCCAGATTGCTGATATCCAGTACAACCAAGTATATAAGAACTCTCCCAGACTGGTACCCCCAGACTGTATACATACAGTTGGGGTCCGAGACTGACCCCCCCCCCTCCCCGGCTGGCACACTTAAATCCCCAGCTCTCCTATAAATAGGGCTATGTACCTGTCCCTACTGTGCCCTGACTGTCGGTGGAGGGGTACCGAGGCCTACGGGTTTAACGTGAACCACCCTCAGGTTACCTGGCAGGTAGCACCCACCTAGTGACGTCTAATTATAGAACCAGGGCACCATAAACAATACCCAGTGGCAGAATAAGTGGGAGCTGTGCAGGGGGGGGGGGTAAACTGGCGACCACAAGTGCGCTAGGTGCTATTCTGGTTTAATATGTCTGTATCGCTATGTATTGGAGACATATACCAGTGCCCAGATGCCCAGATGCCCATAATCTTGATCTGTGACACCATAAAACATGTCTGAACAAACAACGATATTACTATCGGCATGTCGGCATGATGCACCAATGTAGCGATATAAAGGCCATCCCCTAGTCTAGGGGATGGCCTTTATATCACCACAGTAGCGGCGGGGTGAGGTACTCTATTTACCCACGGAGGGTTAGACATTTCTGTCACTCCTATAATTGTATCAAATAGTAAATACAGGGACTTTTGATTGTAAAGGGGGTCACTTTCTGTACCAGCTCCGTGACTATACATGGGTAAAAATCGACACGTGCGACACGGCGACACGGGGGGTTGTTAAAATAGACACGTGCGACACGGGGGTTTTAAAATCGATGGACACAAAATTAAGGACTAGAATGTATAGAATAAAAATCAACACGGCGACACGGCACCTTAGCTAAAAAACGACACGGCGACACGCCCATAATTCTGGCTACCCATGTATAGTCACAGCTCCGCCCCAATTTATTTGCCCCTCCCAAACCCATCCCCTGTGGTTAGATAATGACCACTTCACCGAGTGCATCTAACTCCCCCTATGGAAGCGAACATTTGTTGTGTTCATCCGATAGCTCTATAGAGTAGGGTATTGTTACCAAGGTGACAAACTGCCCCATAAATAACCAAATAACCAGCTTATTACACCCCTGTACCCAGTCTGTACTGGCTTACCACTGTCACCTGTACCAGCCCCTGTTGGTCTGTTAGTTCTGTCCATTTTTAGCTCTCTCCTTCGATAACTATCTTTATCTTGCCCTATATCTGTGTGTCTCCCCATGTCTCTGTCTGTCTCTGTCTGTCTCTGTCTGTCTCTGTCTGTCTCTGTCTGTCTGTCTCTGTCTGTCTCTGTCTGTCTCTGTCTGTCTCTGTCTGTCTCTGTCTGTCTCTGTCTGTCTCTGTCTGTCTCTGTCTGTCTCTGTCTGTCTCTGTCTGTCTCTGTCTGTCTCTGTCTGTCTCTGTCTGTCTCTGTCTGTCTCTGTCTGTCTCTGTCTGTCTCTGTCTGTCTCTGTCTGTCTCTGTCTGTCTCTGTCTGTCTCTGTCTGTCTCTGTCTGTCTCTGTCTGTCTCTGTCTGTCTGTCTCTGTCTGTCTCTGTCTGTCTCTGTCTGTCTCTGTCTGTCTCTGTCTGTCTCTGTCTGTCTCTGTCTGTCTCTGTCTGTCTCTGTCTGTCTCTGTCTGTCTCTGTCTGTCTCTGTCTGTCTCTGTCTGTCTCTGTCTGTCATCGATGTCTCCGTATGTCTCTATCTGTCTCCCATGTCTCCCCATGTCTCTGTATGTCTGTCTGTCTCTGTCTGTCTCTGCATGTCTCTGTCTGTCTCCGCATGTCTCTGTCTCTGTTTCTGAGAGAGGTAGGCAGTGGCGGACAGAGGCAGAGACAGACCGAGACAGACAGAGAGAAGCAGGGTAACTAACATACAAGTTAAACGTTGAAAGAATGTCATCTATTTTTAAACGTAGAGTGTCCATATCGGGTGCCCCGTTCGCCATCTGATGGGGTCACTGGGCTGAAAAGCTGTCAGAGTTGGACCCCCTGTATCTAAAATATACGGGACTAGCGCATTAGGCTATGGGGGCCGCCATCTTGGCTCAGAGCAATGCATTGTGGTTAGGCCCCCGACTCCAGAGCAGTGCATCATGGGAGAATTTCTTCTCAGTCCCTTTGTTCAAGGTGTGAGGAGAGGAGATTAGCCTGATAAGGAGATGGAGTTTAGCCCCCGACTACCTGAAGTACCGGGATGTGCTAGTCCCGTTTTATGTTTAGGTTCACCCCAAGTCAGGCATAACCTCAACTCGACCATCCCACTTCAGGGTGGGTAAAAATCAATATGATGTTAAATTAACTGTACCAATTAGTAGAATAAATGTTATAATCTCCCAGATACAAGTGTTCATTAACATATTAATTAATGACTGTTGTCCTCCCTGTAGGGGGGGGGGGGGGGTGGCCGACTTAAGGGCATGGCCGAATTGGGATGAACCTACCCTACATAGATGACATCCTTTCAAGATTGAACCTTGCACCTGAATTATGAATCCTCTCAATTATTCTGAATGTTACCTGCTGTATTTGGACATCGTTGAAGGCCCAGGTAAGTGGTATAATGGTTCTAGTGGCGTGTGCTTCAAGTGAGTGGAAGAAATTTGTGATAAGGCCAAAAAAAGGCCAAAATTGCATTAAAAAACGTAGGGTCGGCGCTGTTTTGATAGAGTTGGTCGGGTGACCTGAAACAAACCTACTTTCTTTTGGCCCGAGTATAGAGAGGCATGGTCGTGACGGGTGTGACATGGTGTAGAGTGTAGGGCGAGGTGGGTGAGAATCGTACTGATCCTTTAGCCCTTTATAGACAGATGTCGCTGATAGATGACACTTGTTGTCATGATGCACCAATGCAGCCCTGGATAGTTACTCGCCAGGGCTGCATTCATGCATCATGACGACCAATGGCCACATGTCATTCTGCACAGTGCGGTCCTCAAAGGGTTATCTGAGCGTCTGGTGGTGGTCCAAACACGACCACAGAAAATCATGCACTCTCAGCAAAATGTGCCACTGTCCCCGCATATGTTGGTATGTCGACTGAATGCCCCCTCCTCTCTGCAATTTTACCCCTTTAGGGACGGCATCATGCCTTAATGCATCATGCCCTTGGTCGTCATGCAGTGGTGGATCCAGGATTGTCTAGAGGGGGGGGGGCAAACCTGGCCAACCTGGAGTGACTGTCTGTTTCCTGCGGGAGAAGCACATCAGCTATACTAGGGGGGTTTGGGGGCATGCCCCGTAAGAAAATTCTGTTGATCCTGACGTGAAATGGTGCATTCTCACGCATTTTAGGACACAATATTTTAAGACCCATCCAGATCAGGGACCCTCAGTCAGGCCCTATGAATCATACTCCACGATCTATTTTTTCTTTCCCTCTTCTTTTCTCTTCTCTCTTTTTTTTTCGGGGGGGGGGGGGGGGGGGGCAAGGCCCGTCGACCCCCCTGGATCCGCCAATGCATCTTCAAAGTCTTGATTCCTGATGGTCGTATAGTGATTTTGTCATCATGATAGATGCATGCAGCACCGGCGAGTAACTCACCTGGCCTATTAAAGGGCTGCATTCATGCATCATGCCAACCCTACAGGGTGATGCTCAGATGCAGCGAGTTACTCGCCCATGCTGCATTCCTGCATCATGACGACACATCAGAATCAAGCATTGTAGACTGACTAGGCCAAGAAAAGGTTTGTTGCAATTAAAGTGAGTATATCCGATTAATGGACAAAAAATGTATTTTTCTAATAATGAGTCAGAATGTTCAGATATGACATACTTAGCTTTTTATCTATTCCATTCTTCCTCATTCCCTCTATCTTGCTCAAATTTGATTTTATTGCTCCAACCCCATAAATCATACATTTTATAGTGTTTGGAACGTATTTATGTAGAATGTAGAGTTTTGTTAAAAATCGGATATACCAACTTTAAACTTCGGAGGTATAAATTTTAAAGGGCTGCATTCGTGCATCGGATGCGGCTACTTAAAGCTGAAATGACTAGGCCAAAAAAATGTTTGTTTCAATTAAACTTTGGACGAAGATGTAGGGTCGGTAGGTCGGATTTTCTTTTTTGATTTTACCTTTTTTTTTTAAATATGAGTGTACCAGCCAGCCTATCTGATTACCATAGAATTGACTAAAAAAAAGGGTGAAAATACGGAGAAAAAAAAGAAGAAGAATCAAAATAGCATTAAAAAACGTAGGGTCGGCCCTCTTTCGATAGGCTCGGTCGGGTAACCTGAAACAAACCTCTCTTTTTTTCGCCCGAGATCCGTGCCCCAACGCAGTAAAGGCTCCCAGAATTACCCGCATTCAGGTCGGAAATACACGACATGCATTCCTGGCTAATTGAGAGTATGCCACTATAGAAATGTTAGAGCCTAAGGGGGAGGAATACCTATTTGACACACACAGGAAGACAGTTAGTGAGTACATAATTCTATTCAGAAGTGCAGGCATTTTTAAGGTCACCACCAGCAATTAAACATGCTCAGCTTGGATGGTGGGCACTGGTTTGAAGCATTTAAGTAACATGGTCCAATTTTTTTCCATATTTTAAATCATGCTTAAAATCTAAGCAAATTTAAAATATGGAAAAAAAATCATTTAATGTGCTTCAAATGTTATTACAATATCATATTTGGAGGATAGGGCAAAATGCAATGTCATTTATAGGCAATAAGGGCCCAATTATAGGTTAAGTTGTGGTCCAAGTATAGTATTTTACAGCGTATTCCTCAATGGGGGAATTATAGTGTGCCCTCCAAAATGAGTAAATTGAGCCATAATCTGATAATAAGTCAAATTTTGCGCTAATTCCCAGGTAATGAGATTGAATAAAGTAGCTAGCACATGAAGTTTGCCCATAGGGAACATTCTGGTTCAAAAAACAAGAAGATTTTTGAGTCCTAATCATCGGACCATGTCACTATAACGTCCCATTCTGTCCTTAAAGGGTTAAGTGTACCAGCTAAGTTTAATGGGGGTCGACGTGTGCTAAGACGGCTTGACGTCTAATCTACCTGTTATGTACCTGCCCCGCCTGTATGCAATGTGTCTCAGTATATATATATGTAGGGGCCCTGGATGGGGGGTCCCAATGTCGCATGTCGAAATTAAGAAATTGAAATATCGCCTTTATTCACTTAAATCTCCAAGTATCATATCGCCTCTAATAACACATCATATCCCATGTGGAATTTTAAAAATACCTATTTTTTCCTCGTGTCTAAGCCCCATATATCGCATGTCGAAATTAAAAAATGCCCATGTTGCCGTATCGAATTTGGGGTCCAGGGCCATTGTATTGGACGAGGTCCGGGTGTAGGGATCGGGAGGGCTTGGTGCTCCTGCTCTGATAGTGTCTAAATACTGTCCCCTAAATAACCATACTATTTACATCCTAGTGTGGCAGGTCTGTCTAAGGCCGAGGTCGTCTCACCTCCCTGCTATATGCAACCTGCTGGTATATACAATGTATAACGTATGCATGCATGCATGGAGGTTAGAGAAGTAGAAGGCATGTGTATAGGGTAGGTATAGTTAACCAATAATGAATGGATATCAGGCACGAGGGATTGTATATCGTAGGATATCGGGCAAGAGGCGCGTAGCGCCGAGTGCCCGATATCCATACGATATACATCCCGAGTGCCTGATATCCATTCATTATTAGGTTTATTATACGATTCCTCCTAGTACTGCATCATGCCAACCCAATGGTGTTGATACACTCCCAAATGGTCGTCATGATACCGAATCTTAGAAGCGAACCAACAACTGACCCACTGACCAATACACACAGGCTGGGGGCAGGCCTAGCCACATCCCGCACCTCTCTCTCGAGTCTGTGGTTTCCCTGCTATAGGCTCACAGTGCTTGGAGTAACAAGCAGGGCGCCAGTGTAGGGGCACCGCGGCCGGGGACGCGCTGCCAACTCTCCGCCGCGTTTCCCTCCCAGTGTACCAGCGTTCCCCCTGCTGTGTATCATATCTGCCGTGGCCGAGCGGTCAGCGCGTATGGCTAATACGCAGGGGGTGCCCGGTTCGAACCTCAGGGTGGACTAGTGGAAACGTAGCAATTTTAAAGGGCCTATATGTATGTGAAAACCCCCCCCCTAAAATTATTTTAACGACTAGGTAAATAAAGTCCAACTACTACCTTTATAGTAAAAAAGAAATTATAAAGAAATATTGATTTTCAAAGAAACTATACCAAAAAATGTCTTTTCTTCTGTAACTCGGTAAATAATGGTCCTACAGGGCTGGAAATCCGCCTGTAGACTCCTTGTTTTGCCACCTCCCTCTACCAGCGCCTCCACGGCGTGGTGGTTAGCACGTCGGACTACAAGTCTTGATGTAGCCTGTTCGAGTCCCCATGGAACCTCGGATTTTATGGGTGAATAAACTTCGGAATCGCTCAGGGCCACCGGAAATGGCATGATATCCACCGGAAGGGTGCCGATATCACTAGATATCAGCACGGGGATATCACCTAAAAAGCACGATGAGTCGTTCAATCGTATAATAAGGGAGTATAGTACATTGTATAGGTAGGTAATGTATATCACATACCTGCCTAAACTATAATAATAGTGTCTGATACATGCACTTCAACTCCTAGATGTATTAGGCCTAAAACTATAGCGTTATCTGGGCTACATGTCCAGTGCTACCTAGCTGTCACCTAGTGGTAGTCAGCAGTAGATATGTCCTATGGTACCCTATGGTGCTATAATCATAATAATGAGTTTTCTACAGAGGTTGCATTGGACAGGTGTCCAGGGGTAGCTATAAAGCCAGGGATCACATGGATTATACATGACTATAAGTAGCATGGTAGGGAGATATAGCATATGTAATACAGCTCCCTAGTACCTATCATACCCTGTACAGTCTACAGCATAAATAGACAGAGCTGCACGCTAAAGTGACTGAGTCTGTGGTTAGTGCACGAGTGGTGCTTGGGCCGTATTGCACGCTGGCCGTAGGCCTAGTGCAATACGGCCCAAGCAGCACGAGTGCACTAACCACAGACGAGGGCACTTTTAAGTGCCGCTCTGTATTTATTTCAGGGTATTTCGATGTAAAATAGATATGTAGTGTATGTTTCTTTACTTCCACGATGTTTCTTTACTTCCGCAGCGTTTGTTTACCTCCGTCGGCCGCCATTTTGAATTCCGTACAAGCCGCGTACAAGTCACGTGACATTTGGTAGCGTAGCGACCCCATAGCAACCCCCCACCTCCCTTGGGAGCGTGCAATACAGCCAGAGCGTGCAATACGACCGAGGGTTATTGCACGCTGTATTGACATATGACACTCCCATAGGTTTAACATTGACAGTCCGTATTCACCATGAAATAATGTATATATCTAATCTCTCTCTCTCTCTCTCTCTCTCTCTCTCTCTCTCTCTCTCTCTCTCTCTCTCTCTCTCTCTTTCTCTCTTTATATATATATATATATATATATATATATATATATATATATATATATATATATGTGTATATATATATATATATTATATATATATTATATATATATATATATATATATATATATAATATATATAATATATATGATATATATATGTAATTTATATGTTATATTACAACCTTGGACAGGGTAATTGTCCGCGGCTGACACCTTGAACAATTACCCTGTTCTTGGCTTATATCACTCATACAGCAAGTCACTTATAATATCATATCAACCACGTAGTACCACTACCCATAGCTAAACCATACAATACCACTACATAGCTAAACCCACATTCCTCACATGATTACAATATGTAAACACCACATGCATCAACACCCTCTGTGACATGTCTAAGACGCTCAGGTCTCACCTGTGCCACCCACCCCTCAGTGCTATAGGTATACACTATACAGGGTGCAGGTATCCAGGGTAGGTAGGTACCTAGACGAGGCAGGAGGCCGGGGTGGGAGGGCCCCAGGCTCGGCCAGCGTCTATCCTACCAGTTGGATAGCCTGTGAGCAGGCTGCCATCCCATCCCAATACACATATTGTAATTACTTCTTTCAAGTATAGATGTTAATTACATCAATTACACAGTAGCCCCCAGCTTAATTTATTACCCCCTTCTTGATCTTTCCAATACACACCCTTGATCTCCCCAATACACACATTTTGCACCACCAAAGTGACACAAGAGTGAAATGCAGCCCTGCTCCCAGCCCATACCATAGTATTGGGCTGGTAGTCCGAGACTGGGAGGGCCCTGGTACTGTGGTAGTGTTGGTATCGTGTGGAGACTATACACATAAGGTATAAGGGCCTGGTGACAGGACCCTGCTGTATGGTAGACCCCTGTCAGCACTTGTGGTACCTGGTAACGTGCAGCAGGTAGGTGTGTATGTGTCCAGGTAGGTGTGGGACATACAGGTAGGTGTGGGACATACAGGTAGGTGTGGGACATACAGGTAGGCAGTATACAGGTGTGTAGATAGTGTGTAATCACCCACCTGTGTGTGTCGTTCCGTCCCCTGCCGCCCCAGCCCGCTACATGTACGTACTCCACTGCCACCCTCCGTGCTGGCCGCTCTCCTCACTCTGTCTGAACCAGGACCCGGCCCAGCGCGGGACTACCCATACATGGGGCTATAGTGTGTAAACCACTAGCTGTACACTACCCATACAGGGAAGCTACACCACTAGCTGTACACTACCCATACAGGAGGCTATAGTGTGTACACCACTAGCTGTACACTAACCATACAGGGAGGCTACACCACTAGCTGTACACTACCCATACAGGGAGGCTATAGTGTGTACACCACTCGCTGTACACTACCCATACAGGGGGCTATAGTGTGTACACCACTAGCTGTACACTACCCATACAGGGAGGCTATAGTGTGTACACCACTAGCTGTACACTACCCATACAGGGAGGCTATAGTCTGTACACCACTAGCTGTACACTACCCATACAGGGAGGCTATAGTGTGTACACCACTACCTGTACACTACCCATACAGGGAGGCTATAGTCTGTACACCACTAGCTGTACACGACCCATACAGGGAGGCTATAGTGTGTACACCACTAGCTGTACACGACCCATACAGGGAGGCTATAGTGTGTACACCACTACCTGTACACTACCCATACAGGGGGGCTATAGTGTGTACACCACTACCTGTACACTATCCATACAGGGAGGCTATAGTGTGTACACCACTAGCTGTACACTACCCATACAGGGAGGCTATAGTCTGTACACCACTAGCTGTACACTACCCATACAGGGAGGCTATAGTGTGTACACCACTAGCTGTACACTTCTTATACATGGAGGCTATAGTGTTTACACCACTAGCTGTACACTACCCATACAGGAAGGCTACACCACTAGCTGTACACTTCCCATACAGGGGGCTATAGTGTGTACACCACTAGCTGTGCACTACCTATAGAGGGAGGCTATAGTGTGTACACCACTAGCTGTACACTACCCATACAGGGAGGCTATAGTGTGTACACCACTAGCTGTACACTACCCATACAGGGAAGCTATAGAGGCTAGACCACTAGCTGTACACTACCCATACAGGGAGGCTATAGTGTGTACACCACTAGCTGTACACTACCCATACAGGGAGGCTATAGTGTGTACACCACTAGCTGTACACTACCCATACAGGGAGGCTACACCACTAGCTGTACACTACCCATACAGGGAGGCTATAGTGTGTACACCACTAGCTGTACACTACCCATACAGGGAGGCTACACCACTAGCTGAACACTACCCATACAGGGGGGCTATAGTGTGTACACCACTAGCTGTACACTACCCATACAGGGAGGCTACACCACTAGCTGTACACTACCCATACAGGGAGGCTATAGTGTGTACACCACTAGCTGTACACTACCCATACAGGGAGGCTATAGTGTGTACACCACTAGCTGTACACTACCCATACAGGGGGGCTATAGTGTGTACACCACTAGCTGTACACTACCCATACAGGGGGCTATAGTGTGTACACCACTAGCTGTACACTACCCATACAGGGAGGCGATAGTGTGTACACCACTAGCTGCACACTACCAATACAGGGAGGCTATAGTGTGTACACCACTAGCTGTACACTACCCATACAGGGAGGCTATAGTGTGTACACCACTAGCTGTACACTACCCATACAGGGGGCTATAGTGTGTACACCACTAGCTGTACACTACCCATACAGGGAGGCTATAGTGTGTACACCACTATCTGTACTCTACTTGTACAGCGAGGCTACACCACTAGCTGTACACTACCCATACAGGGAGGCTATAGTGTGTACACCACTAGCTGTACACTACCCATACAGGGAGGCTATAGTGTGTACAGAACTAGCTGTACACTCCCCATACAGGGGGGCTATAGTGGGTACACCACTAGCTGTACACTGCCCATACAGGGAGGCTATAGTGTGTTCACCACTAGCTGTACACTACCCATACAGGGGGCTATAGTGCGTACACCATTAGCTGTACACAACCCATACAGGGAGGCTATAGTGTGTACACCACTTGCTGTACAGTACCCATACAGGGGGGCTACACCACTAGCTGTACACTACCCATACAGGGAGGCTATAGTGTGTACACCACTTGCTGTACAGTACCCATACAGGGGGGCTACACCACTAGCTGTACACTACCCATACATGGGGCTATAGTGTGTACACCACTAGCTGTACACTACCCATACAGGGAGGCTATAGTGTGTACACCACTAGCTGTACACTACCCATACAGGGAGGCTATAGTGTGTACACAACTAGCTGTACACTACCCATACAGGGAGGCTATAGTGTGTACACCACTAGCTGTACACTACCCATACAGGGAGGCTATAGTGTGTACACCAATAGCTGTACATTCCCCATACAGGGAGGCTATAGTGTGTACACCACTAGCTGTACACTACCCATACAGGGAGGCTATAGTGTGTACACCACTAGCTGTACACTACCCATACAGGGAGGCTATAGTGTGTACACCACTAGCTGTACACTACAGTGTACAGGGAGGCTATAGTGTGTACACCACTAGCTGTACACTACCCATAAAGGGAGGCTATAGTGTGTACACCATTAACTGTACACTACCCATACAGGAGGCTAAAGTGTGTACACCACTAGCTGTACACTACCCATACAGGGAGGCTATAGTGTGTACACCACTAGCTGTACACTACCCATACAGGGAGGCTATAGTGTGTACACCACTAGCTGTAAACTACCCATACAGGGGGGCTATAGTGTGTACACCACTAGCTGTACACTACCCATACAGGGAGGCTACACCACTAGCTGTACACTACCCATACAGGGAGGCTATAGTGTGTACACCACTAGCTGTACACTACCAATACAGGGGGGCTATAGTGTGTACACCACTAGCTGTACACTAACCATACAGGGAGGCTACACCACTAGCTGTACACTACTCATACAGGGGGGCTATAGAGTGTACACCACTAGCTGTATACTACTCATACAGGGGGGCTATAGAGTGTACACCACTAGCTGTACACTATCCATACAGGGAGGCTACACCACTAGCTGTACACTACCCATACAGGGAGGCTATAGAGTGTACACCACTAGCTGTACACTACCCATACAGGGAGGCTATAGTGTGTACAGGACTAGCTGTACACTACCCATACAGGGGGCTATAGTGTGTACACCACTACCTGTACACTACCCATACAGGGAGGCTATAGTGTGTACACCACTAGCTGTACACTACCCATACAAGGAGGCTACACCACTAGCTGTACACTACCCATACAGGGGGCTATAGTGTGTACACCACTAGCTGTACACGACCCATACAGGGAGGCTATAGTGTGTACACCACTAGCTGTACACTACCCATACAGGGAGGCTACACCACTAGCTGTACACTACCCATACAGGGAGGCTATAGTGTGTACACCACTAGCTGTACACTACCCATACAGGGAGGCTACACCACTAGCTGTACACTACCCATACAGGGAGGCTATAGTGTGTACACCACTAGCTGTACATTACAGATACAGGGAGGCTATAGTGTGTACACCACTAGCTGTACACTACCCATACAGGGAGGCTATAGTGTGTACACCACTAGCTGTACATTACAGATACAGGGAGGCTATAGTGTGTACACCACTAGCTGTACATTACCCACACAGGGAGGCTATAGTGTGTACACCACTAGCTGTACACTACCCATACAGGGAGGCTATAGTGTGTACACCACTAGCTGTACACTACCCATACAGGGGGCTATAGTGTGAACACCACTAGCTGTACACTACCCATACAAGGGGCTATAGTGTGAACACCACTAGCTGTACACTACCCATACAGGGAGGCTATAGTGTGTACACCACTAGCTGTACACTACCCATACAGGGAGGCTATAGTGTGTACACCACTAGCTGTACACTACCCATACAGGGGGCTATAGTGTGAACACCACTAGCTGTACACTACCCATACAAGGGGCTACACCACTAGCTGTACACTACCCATACAGGGGGCTATAGTGTGTACACCACTAGCTGTACACTACCCATACAGGGGGCTATAGTGTGTATACCATTAGCTGTACACTACCCATACAGGGAGGCTACACCACTAGCTACACAATACCCATACAGGGGGCTATAGTGTGTACACCACTAGCTGTACACTACCCATACAGGGAGGCTATAGTGTGTACACCACTAGCTGTACACTACCCATACAGGGAGGCTATAGTGTGTACACCACTACCTGTACACTACCAATACAGGGAGGCTATAGTGTGTACACCACTAGCTGTACACTACCAATACAGGGAGGCTACACCACTAGCTGTACACTACCCATACAGGGGGGCTATAGTGTGTACACCACTAGCTGAACACTACCCATACAGGGAGGCTACACCACTAGCTGTACACCAACTTTACAGGGAGGCTATAGTGTGTACACCACTAGCTGTACACTACCAATACAGGAGGCTATAGTGTGTACACCACTAGCTGTACACTACCCATACAGGGAGGCTATAGTGTGTACATCACTAGCTGTACACTACCCATACAGGGGGCTATAGTGTGTACACCACTAGCTGTACACTACCCATACAGGGAGGCTATAGTGTGTACACCACTAGCTGTACACTACCCATACAGGGAGGCTACACCACTAGCTGTACACTACCCATACAGGGAGGCTATAGTGTGTACACCACTAACTGTACACTACCCATACAGGGAGGCTATAGTGTGTACACCACTAGCTGTACACTACCCATACAGGGAGGCTATAGTGTGTACACCACTAGCTGTACACTACCAATACAGGGGGCTATAGTGTGTACACCACTATCTGTACACTACCCCTACAGGGAGGCTACACCACTAGCTACACACTACCCATACAGTGGAGGCTATAGTGTGTACACCAGTAGCTGTACACTACCCATACAGGGAGGCTATAGTGTGTACACCACTAGCTGTACACTACCCATACAGGGAGGCTATAGTGTGTACACCACTAGCTGTACACTACCCATACAGGGAGGCTATAGTGTGTACACCACTAGCTGTACACTACCCATACAGGGAGGCTATAGTGTGTACACCATTAACTGTACACTACCCATACAGGTGGCTATAGTGTGTACACCACTAGCTGTACACGACCCATACAGGGAGGCTACACCATTAACTGTACACTACCCATACAGGGAGGCTACACCATTAACTGTACACTACCCATACAGGAGGCTATAGTGTGTACACCACTAGCTGTACACACCGATACAGGGAGGCTATAGTGTGTACACCACTAGCTGTACACTACCCATACAGGGAGGCTACACCACTAACTGTACACTACCCATACAGGGGGGCTATAGTGTGTACACCACTAGCTGTACATTACCCATACAGGGAGGCTATAGTGTGTACACCACTAGCTGTACACTACCCATACAGGGAGGCTACACCACTAGCTGTACACTGCCCATACAGGGAGGCTATAGTGTGTACAACACTAGCTGTACACGACCCATACAGGGGGCTATAGTGTGTACACCACTAGCTGTACACTACCCATACAGGGAGGCTATAGTGTGTACACCACTAGCTGTACACTACCCATACAGGGAGGCTATAGTGTGTACAACACTAGCTGTACACGACCCATACAGGGAGCTATCGTCTGTACACCACTAGCTGTACACGACCCATACAGGGAGGCTATGATGTGTACACCACTAGCTGTACACTACCCATACAGGGAGGCTATAGTGGGTACACCACTAGCTGTACACTTCCCATACAGGGGGCTATAGTGGGTACACCACTAGCTGTACACTACCCATACAGGGAGGCTATAGACAGTACACCACTAGCTGCACACTACCCATACAGGGAGGCTATAGTGTGTACACCACTAGCTGTACACCAACTATACAGGGAGGCCACACCACTAGCAGTACACTACCAAAACAGGGAGGCTACAACACTAGCTGTACACTACCCATACAGGGAGGCTACACCACTAGCTGTACACTACCCATACAGGGAGGCTATAGTGGGTACACCACTAGCTGTACACTACCCATACAGGGAGGCTATAGTGTGTACACCACTAGCTGTACACTACCCATACAGGGAGGCTATAGTGTGTACACCACTAGCTGTACACTACCCATACAGGGAGGCTACACCACTAACAGTACACTACCCATACAGGGGGCTATAGTGTGTACACCACTAGCTGTACACGACCCATACAGGGGGCTATAGTGTGTACACCACTAGCTGTACACTACCCATACAGGGAGGCTATAGTGTGTACACCACTAGCTGTACTGTACCCATACAGGGGGCTATAGTGTGTACACCACTAGCTGTACTGTACCCATACAGGGGGCTATAGTGTGTACACCACTAGCTGTACTGTACCCATACAGGGAGGCTATAGTGTGTACACCACTAGCTGTACTGTACCCATACAGGGGGCTATAGTGTGTACACCACTAGCTGTACTGTACCCATACAGGGAGGCTATAGTGTGTACACCACTAGCTGTACTGTACCCATACAGGGGGCTATAGTGTGTACACCACTAGCTGTACAATACACATACAGGGAGGCTACACCACTAGCTGTACACTACCCATACAGGGAGGCTATAGTGTGTACACCACTAGCTGTACACTACCCATACAGGGGGCTATAGTGTGTACACCACTAGCTGTACACTACCCACAAAGGGAGGCTATAGTGTGTACACCACTAGCTGTACACTACCCATACAGGGAGGCTATAGTGTGTACACCACTAGCTGTACACTACCCATACAGGGGGGCTATAGTGTGTACTCCACTAGCTGTACACCACCCATACAGGGAGGCTACACAACTAGCTGTACACGACCCATACAGGGGGGTTATAGTGTGTACTCCACTAGCTGTACACCACCCATACAGGGAGGCTACACCACTAGCTGTACACTTCCCATACAGGGAGGCTATAGTGTGTACACCACTAGCTGTACACGACCCATACAGGGAGGCTATAGTGTGTACACCACTAGCTGTACACTACCCATACAGGGGGGCTATAGTGTGTACTCCACTAGCTGTACACCACCCATACAGGGAGGCTACACCACTAGCTGTACACGACCCATACAGGGAGGCTATAGTGTGTACACCACTAGCTGTACACTACCCATACAGGGAGGCTATAGTGTGTACAACACTAGCTGTACACTACCCATACAGGGAGGCTATAGTGTGTACACCACTAGCTGTACACCACCCATACAGGGAGGCTACACCACTAGCTGCACACTACCCATACAGGGAGGCTATAGTGTGTACACCACTAGCTGTACACGACCCATACAGGGAGGCTATAGTATGTACACCACTAGCTGTACACGACCCATACAGGGAGGCTATAGTGTGTACAGGACTAGCTGTACACTACCCATACAGGGAGGCTATAGTGTGTACACCACTAGCTGTACACTACCCATACAGGGAGGCTATAGTATGTACACCACTAGCTGTACACTACCAATACAGGGAGGCTATAGTGTGTATACCACTAGCTGTACACTACCCATACAGGGAGGCTATAGTGTGTACACCACTACCTGTACACTAACCATGCAGGGGGGCTACACCACCAGCTGTACACTACCCATACAGGGGGCTATAGTGTGTACACCACTAGCTGTACACTAACCATACAGGGAGGCTATACCACTAGCTGTACACTTCCCATACAGGGAGGCTATAGTGTGTACACCACTAGCTGTACACTACCCATACAGGGAGGCTATAGTGTGTACACCACTAGCTGTACACTACCCATACAGGGAGGCTATAGTGTGTACACCACTAGCTGTACACTACCCATACAGGGAGGCTATAGTGTGTACACCACTAGCTGTACACTACCCATACAGGGGGGCTATAGTGTGTACACCACTAGCTCTACACTACCCATACAGGGAGGCTAATGTGTGTACACCACTAGCTGCACACTACCCCTACAGGGGGGGCTATAGTGGGTACACCACTAACTGTACACTACCCATATAGGGAGGCTATAGTGTGTACACCACTAGCTGTACACTACCCATACAGGGAGGCTATAGTCTGTACACCACTAGCTGTACACGACCCATACAGGGAGGCTATACTGTGTACACCACTAGCTGTACACTACCCATACAGGGAGGCTACACCACTAGCTGTACACTACCCATACAGGGAGGCTATAGTGTGTACACCACTAGCTGTACACTACCCATACAGGGAGGCTATAGTGTGTACACCACCAGCTGTTATCTACCCATACAGGGAGGGTATAGTGTGTACACCACTAGCTGTACACTACCCATACAGAGGGGGGGGGGGCTATAGTGTGTACAGGACTAGCTGTACACTACCCATACAGGGAGGCTATAGTGTGTACACCACTAGCTGTACAGTACCCATACAGGGAGGCTATAGTGTGTACACCACTAGCTGTACACCACCCATACAGGGAGGCTATAGTGTGTACACCACTAGCTGTACACTACCCATACAGGGGACTATAGTGTGTACACCACTTGCTGTACACTACCCATACAGGGGGCTATAGTGTGTACACCACTAGCTGTACACTACCCATACAGGGAGGCTACACCACTAGCTGTACACGACCCATACAGGGTGCTATAGTGTGTACACCACTAGCTGTACACTACCCATACAGGGTGGCTATAGTGTGTACACCACTAGCTGTACATTACCCATACAGGGAGGCTATAGTGTGTATACCACTAGCTGTACACTAGCCATACAGGGAGGCTATAGTGTGTACACCACTAGCTGTACACTACCCATACAGGGAGGCTATAGTGTGTACACCACTAGCTGTACACTAGCCATACAGGGAGGCTATAGTGTGTACACCACTAGCTGTACACTACCCATACAGGGGGCTATAGTGTGTACACCACTAGCTGTACACTACCCATACAGGGGGGCTATAGTGTGTACACCACTAGCTGTACACTACCCATACAGGGGGGCTATAGTGTGTACACCACTAACTGTACACTACCCATACAGGGGGGCTATAGTGTGTACACCACTAGCTGTACACTACCCATACAGGGAGGCTATAGTGTGTACACCACTAGCTGTACACTACCCATACAGGGGGGCTATAGTGTGTACACCACTAGCTGTACACTACCCATACAGGGAGGCTATAGTGTGTACACCACTAACTGTACACTACCCATACAGGCGGGCTATAGTGTGTACACCACTAGCTGTACACGACCCATACAGGGAGGCTACACCACTAGCTGTACACTACCCATACAGGGAGGCTATAGCGTGTACACCACTAGCTGTACACTACCCATACAGGGAGGCTATAGTGTGTACACCACTAGCTGTACACTACCCATACAGGGAGGCTACACCACTAGCTGTACACTACCCATACAGGGAGGCTATAGTGTGTACACCACTAGCTGTACACTACCCATACAGAGAGGCTATAGTGTGTACACCACTAGCTGTACACTACCCATACAGGGAGGCTATAGTGTGTACACCACTAGCTGTACACTACCCATACAGGGGGGCTACACCACTAGCTGTACACTACCCATACAGGGAGGCTATAGTGTGTACACCACTAGCTGTACACTACCCATACAGAGAGGCTATAGTGTGTACACCACTAGCTGTACACTACCCATACAGGGAGGCTATAGTGTGTACATCACTAGCTGTACACTACCCATACAGGGAGGCTATAGTGTGTACACCACTAACTGTACACTACCCATACAGGGAGGCTATAGTGTGTACACCACTAGCTGTACACTCCCCATACAGGGAGGCTATAGTGTGTACACCACTAGCTGTACACTAACCATACAGGGGGGCTATAGTGTGTACACCACTAGCTGTACACTACCCATACAGGGAGGCTATAGTGTGTACACCACTAGCTGTACACTTCCCATACAGGGAGGCTAAACCACTAGCTGTACACTACCCATACAGGGGGGCTATAGTGTGTACACCACTAGCTGTACACTACCCATACAGGGGGCTATAGTGTGTACACCACTAGCTGTACACTACCCATACAGGGGGGCTATAGTGTGTACACCACTAGCTGTACACTACCCATACAGGGAGGCTACACCACTAGCTGTACACTACCCATACAGGGAGGCTATAGTGTGTACAGGACTAGCTGTACACTACCCATACAGGGAGGCTATAGTGTGTACACCACTAGCTGTACACTACCAATACAGGGAGGCTATAGTGTGTACACCACTAGCTGTACACTACCCATACAGGGAGGCTATAGTGTGTACACCACTAGCTGTACACTACCCATACAGGGAGGCTACACCACTAGCTGTACACTACCCATACAGGAGGCTATAGTGTGTACACCACTAGCTGTACACTACCCATACAGGGAGGCTACACCACTAGCTGTACACTACCCATACAGGGAGGCTACACCACTAGCTGTACACTACCCATACAGGAGGCTATAGTGTGTACACCACTAGCTGTACACTACCCATACAGGGGGGCTATAGTGTGTACACCACTAGCTGTACACTACCCATACAGGGAGGCTACACCACTAACTGTACACTACCCATACAGGGAGGCTACACCACTAGCTGTACACTACCCATACAGGGGACTATAGTGTGTACACCACTAGCTGTACACTACCCATACAGGGAGGCTACACCACTAGCTGTACACTACCCATACAGGGAGGCTATAGTGTGTACACCACTAGCTGTACACTACCCATACAGGGAGGCTATAGTGTGTACACCACTAGCTGAACACTACCCACACAGGAGGCTATAGTGTGTACACCACTAGCTGTACACTACCCATACAGGGAGGCTATACCACTAGCTGTACACTACCCATACAGGGAGGCTATAGTGTGTACACCACTAGCTGTACACTACCCATACAGGGGGCTATAGTGTGTACACCACTAACTGTACACTACCCATACAGGGAGGCTATAGTGTGTACACCACTAGCTGTACACTACCCATACAGGGAGGCTATAGTGTGTACACCACTAGCTGAACACTACCCACACAGGAGGCTATAGTGTGTACACCACTAGCTGTACACTACCTATACAGGGAGGCTATACCACTAGCTGTACACTACCCATACAGGGAGGCTATAGTGTGTACACCACTAGCTGTACACTACCCATACAGGGGGCTATAGTGTGTACACCACAAGCTGTACACTACCCATACAGGGAGGCTATAGTGTGTACACCACTAACTGTACACTACCCATACAGGGAGGCTATAGTGTATACACCACTAGCTGTACACTACCCATACAGGGGGCTATAGTGTGTACACCACTAGCTGTACACTACCCAATACAGGGAGGCTATAGTGTGTACACCACTAGCTGTACACTACCCATACTGGGGGCTATAGTGTGTACACCACTAGCTGTACACAACCCATACAGGGAGACTATAGTGTGTACACCACTAGCTGTACACTTCCCATACAGGGGGCTATAGTGTGTACACCACTAGCTGTACACTACCCATACAGGGAGACTATAGTGTGTACACCACTAGCTGTACACCACCCATACAGGGAGGCTATAGTGTGTACACCACTAGCTGTACACGACCCATACAGGGAGGCTACACCACTAGCTGTACACTACCCATACAGGGAGGCTACACCACTAGCTGTACACTACCCATACAGGGAGGCTATAGTGTGTACACCACTAGCTGTACACTACCCATACAGGGAGGCTATAGTGTGTACAGGACTAGCTGTACACAACCCATACAGGGAGGCTATAGTGTGTACACCACTGGCTGTACACTACCCATACAGGGAGGCTATAGTGTGTACAGGACTAGCTGTACACAACCCATACAGGGAGGCTATAGTGTGTACACCACTGGCTGTACACTACCCATACAGGGAGGCTATAGTGTGTACACCACTAGCTGTACACTACCCATACAGGGAGGCTATAGTGTGTACACCACTAGCTGTACACTAACCATACAGGGGGCTATAGTGTGTACACCACTAGCTGTACACTACCCATACAGGGAGGCTACACCACTAGCTGTACACTACCCATACAGGGAGGCTATAGTGTGTACACCACTAGCTGTACACTACCCATACAGGGAGGCTATAGTGTGTACAGGACTAGCTGTACACAACCCATACAGGGAGGCTATAGTGTGTACACCACTGGCTGTACACTACCCATACAGGGAGGCTATAGTGTGTACAGGACTAGCTGTACACAACCCATACAGGGAGGCTATAGTGTGTACACCACTGGCTGTACACTACCCATACAGGGAGGCTATAGTGTGTACACCACTAGCTGTACACTACCCATACAGGGAGGCTACACCACTAGCTGTACACTACCCATACAGGAGGCTATAGTGTGTACACCACTAGCTGTACATTACCCATACAGGGGGCTATAGTGTGTACACCACTAGCTGTACACTACCCATACAGGGAGGCTAAAGTGTGTACACCACTAACTGTACAGTACCCATACAGGGAGGCTATAGTGTGTACACCACTAGATGTACACTACCCATACAGGGAGGCTATAGTGTGTACACCACTAGTTGTACACTACCCATACAGGGAGGCTACACCACTAGCTGTACACTACCCATACAGGGAGGCTATAGTATGTACACCACTAGCTGTACACTACCCATACAGGGAGGCTACACCACTAGCTGTACACTACCCATACAGGGAGGCTATAGTGTGTTCACCACTAGCTATACACTACCCATACAGGGGGGCTATAGTGTGTACACCACTAGCTGTACAGGACCCATACAGGGGGGCTATAGTGTGTACACCACTACCTGTACACTACCCATACAGGGAGGCTATAGTGTGTACACCACTAGCTGTACACTACCCATACAGGGACCCTATAGTGTGTACACCACTAGCTGTACACTACCCATACAGGGGGCTATAGTGTGTACACCACTACCTGTACACTAACCATACAGGGAGGCTACACCACTAACTGTACATGACCCATACAGGGAGGCTATAGTGTGTACACCACTAGCTGTACACTACCCATACAGGGGGCTATAGTGTGTACACAACTAGCTGTACAATACCCATACAGGGGGCTATAGTGTGTACACCACTAGCTGTACACTACCCATACAGGGAGGCTATAGTGTGTACACCACTAGCTGTACACTACCCATACAGGGAGGCTATAGTGTGTACACCACTAGCTGTACACTACCCATACAGGGAGGCTATAGTGTGTACACCACTAGCTGTACACTGCCCATACAGGGGGCTACACCACTAGCTGTACACTACCCATACAGGGAGGCTACACCACTAGCCGTACACTACCCATACAGGGAGGCTATAGTGTGTACACCACTAGCTGTACAGGACCCATACAGGGGGGCTATAGTGTGTACACCACTAGCTGTACACAACCCATACAGGGGGCTATAGTGTGTACACCACTAGCTGTACACTACCCATATTGGGGGCTATAGTGTGTACACCACTAACTGTACACTACCCATACAGGGGGCTATAGTGTGTATACCACTAGCTGTACACAACCCATACAGGGGGCTATAGTGTGTACACCACTAGCTGTACACTACCCATACAGGGAGGCTATAGTGAGTACACCACTAGCTGTACACAACCCATACAGGGGGCTATAGTGTGTACACCACTAGCTGTACACTATCCATATAGGGAGGCTATAGTGTGTACACCACTAGCTGTACACTACCCATATAGGGAGGCTATAGTGTGTACACCACTAGCTGTACACTACCCATACAGGGGGGCTACACCACTAGCTGTACACTACCCATACAGGGAGGCTATAGTGTGTACACCACTAGCTGTACACTACCCATACAGGGAGGCTACACCACTAGCTGTACACTACCCATACAGGGAGGCTATAGTGTGTACACCACTAGCTGTACACTACCCATACAGGGGGGCTATAGTGTGTACACCACTAGCTGTACACTATCCATATAGGGAGGCTATAGTGTGTACACCACTAGCTGTACACTACCCATACAGGGGGGCTATAGTGTGTATACCACTAGCTGTACACAACCCATACAGGGGGCTATAGTGTGTACACCACTAGCTGTACACTACCCATACAGGGAGGCTATAGTGAGTACACCACTAGCTGTACACTACCCATACAGGGAGGCTATAGTGTGTTCACCACTAGCTGTACACTACCCATACAGGGAGGCTATAGTGTGTACACCACTAGCTGTACACTACCCATACAGGGGGGCTACACCACTAGCTGTACACTACCCATACAGGGAGGCTATAGTGAGTACACCACTAGCTGTACACTACCCATACAGGGAGGCTATAGTGTGTTCACCACTAGCTGTACACTACCCATACAGGGAGGCTATAGTGTGTACACCACTAGCTGTACACTACCCATACAGGGGGGCTACACCACTAGCTGTACACCACCCATACAGGGAGGCTATAGTGTGTACACCACTAGCTGTACACGACCCATACAGGGGGGCTATAGTGTGTACACCACTAGCTGTACACTACCCATACAGGGAGGCTATAGTGTGTACACCACTAGCTGTACACGACCCATACAGGGGGGCTACACCACTAGCTGTACACGACCCATACAGGGAGGCTATAGTGTGTACACCACTAGCTGTACACTACCCATACAGGGGGGCTACACCACTAGCTGTACACTACCCATACAGGGAGGCTATAGTGTGTACACCACTAGCTGTACACGACCCATACAGGGGGGCTACACCACTAGCTGTACACGACCCATACAGGGAGGCTATACCACTAGCTGTACATTAACCATACAGGGAGGCTATATAGTCTATGCAGTACTACCACCTGATCGCTTCACGCCTGATCTTGATGCCGTTTTCCTTTTTACTGTTCTCCCTTTTCCCTTTTTCTTTTTCCAGTTCTCTCTTTTCGCGTTCTCCCATTCCCCCTTTTTGCTCGCTCCCTTTTCCCGTTCTCCCTTTTCCGATTCCCGTCCCCCGAGCCCCGGTCCCCCAGCCCCCGATCCTGACACCATTTTTCCATTATTCCTTTTCCCATTCTCCCTTTTCCCGTTCTTCCTTTGTGCGATCCCCTGGCCCTGGGTCCCCCGCCCCCGATCCCCCCGCCTTCGATGAATGGTAGTTTAAGTGACACCCTATCTGTCATAAACATTATGGGGATGAGCAACCCTGGGTTGTTGGAGGTATCGATTAGATGTTGGAGCCCCCTGGTGGGTTCCTGTTCTACTAGACTGTGCGCGCACCCACACGCCACCTACAGGGTTTATTGGAACTAGCCTCTTTTATGTTACTATTAAATCGCCATTGCTGCTTCAACCAGGACCCAGAGCGGTCGCTCATGCTTGACTCGGCATATTTGGAAAATCTTTCTTTTGTGACCGCTTGACTGTGTGATATGATTATATGATTGATAAATGGGGTCTGAAATATGCCCCAAGTCCATTTAATGTCTTGTTTATATTACCTGTTAATCAGCTCCCTGCCACTCGATGTATTTTAATTCAAATGGTTTGGAATAGAGCGATTTGTGTGACAGATGCTCATCTGTCACCCATACCGTATTTCCTCGTTTATAAGCCGGGCCTCGAATACAAGTTTGCCTCATTATAAGCCGGATCGAATAGTGCAGTAGGTCAAATATAAGCCGGGGTCCAAATATAAGCCGGGGCAAGGCATGAAAATGCCTCAAGTAATGTTCATTTAACTGCATTTTGCTTAACTTTGCATCTAATTGGAATATTTACATAATTATTTTCAGGTACCGGTATACAAATCATTTAATTTAATTTATAAATTACATAGGCCTAATCTTTATAAAGGTAATCAGCTTATACATTTATTTTGATGGCGTATTTGTTCAAAGATATTAGTGAAAAGTACTGAATTAATCAGAAAATATGATAGGATGTTAGAGAAAATCCCTTGTAAAATATCATAAGCCTGCCCCATTTAAAAGCCTGCCCCGTTTATAAGCCGGGTCAATATACCACTTGAAATCAATATAATAACAGGGAAATACAATTAAAGGCCAATACAGTAAACCCACTGTGTATATAATTAACCCGAAAACCCCATCTGCATTATATTCAGTTGATTCTTCTGCTTATGTACACTTATACCGTGTTATATACTATACAACTACTGCAGATTCTAATGACCATCAACACTAATTATTGACAGTGCATACATGTATATATAAAATGTCATTATAAAATAGTTTTGAGATCTGCAAAATAATGATACCATATTCCATACCATATATCAGTGCACAGATACATTTCTTCATATAGTCAATGATCCAATAGCCGGCTGCAAAGTTGCAAGAGTAGTTAAGGAGCTGACTCAATTGGTTGCCGTCAATCATCTAATAACACTTGACAGATAAACACACATATTCTTGTGAGTATGAGATGATGTAGATGTATCATTCCTGTTTATTTCATCCTAGTGTACAAAAAGAATGTATACAGCTCAAAAAGAATGACACCAGCATGGATTATTGAAAGTCACATTGATGATCTATTATATTATATTGTATACATATATATGGAGAACAAATCCATTCCAAAATTGAAGCATATAGTAACGAGTAGAAAAGTATCACATTATAAATACCAGCACACTTGTAGTAACATTTAGTCTGCTCCATCTATATGAAGTGAAATGTTTTACAACTGAAAAACCTTTGCTTGTGTATATTGTATATGGATTGCTATATCCAGGGACTGATTTGTATCACTGAATGATTTATGTATCATAATACATTTCTAGAAATGCTTAGAAATTCACAGGCAATGTGTTCCACGAGGCTGAAATGCATAGAAATAAAACATTAAAGTTGGTATATCAGCTGGGATGACCGGAATTGAATTTTAATGATAATTGCTAAAACTGTTGTGAACATGTCTCTCTGGTAAATGGAGTACATACTTCCTATTGCAATGATACCTGAATTATTCTATATAAAGTATCTAGTCACAACATCTACAGCTTTACCAAAGAGAACCCAAGCCTGGTCAGCCACATGATATGTGCTTCCAGCTGGTGTATATAGATCTAAGCAACATGTCTCAGGGGCCCTGAAGGTATGGGATTAAACTTAACTCTGTAGACACAGCACTCAGGTGCCACCTAGTGTGTTATAACAGAATGAGAGGTGATTGGTAAACAACATTAATTTCTACTACTAAGGAAATTTTCAGTGAACCCATTGAATGCATATACTTATAATAATGCAGGTGGAAATTACAAGATACCCATCAACATGTTTTTCATTCAATACACTAAAAGTATTGGGGATATTGCGGTTATTGTAAGAGTGATAACAAATACAGTTGATAAAGTTGTATACATCACTAAACCCGGTAGGACTGTACTCACCAGTAATGCATCATGCCAATCATAGGTGTTTGATACACTCATCAGCATAATGCAGCCATGCGATGTTGGCAAGTTACTCACCTGCACTGCATTGGCATATGATGGATGCAATTGCACGTGCCATTATTTTAGGCTCTTTGTTGATCCTGACTTTGAGTGTATCTAGCTAGGACCAGAGCATACAGGCAATGGTATAATAAAAAGTGCACACTTTCCTTCATGAAAAACCCATAATCATTATTGAAATACTTTGAATAGTATTAGATATTGCATAACGTAAATATAATATTGTTCTGTTTTTGCACTTTGGATGGGACAGCTGAATGAACTCCTTTACAACATGCTTCATGACTCTGTTTTCATTGCTACTGTTCCTGTGCATACTTTAGTAAGACAAAATATGCCAATCAAACTGGTGTACTTCAGCTTGGGAGCGACGTTGGTTACGCCTCTAGCTCCAACTACTATACCTATGATACCACAGACATAACAACACTCATAATTTTCAAAAGTCATTGTGGGGTGAGGGATGCCAAGGTGTGGCATGACAGTGGACTGTTTTATCCTTTATATGTTGCAGGTGTACTGTATATATATGGTCATTTCCAAGTAAAATAATCTGTTTGAATTGATGGAGATGTTGGGTGTAGCAGGAGTTTGCTGATTTTTAAAACGTATTTTTATGTGGTTTCCTCATATTAACAGCATTTATGTCAAAAGAAAGAATTGTAGCATTCAAACAAGTTTGGCACCATGATTTAGAGGGCATTACTCAATTCTATACATAGTATTAGTGTGTGAGTAATGTATGCAAGATATTTAGCTTATCGCAGAGAACAAAAACGGCTGCTCTATACAGTGTATATTGGTAATTATAGAGGGCACATAGAGGTCACAAGTATGGTCACAAGCTTGTTTAGCATGTGACTAGGCACCGGGTTTGGTTTAACGACATACAGTCGAAGCACTATACGGCCCTATATAAGGGAGTTTATCTAGACATTCCTTATGAATCTGAAAATTATAATATTATACATTTTCAGATGTGAACTCAGATGTGAATCCAATATGAATATACACATACTTATCATGAATTTGGTATTTCAATGCTAACAGGTTTTATCATACCATGATTAAGGTTAAAAGAGAGACAAATTTAGTTACTTATTTATTTTTTAGCAGTGTTTATTCAGTGCTAGTGGATACATTATCATCAATTACAAGAACACATTAAAGTTTTAACAATACAAAAGTGCATTATTGTATTGATTACACAAAGCTAAAAATGACATCATTTCAACTGAATATTGCATTAAAGTCGGTATGTTCATTTACCTCTAGAATCCTAGTCAATCACCTGAGTGCACAAGGTTGAATAAAGACACATTATGTAGTAACTGGATGCATTCCCAAAGGGCGAAAAAAAAAAGAAGGTGTGTTTCAGGTTACATGGCCTGAAAATCTAGGTAGGGTAGGATGGATTCTTTTTTTGGATTCTTTTTTTTTGATAATTTTTTTTTACCTTTGGCCTGAAAAATACAAAAAAAAAACCTTTTAGCTTCAGTAACACTTCTTATTTTTTTCTAAAAAGGGGCAATTAAAAGGAATCCCTGCAGGGACAGAAACAGTACCAAAAATAGACTTCAGTACCAACTCACCCAAACAGCATTGACTCGTGGACTATCAAACTGGCTCTGAAATAGCCCCAAAATTACCCTCAGTCAGGCCCTATGACTCATACTCCACAATCTCTTTATCTCTTTCCCTCTTTTCTTATACTTTCTTTTTTCTTTTTCCTCTTTTTTTCCCCATTTTTTTTTTTTGGGGGGGGGGGCAGGGCCCGTCGGCCCCCTCCCCTGGATCCGCCAATGCTGCACCGCCCCACCCATTTTAACTTCATAGGATACAATTTACCCTCATAGCCGATGGGTTGTATCTGAGCCCTTTGTCGTAATAATGCATGAATTGCACTGAGAAGTACCGTAAAACCTCTCGTAGAAGCCACGGCTTGTATGCGAGTCAAGGCCAGCTTTCTTGTGATACCAAACATGCCTATATAGGGTGCAGCTTATAAGAGAGTTTTTATAAGTATAGTACAGTACTAAATCAACAATTTTCAGATCCCCTATTTAGGCTTATAGGATTTCCCAAAGTTAGGGGTGCGGCTAATACGTGAGTTAGGCTTATACGCGAGGTTTTACAGTAACTGATATTCATGCAGCATACAGACCCTTTCATGTATATATACTGCTATGGAGACGTCATGATGACCAAATACAATACAGCGAGTTACTCTCAAGTGATGTGCTAAGCAGCACTTCATGAGTGCCACAAATGAACAGGACCCCTTACACCCCTTACACCTTCTAAACACTCCTTCCTAACATGAATCAAGTTAAAATCTAGACAAGTTTAAAGCATCAACTTGAGCTCCGAGCAGCGAATTTTAGGTTTCATCATGTCAGCAATATTCACAGACTCATATTTGGACAGGTTCATTTATAAATAATATGGGTGCTTCTTTCTATACGAAAATAGGTGAAATACCTCCTATGAGAATAGAAGTCAACCAACTGTAAACCAGAAAACAATAACACTCTGCTAATTGCCTACTCACTGCTGCCACCTGGTAGGCATGAGGAGAAGTACCTCTCACTATACTTCTATTTATATGAATCATTAAGGCATTATTCCTACCCACGTGTGTATTCAAGGAAATCATACAACATATATTCTGCCTTTATATTAGCAGGAGTATGTATGCTGGTTGTTCTTAGCTGTAAAGTATAAGAGCTACACAAGACTAGGCTAAGCAATTTAGTTCCCCTTCTTACACAAGAGGTCATATTGGCATTGGTCCTTGCAATGGTCCTTGCAATGGTGCATTTCCTTCCCGCCACAAAAAAGTCAATAGCTGTATTTTTAAACCTTTCAGTATGCTATAGAGGGGCCTAATGTGCCACATTATGTTTGAGGGTGAACCCATAAATGTTAACTTCACGCTAGACTTGAAGGAGGTCAAGCGGCTGCTTTGACACAACTAGGTGTTCACATTCTGCCCTATGCGGTACTTCTGCCTCGTCCCCCTCCTGCTGCGTAGGTCTGCAGCGTGTACAGGGGTTACAGCGGGGTTGTTGGTAGGTAGGACTGATGGGCAGGTACCGCAGCCACTTCACCCTCCGTATCAGGCTCATACCAATTGGCAAATCGTAGGTAGAATCCCCCTCCTGCTCAGCTCCCTTCGATCTCTTCCATCCTACCAAGCCCCGCTCCTCTGGTGTACCTTGACGGGAGTCAAAATCAAGAGATTGATATTAAAGCGGCTATATAGTGATATCTGCCAGACTGCAGTGCCACTAAAGAACTTTGCTAATTGGCGACCATTGGTATACAAATACTGAGATATGTCTTTATCTCTTTTCAGTTCTTGCCACTGAATATGAAATTTAAGCATTTTCATGCAACATGCCAGTATCTATAGAGAACTCATCTAAAGGGTAAGCTGGACCTGCTGTTTCAGACCATCCATGTTAAAGTTGAATGTGCATTGGATGCTTCCAAAGAGCGTATATATATATATATATATATATATATATACATGTATATACAGTTTTATAATCTGACCTGGCACTGTGTTATCAAAGAAGAACCCCACGACTCCACCAATCAGCATCGGGGTGTTGAGCAGCACAAATATCACCTGGTCCAGTGAGGCATGTCCTGTACAAAATAAAAACAATAGGGATATAGGGTAGGGATGTCATCGATACCCCCAGAATCGATACACTGATATTTCTTGAATCCCGATTATCGCATCGACAAAAGCGTTATATCGATACACTATTCACAGCACAAATAGCCTAGTAATCTACCTGTTTAAAACTGTTAAAATGATGTAAATATCAAATCTAGAAATTGCTTTATAATCAATTTGAAAATGGCCTCCTTTGTAGGCATATAACATTGAAGAAAAGTGATTTTAGATTGTGCTTAAGGTTCCAAGTGTTTATCATCCTTATTATAGTCTCAAGTATGTGCAAACATAGGTGAAGATGCCCTTAATTCAAGCAGATATTAACTGGCTTGGTTATATCAAAATGAATCGATATAATCGAAAAATCAAGAACAAAATAGTGATGATCGAAATCGAGATAAAGTGGATGCCAAAGACATCCCTAATATAGGGATATGCTTAGGGGTATAGGTAACTGGATATAATCCATTTAATATTCAACATGGATTGAGACAGCTGGCAATACTATTTTGGTGCCAAAAGCTAAGGCAGCAGCCTGTCTCACTTCCTGACCACTGAACTGTTCATATAGAAGTGCAGATGCCAGTTAAAGGCGCAGGTCTTAGTACCCCTCCAGTGGCAGTCGGAGTAGAGCCGGAACAGGTACTCAGCCCTATATATAGGGGCGCTGGGGGTGTAAAGGCATAGATGTTGCCGCCCCGGCAGCAACAGTTAAAATGCAGGCACGACAGGTACTCAGCCCTTTATACATGTATAGGGTGGCCTGGGATTTGAGTATAGTGGAGGGTAAAACACAACATTGGAATTGATGATTAATGTGTCGATGATTTAGGTATTTTCATAGATGAAATAAGTGTGAGTCCTGTTGAATTGTAGGATAAAACAGTCTTGGAATTTCCAAGTACATGCATGTGTGGTATATATGGACTGCAGACTCTACTACTTGGGGGGCCAGAACGACCAAATGTTGATATTTAACTTTAGGTTGGTGTGGTGACCAATAATCTGTCTGAGTGTGGTACTAGGGTATATTTAGTGTGCTGATTCCGAATCTGCCATGTGTAAAGTGATATCTTTGTCACAACAAGGTCAAATTCAAGGTCAAAGGTCACGATATGATGTAATCATGAGACACACATCTTGAAACAAATACAAAAATATTAAAGGTGAAGCTTATTCATCTTACGTATGTGACTTGCATTTGTCTTAGTCATGCTGTTGATGTAGTACCAGTACAAATGATTGCAAATAAAACAGAATGAACTATTTGCTTTAACTGCTATTACCCTGCTTAAACTAGTCCCATGCATTCTTATACCAAATCGGGACCTTTGACCTTGTATTTGACCTTGTTGCGACAAAGATATCACTTTACACATACTTAGACAGATTATTGGTCACCACACCAACCCCCCTTCACATTTTCAGGCTGGCCCCCCAATTATACATTGATGCATCATGTCCATCGAGACAAATTAACTTGTACCTTGTGGCATCCTCCGGCCCTACGTTCAATGTACCAACACACAGAAAAGAAACAGTGTTAAAAAGGAGTCCAGGTTGCCTCCAGAATGACTCTTCTCTTTAGGTGAGCCTAGGTTGTCTCGCGGAGCCTAGGTCACCCCCTGACTGACCTAGGGGAGTCACCTAAGGGAGTCACATAGCTCCCTGGCTCACCTAGAGAGTCACATCGGGACCTAGGTTGCCCTAAATAGGGGAGTCATTCTAGAGGCAAGCTGGACTCCCTTTTGACACTGTTTCTGTGAATGCTACAGGTATATTGTACACCACATTAGGCCACTTAAAATTGATTATCAGCTTTGTAGACACCTTTTGCAAAAAAATGGTGAGGGAGGCAGGCTTTTTTTTGGAGGTGCAGGAGGGCCTTTTTTTCCTTTGTTTGCATAAATTGATGGTCTGCCTATATAGATAAAGTCTAAAATACCCTCTAAACTTCGTTTCTACCCCTATTATCAGCTGAGATATTGATATTTTTGCAACATGTCTTCTGATTTCTTTTAGATGTGCCCTTTTTGGGCCTTTTTTCCCCTTAAAAGGTGAAAAAAGGACCAATGTGGCCCTTTTTTAGCAGATGCGCGCGGTGTCCGCAAAGCTGATAATCAATTTTAACTGGCCTTAAATTAAGACTTCAAAAATCACCTGTTTTGATTTCCTCTGGGTGGCTACTGACCCAGTGTGGCAGGGCCAGGCCCAGAAGGAGGGAGAACCCTAATATGAAGAGGTTCCTAGAAGAGTTGAGGTCCACGTGCTGAAGGCTGGACACTCCCACTGCAGCCACCAACCCTAGATGCAGAAACAGGTGGAAGTAAGTCGGTTAAACTTTTCAGACCCACACAACTTCTCAATGTGTCATACCATACTATTACCGTAAAACCTTGCGTATAAGCCGCAGCTTATATGTGAATCAGATTGGTTTATAGGATCAGCCCAGAGTCAGGGTGGGCTTATGCAAGGGTTTTTGCTACTATGGTACAGTACTAAAGCCACCATAATCATAACGCTTATGCGACCTATAGGATCGACCCCAAAGTCGGGGTGCGGCTAATACGAGAGTTAGGCTTATACGTAAGGTTTTACGGTAGTTATTTAAAGGGACTCGCTACTTGTCGCAGGATTACTGATATTCTATTGACTTTTGCATATAGATCAGGATTATGTTAGTTTGATTTATTATCTAGTAGAAAATCAAAAGAAATTTCCATGTCATGGTACTAACTTTCATGATACGGCCATTTGAGCAAAGGAGTACCTTAACTATAGAAATGAATAGGAAAACAGCATTTTCACATTATCTGTCATGGATAATCCCCTTCTTCTATTGATATTGCAACCAAACCTTGGGAATGTATAATGGACATCCATACAAGCATTTTAGGACCAATAAAACAGGGGGTCACAGATGAAATGAGAAAGACATGAATTCTGGAAAAATATTTCTTTTGCCTTAACTATAGGATCCTATGGGTGTCCTAGCAGTGAATATTATGTGAACAATGGAGGTATACTGTCTAAGTAGCAAATACAAATAGTTAATTTAGGGAAAGTGGTCTATGTAGGAATATGAATACAGCTTAAAGAATACTTGTCATGGGCTTCGATTTTTGCCGCCAGGTGGCTTCTGTGTAGGAACCAGCAATTCCCTTTAAGAAATTGATGCAACCAGCCTTCCTGAGTGAAAAGGTGCATGATGATCCTCATACGTATATCCTTTTTGCAATGCTCCTATGTCAAGGGGCAGCACTCAGGACACATGATAACAAAATAATTCTCTGAGTCGCCTAAGGCTGTAGGGGGCGCTGTGCGCAGAATCGGCGGCCATTTTGTTGGGGGACGTAAAGTACCGAATTTGATAGGACGCCCCCCTGAAATTAGTAAATTGTAGCAAAATTAGGCTACACACACAGAAAAGTGAGAGTCATTGTCGCTAAAACTACCCTCACCTGAGGGTCAGGCACTGCCTGACTCTCAGGTGAGAGTAGTTTTAGCGACAATGACTCTCACTTTTCTGAGGGTGTAAGCTAGGCTTTTAAAATGGTCAGTATATCAAGATAAATACATATTTCTCGATCTGAGGGTATTAACAAATGTAGACACATATTTTATCAGAATCAACATATTTGTATGCTATGTCTGGACACCGTAATGCTATACGTCCCCCAACAAAATGGCAGAATTTTGACAGGAGAGTCGCAGTCAGACTCGGAGAATGTTAGAGCCATACCGAGCCCAGGGGTTGATGTACTCCTACAGGCTTTACTCTTTGTTAGGATACAACTTAAATGAAACACACTTACCAAACAACGTCATGAAGATTCCACCGAAGATGGGTGCAGGAAGGGTCACAAAAAGGGCGCCAAATTTACCAAACAGGCCTAGAAGTATGGCTATTAATCCCCCCACTTGTACTACACGACGACTGGCCACCTAGAGAGAAGACATCAAGTCATACATACACTATGCCACAGGGTGGATAACTGTATATACCACAAGATATGACACAGCTAGAGGCCCATCATCTTTATACTCTAGATGGCCCCACTGTACCATGGGTTTGGCCATACAGGGTAGCGCCATCTAGCTAGTAATATGTAAACTGCTTAGTCCACCATCATCTTTAGACTTCAGATGGTGCCACCTATAAAGACGATGAGCGTCTCGCTGTGTCACACCCTGTGTTATATACAGTCATCTACTCCCAGTATAACCAGGCTGATCAGTTTAAGCCTGTGCACTATAATAAGTGATTTCAAATTAGACAAAAGCCTATGTTTTTGAGAATCCTTGAATGTAATCCTGGAATAAATAATTGACTTTGAATATCATCTTGAATGTATGCCTGCCCCCCCCCCCCCCATCCCCTCCATGAGGGATTTATACTTTTAACTCCCCCAGTCAATATCATTTACTCCCACCTAAATCCAACACACCACCTGTTGTTAAATTATGAGCACTCCCTAATTGGGTTTTGACAGATATGGGTAAAGGAAATCATGTACCGTAAATTCCTGTTGATAACCCACGAGTTATACGTGAACCAAACCTCCAGTGCTGGTTATATAATATTCTCAAAGTCTAAGCAATACGAGGGTTTTTGTAAGTATAGAACAGTACTAAAACGGCACTTTTCAGACCCCTGGTGTAGGTTTTAAGATTCTCCCAAAGTCCGGGTTAGGGTTATGTGAGGTGCGGGTTATACGCGGGAATTTACGGTGCTTTCAGAATCTTGATGATGTCAATCTAGCAACAATTAAAGATGACTCTATTAGGGAGAGGAGTCTCCTGACTCGGGTTTCTCTATATTTAGTGCATTTACAAGTATCATAATGATTTAAGAAGATACACACATATATTAATATGGACATTATGGACACAAGTACGTTGAAAATCTAAAAAGTAAAAATTGACCCCAAATTAGCTCCTAACCCATCTTTAAGGTCAAGAATCACATAGCAATAGCAATTCATGTTCATTGGTCACCGTGATGCACCAACGGTAAGAAATTGATGCACAAACAAATACAGCACTGGTAAGGTACTCACTAGTTCTGCAGTCATGCATTGTGCTACAAAAAGTTCTTGAAGGTCAATGTGAAAATAATGCTGACAAACTAGGGGTGTCATTGACAACCCCAGAATCTATACAACGACTAAATCCTGATTATTGCATCTACAAAAGTGTTATTTCGATACTACATGTTTAAAACTGTTAAAAGTATGTAAATATCCCATCTAGAACTTGCTTTATAATCAATTTGAAAATGGCGTCCTTTGTAGGCATATAATATTGAAGAAAAGTGATTTTAGATTGTGCTTAAAGTTCTACCAGGTGTTTATCATCTTTATATAGATGCTCAAGTATGTGCAAACATAGGTGAAGATGCCCTTAATTCAAACAGATATTAACTGGCTTGGTTATATTGAAATGAATCGATATAATCCAAAAATCAAGAACAAAATACTGTAAACATAGATATTTTTGCTGGTATAAATTTTCGCGGATTTGCTAATATTTACAATTTCACTGGGATTTAAATCCACAGATTTTAAAAGCTGGTAGTTACAGAGCTATATTGGGTAAATCTTCGCTCTGTACATGTTTTCGCAGATTTTAAAATGCGCGAAATCTGCAAAAATATGTACAGCGCAAAATGTAATACGTTTACAGTAGTGATGACCAAAATCGAGATAAAATGGATGCCAATGACATCCCCATGACAAACCTTGGTGATCCCGATGGCTCCGATATTTTGGCAGTAGGAGGTCACGCCACTTGTACCGCCCCAGACCGCTGCACACGTAATACCAATACCCTCAAAGAAGATTCCTGCAAATCCCAGACAAAATGGTGGTAATAAAAACTCTAGGCATTGCCCAAAGGCTTCGTATTTATGTTGTTATGATGCACCAGCCTTGGCAAGTGGCCCATTTGCGCTGTATTATATACCAATGTGTATCAACCGAGAAGGGTCGGCATGATGCATAAATGCAACACCATTTTCTTTTCAATTTTAGGATACTGTAATAATGTAGCAACAGATTCATACAGGTAAACAATCATGAGTGTGAAATTTCATTGAAATTAGTCTTTTCCATATTACCATATCCGACGTTATAAGCGCACAGTGCTCTTAAAAAATATTATAAATTATAAACACCTTTTAGTAGTTAAGAGTTTAATTGGGGTAAAAAATTGAGATACTTTTGGTTATTTGTAGTATAAATTTCGGCCAAAAACGGGGGTGTGTGCGCTTATTAGGGAAGGTGCGCTTATTACATTGAATACGGTATATGTATTATGGTTGAAAAGCTGGGTTTGCTATGATTTTATGTTTTTAGTTTCAAATTTATGAAGTATCTACTATGTGCTTGTTGTGGCACCAGATCATACCTCTGTTAATGGCATGTATGGGTGGAGGTGGCGCCTCAGAAATCTGAGCACATGCGTAGTAGTCACCTATGGACTCAATCATTCCCGCAATCATTCCCGCCATTATTCCTATAACAGCTGCTGTTGAGTAGGTTGGCAAACCCCACTGGCCTGTGGATACATAAAAAATCTAAGGGAGTGTTCATTTATTAATTGCAGGGGGGTGATGAGATATTGCGTGGAGATGCTGACATTCTTTACACCCCCTCCCCCTCGAGAGAACATTTCATGCCCCCCGCGCTGAAGGCAGTAACAATTTTTCGTCCCCGCCTTTGAACTATAGTAACGCGCAGGGTTTTTTGCTTAAAAGGGGCTGAATTTTTTATGCCCCCCCCCCTCAAGAGGGGTCAGAATTATTTACGCCCCCCCCCCTCAGGAGGGGTCGAGAATTTTTACGCCCCCCCAAAACCCCCCACCCCCCTGTAACTAATACAGTATGATACCTTTATGCTCTATGCTCATTTGTAGTCATGATGCACCAATGCAGCCCCCATGAGTAACTCACCATCACTGTACATGATGCATCATACCAACCGGTATATGGACTGCATCATCCCCGCAGAGTCGGCATCTTGCCTGAATACAGCATTGGTGAGTTACGTACCAGAAGCTGATTCATCATGCATGACAAAATGAGCATAGTGCATGAAAAGGTGCATGTGCATAGTGCATGAAAGGGTAATTATGGATGTTTCCATTGATACAAGCTATGGTATGATATTTTGAATAGAATATGATTACCATAAAACCTCGCATATAAGCCGCGGCTAGTACGCGAGTCAGATCGGCGATGCGGCTTATAGGATCGGCTCAGGGTCAGGGTGCGGCTTATACGAGAGTTTTTGCTCCTATAGTACAGTACAAAAGTCACCATAATCAGATGACCAGTACGGCTTATAGGATCGGCCCAAACTCGGGGTGTGGCTTATACGCGAGTTAGGCTTATACGCGAGGTTTTACGGTATGTCGGAAATATGAAACATACAAGCAGAACTCACTATGTATAGTTCTCCCTGCAGGTAAGTGAGGTAAGATTACTTTCTATGTATTTTCACATAAGCTGGGACTCCACCACCCGAATTTGTCATAGGATTTGGGTATATTCTAACAAATCAGACCCAAACGGATGCAAATCTAAACAAACACTAACATTTAATCATCCAGCTCACATGATCTGACAGATTTAGTTCTTTGAGAACGGATTAGAAAATCGGTTAGTGGAGTCCCGGCTATGCTCTCTAAATCTTAGCCTAAATTGAGGTAAATAATTCTTTAAGGCCTAAAAAAAGAAAAGCTTTGTTTCAGGTCACCCGACCATCCCTGTCAAAATATGGCTGACCCTACATTTTTCGAAGAAATTTTAAAGACATTTTTGTATTTCTACCCTTTTTTGGTCAATTTTAGGGTATTCGCAGAAGCTGGCTAGTACCTTCATGCTAAAAAAGAAAAAGAAAGAAAGAAAAAAATCTGACCTACTGGCCCTACATTTTCTTGCCATGCTACCTGAAACATTTTTTTTTTGGCTAATCAAGTTTATATGGCACATCAATAATCTGTACCTGGGTAGGGGAATTTGAACCACCTGGCGTCATCAAGCACTTTAAGCTTGATGTCAGTCCTGGCTGCGTAACCACGTACAGAAGGGTCAGACGGGAAAACATCAGCAGCAGTTAGGATGGCACAGAGACACCAGACAACCACAATGGCAATTATCATCTGAGGAAAGATACATCCGTTTAGGATATTAATTCTATGCGTATGATTATCATTTGTTTCATTATAGGCTAGTTATGAAAATAACACAAATTAAATTCAAAGACAATCATGAAAGACTTTGCATGCTTACTTATTTAAAAATCTCTCTCTCTCTCTCCCTCTCTCTCTCTCTCTCTCTCTCTCTCTCTCTCTCTCTTTCTCTCTCTCTCTCTCTCTCTCTTTCTCTCTCTCTCTTTCTCTCTCTCTCTCTCTCTCTCTCTCTCTTTCTTTCTCTCTTTATGTGTGTATGTATATGTATATATATATATATATATATATATATATATATATATATATATATATATATATATATATATATATATATATATATATTAGAATAGATAATGATTAATACCACTATATAAACCTTTGGATTGAGGCAGCTTATGTTAAACATATCGTTTATAGATGGTCCTCTGTCGGCAACTTGAAGCAAAATTAAGCAGCTTTAGTTTTTTAGTCTAAAGTTGCTTCAAGCAGCTGGAGGAAGGCTATCAATCAACTTAAAGTTGCTGAAGTCCGAAGATCATGCAATGATACATCATGAATTACTAACAGGTAGTAACTGGAAAAGGGGATATCTGATCATGTGACACCCCTTGTCACGACTAAAGGCAGGCAATGGAGCACCAATCTTTCCGAGGTACTGAGAAAACAGGATGATCAGTGCCATCGTTCTACAAATAGAAAACGAAATGTACGCTTTTATTCCAAAATGACCACATTTTGGGCAATAAAATCTAATTAGAGCAAAACGAGAGGGAATTAGGGGAAATGGAATAGATAGGAAGACAAATTTATTAGTTGTAAACATTCTGATTCATTTTCAGGGAAATCTATTTTACTTTAAATGAGTTCCAAACTAATAACAACACTTCCACAAGTTTACTAAGTGAAATTAAAGGTCAAAGTTCAAGGCACTGCACGCCTTTGCTTTAGAAAAACCACAAGTTCCTGACAAATATGAGAATCTCACATACAATTAACTGAGATCGCCTTTTTGACATAATGCCAGGGAGCTGATCGCAGCTCTGCATTGCTAAAGCATGATGACATTATACAAATCTATTGAAGCATCGTTCAGTCTTTAGGGAGTGTTCATTTATTAGTTACAGGGGGGGTGTAAAAATTGTCGACCCCTCCTAAGGGGGGGGCCTAAAAAAGTCAGCCCCTTTTACACAAAAAAAGCCAGCGCGTTACTATAGTTCAAAGGGGCGGGGGGGGGGCCCAAAAAACTTTGGCGTGGGGCCCGCGAAATGTTCTACGCGCTCTCATGAGGGGGACGTAAAATATTTTCGCGACTCCACGCAAAATCTCACCATCCCCCCTGTAATTAATAAATGAACACTCCCTTAAAGGCTACTGTTGACTTACAGGAAGGAGATCCCCCAGTGTTCAGCTGAATAGTCCGCAGCAGCGGCAAACAGGGCCAGACCGGTCAGAGTTATAGTGGGTGCAATACACATGGGTCCAATAAAGGGGAGCAGTACCCCCAGGACACCAGTTAGCCCCAGCAAGATCTCAAATATGGAGGCTAGTGCCAGCGAGCCCTGAATCTGAAGACAAAATAAAGATACTGTTAATGTAGATATTTTTGCACTGGTCATATTTTTGCTGATTTTGCGGATTTAAAAATCCGCGGAATCCGCGAAAATATGAACAGAGCAAAAGTTTATTCAATATAGCTCTAGTATTACCACCTATCAAAATCTGTGAATTTAAATCCCCGTGAAATTGTACATCTTTGCAAATCCGCGAAAATTTAATCCCAGCAAAAATTTGTAAATTTACAGTATATTTCTTAGCCCCTATAAAATTTTGCTCAATAGTTGTATGTCAGTGCTATCCTCTATATTTATTTTCTTTAGATTTAATACGAGGAACATGATGCTGAGAACCTACAGAATCTCTCCTATCTATACAGTAAAACTGAGAAAAGAACCCTCTCAGAGAGCATGGCCTTATTTTAAATGCAATATGCAATTGTAATCATTTACAACCAAAACAATCTACGCAGGGGTATATTTGAGATTTGTGGGGTCCACATAATTATGCTTCCCTCCACAAATGACTTGTGGACTTTAGATACTTCATAGTTTTGCCGTTAAATGTTCACTACCACAGCAGAGGGAGTAAACGAGGGAGCATTTGCTCTTACAGATTGTAAACCAACTACTCAGGCCCGTAACTAGCCCTCTTCGCGGGTAGTAGTATTATATGTATCGGAACGGGACTATGCTTAAGTACTGTTTATTACTCAATCGACCTGCAGCCAATCAGAGGCCTCCATTTGGTCACGTGACCCCCTCATTTGCATAATTACGTAATAGGCCACGCCCCCTCATTTGCATAATTACGTAATAGGCCACGCCCCCTTGATCACCAGCCAATCAGAGGCCGCCATTTGGTCACGTGACCCCCTCATTTGCATAATAGGCCACGCCCCCTTGATCACGTGACCCCCTCATTTGCATAATAGACCACGCCCCTTTGATCACCAGCCAATCAGAGGCTTCCATTTGGTCACGTGACTCCCTCATTTGCATAATAATGGATCACGTGACCCCCTCATTTGCATAATAGGACCACACCCCCTTGGTCACGTGACCGGAAGCGCTCTTTATTTGGAAAATAGACCACACCCCCTTGGTCACGTGACCTGAACCCCTCCCTCATTTGCATAATATAGATAATAGACAGACCACGCCCCCCTTTTGGTCACATGACTTGGACTAGCCAATGGGAGGTTTCTATGGGGGGGGAGGGGGAGCACTTTAAGATGCATGGGGAGGGTAGGGGGGCGAGGGGGGCACTATTTTGGGGTGGGCGGGCACTTGGGGGGGGGGCTTTTGGGGTCTGCTGGAGAGAAAAATAATAATTTTATCTGATCTCTAGGGAATCGCCTCCTCCCTCCTTAGGGGGGGTAGGGAGGAGGCGAGTCGGAGGTGACTGTAGAGGAGTTTTTCGGTGACTTGATGACTTTCAAACGACCATACTGATAGTTGATAAATTTGATAGGCTACAACAACATCACGTGGCTCTCTTTTGTTTGTAAACAACACCACGTGGCTCTCTTTGTTTGTAAACAACACCACGCTGCTCTCTTGTTTGTAAATAACACCTACTAAGTTTAGTCATAGGTAGCAGCAGCAGCAGCAACATCTTCAGCAGCAGCAGACAGCAGCCCGTGGTCACGCGACCTCTTCATAATTTGCATAATAAGCCACAACAACAGCACGTGGCTCTCTTTGTTTGTAAACAACACCTACTAAGTTTAGTCCTAGGTGTCTAGAGCAGCAGCAGCAGCAGCAGCAGCAGCAGCAGCAGTAGCAGCAGCAGCAGCAGCAGCAGGAGCAGCAGCAGCAACATCAACAGCAAAAGCAACAGCCCGTGGTCACGCGACCTCTTCATTTTGCATAATAAGCCACAACAACACCATGTGGCTCTCTTTGTTTGTAAATAACACCTATTAAGTTTAGTCATAGGTGTCTAGAGCAGCGGCAGCAGCAGCATCTTCAGCAGCAGCAGCAGCAGCAGCAGCAGCAGCGTCATAGGTGTCTAGAGCAGCAGCAGTAGCAGCAGCAGCAGCGTCATAGGTGTCTAGAGCAGCAGCAGCAGCAGCAGCGTCATAGGTGTCTAGAGCAGCAGCAGCAGCAGCAGCGGCATCTTCAGCAGCATCTTCAGCAGCAGCAGCGTCATAGGTGTCTAGAGCAGCAGCAGCAGCAGCAGCGTCATAGGTGTCTAGAGCAGCAGCAGCAGCAGCAGCAGCAGCAGCATCTTCAGCAGCAGCAGCAGCAGCAGCAGTAGCATCTTCAGCAGCAGCAGCAGCAGCAGCATCTTCAGCATCAACAGCAACATCAGCAAAAGCAACAGCCCGTAACTTAGCATCATGTGCATCAGCCATAGCAGCAACAGCGACATTGCGACTAGCATCAGCGAAACAGGCTATGTTTTTAGCAGCTGTATAAGCATTAATAGCACTAGCCCTAGCAGCAGCCGCAACAGCGTCACTGTTAGCAGTCGCTGCAGCATCAGCAGCAGCAGCATCGGCAGCAAGAGCGGTAACAGTAGCAAGAACATTAGCAGCACGTGCAGCAGCGGCGAGAGTAACAGCAGCGTTGTTAGCAACATTAGCGACTTTGTATGCAGCATGTGTAGCACGAACGGCGGTACGAGCTTCACGTCTTGCACGAGCAGCAGCAATAGCTGCAGAAGTAGCCCTCACACTATCCAGCCACCCATACGAATCTTGATAAAAACGAACCTCCGCGTTGCTACTTGTTAACTCATCAGTAACCATGGACGTCTCCTCCGTGTGGTGTTGTCGCGGCTCTGTAGTAGTGTCGGGATGCTCACATTTGGTAGAACGTAGAGTGATTCCTGATGACGCCATGCTGAAGGTGGTAGATCCATGTTTCACTCTCGCTTATGTACTAGGCTCCGAGATAAGCCTCTTAAGTCAAGAGAAAAACTCTCACTAGGAAGGCGACCAGCTGTCTACCTGTGTAGGTGCGGGTTCGTTACATCTTTAATCCTGTTCGACTCCCCGAGGAAATAGATGAAAAAAACAAAAGACCATCTTTCAAGCACTAGAATCCGCAGTCAGTAGGAAGCTATAAGGAGCTTAACTTGTTTTTGATTTAAGCTGTCTACCACACGCACGCGCTTGTAGTCACAGCTAGAGTGGCAGACATCCGTCCGCCCGCTGGTGCATGACACTCGGCCTTAGACATCCCCTGTAGTTTTTTTTGTATACACAGTTGACTAGCGTCTTAATCTCTTACCCAGCTATAATCCCATATACATGTAACGCGCATTACTCCCCTTTATGGCAATTATCAGATTGATTTTAAGGGTGGAAAGGGCTTAGGTGATTAGGTCCCTCTCTAGCTGAAAACAGGCTTAGACCATAACATGCAGTCATCCGGCCGCGTTAAACACCCCCTGTAGGCTTTTTTGTATACACTCTTGATCCCCTCTCTAGGTGAAAACAAAGCTTAGAAGTCATCCGTCCACCGGCTGGCGCGTCACACCTGTCGTTAATCACCCCCTGTAGGCTTTGTATACACTCTTGATCCCCTCTCTAGGTGAAAACAAAAGCTCCGGCCACGGGCTGGCGCGTCACACCTGTCGTTAAAACGCCCCCTGTAGTCTTTATATACACAGTTGTCCCGCCTTATCTATTCACCAGCTATAAGCCCATATACATGTACATGTGGTTTTTGATATCCTCTCTGGAATAGAGTGGGGCTCAAGGTGAAAACAAGATTAGGACATTCGCTCTCTCAGCTATATAAAGAGCCTCAATTGTTCTTGCAACAGCACTTCACCACCGGTACACTATCAGTCATGAGGCAGATGTTTGCGGTATGGTTCATACAGGTTACCTACTAATAGCGGTTTGGGTGAGTAGATCACTTTTTTTCCTAAAAAAAAAACCCCACTTAGAACTCGGGTATGTATATGTAGCACTGTTAGTGTAAGTACACAGTAGAATCTACTGTACTATAGACTTAACCCTCTGAAGACGGTGGAGCGCGTTAATGCGCAGGTCTGTGTCGGCGTCACTGTTTTTTTTGTTTTTTTTATTCTAACTAAAAAAAAGAAAAAAAAGTCAGAAGTCAATCTACGACCTATCAAAGACAATTTTGTGATAAGTTCAAACTAAATAAGAGACAGTTTGAGCGTCTCTTAGTCGCTGTCAAAGATGCGAATAACGAACGCGCTAGTATAGTTCCCCGCTCTTTCGTCAGATGGCGCCACAATAGGAATTTTGTACATTCCTACGATGCTCACGAACATTTTAATGCATAATGAGCTATATAGGCAACAAAGCGCGCTTCTAATATATTAAAATATAAAAAACAATTCAATATTGTGTATTTCTGATAGAAATGAGTCAGTTTCTTTAAATACCAACTAAACTATAGCGAGATGAAAAATACCACACCATATCTAAGGCGTTATAAAAGATATACATAGTCAGAACCTCTCACCGAGTCGGTAATCTGAAAAACGGATCAACTCGTTTTGACTCGTTGTGCCACAAGGGCCCCCATCCAACGGGGCCTTTGAGGCCTTTGAGGCCTTTGAGGCCAGAGTGATCCATGCTGCTTAACACGCGGCGTAATTAATTACGCCCATGTTGTGCAGCATCCCAGGTAACATAAGTACATCGGGCCATGATTGGGCCAATATACCACTTAAAATTGGGCCAATAATGGCATTTTGATATTGGCCCACCGCTGGTTTGACCGCTGGCCCAGTAATGGCCCATGCTCGGATAAAGGGATATTGATTTCATGTTGGCCCAATGTTGGGCCAACATCAAAATGTTTTTACATTATTCCAAGGTTAGAAATTAGACATCGGGCCAACCTTGTAATACATATGCTGCCCCAACATATGATTTTCAACATAGGACCACTGCAACAATCACTGATATTGAACAATATTATTTTTATGTGTATAATTGAATGTGCAAGCATACTTAAGACATGACTGTTAAGAATCATCAGTTTAGAAAAAGCCATTTCTGTCTTTCTAATCCATCTTGATCTCTATCCCAAAATGGTTAGAAATAATACAAACCGTATTACTATCATTTAGGACTTATCTAACTCCATTACCCACACATAAGGTGTCTTCAAGTTACTTTAGACAAATTCCCACGGGTGTCATGCAGTAAATGGCACTTTTAGATACCAAATTTCATCCATGAACTTCCTCTGACATTTAAACATGTAAAGCACACTGGGGATCAATATGATGGTAAAGTTGGAGCCATCCTGTAAGATATTCTTCAGGCAACATGGAATCCCCCTGGTGTAGAGCACAGTCACTATTGGACAAGTGTAGACAGAATTGATGTTGGTCCAACATCAGAAATAATATGATGGCCCTGAAGTGTCCCAACACTGGGCCAACACTGGGTCAATATCAACAATATCAAGCATGGACCAGCTCTGGGCCAGCGGTCAACCCAGCAATGGCCCATTATCAGAATTGCCAGAGGTGGGCCATCATTGTAATTTGTATGTTGAATCAATGTATGCATTACTTACAATGGGCCATGGTTGGTATAACGATTGCGATGGAGTCGATCATTGCCGACATTGGCCCAATATACCTTTGCTACCTGGGATATAACCAACTGGCAGTGCCAGTTGGTTGGCCCTTCTTTAGGGGCCACACAATAAATAAAGAATAGAAGTCTAAGGGAACGTTCACAAACGTCACCCCTTCCTACGGGGTGGGTGGGTCTTTGGCCCGGGGTGGGCACTGAGTGTTTGAGGGTAGATAGCAACTGCCGCCCTACCGCCCTACTTTTCAGAGCTTGGGAGATTCGACCAACCTACTTTTCAGAGCTTGGGAGATTTGACCACCCTACTTTTCAGAGCTTGGGAGGTTTGACCGCCCTATTTATGTGGATAATCTGTACATGGACCGCCCTACTCCAACCCACTGCATTTACTTGCTGGATGGGATATTATAAGTTTAGGTCTCTCACAATTTTGTACAAATTCATTTTATTCATCCCTTCTAGCAATAATCTTTACTAATCCGCGCCTTACATACTACATCTGACCGCCCCCCTTTTTGGGATCTAATGGAAATTCACCGCCACCGCTTTTCAGAGCTGTGCTGCAGCGGTTATCCAATACATGGCAGAGTAGCCCCCCCGGGGTCTTTGGGTTTAGTGACAAAACAGCGACATGTGAGTAGGAGGGGGGAGAGTCGGAGTTTGCGTGTCAGCTCTCTTTTTTTTTTCCAAGTCTACATATTATTTATGATTAAAAATTAAAAAAAAAACACGATAATATAGCGCGCTGATCAAAAACTGAATAGAAAAATAACCAAAATAGGTTGGGGAAATCTCTGCTATCTAGCTGATCGGTCGTTGTCACACGGTGCAGAAAATTTACTTTTAGAAAATCTATATTAGGACCACAGACGGGGCACATGTGTCACTTGTCGAATATAAGAGATGCCAATGGTCCTTGTCGAATTTAAGAACTAGGTCTTGTCCATTGTCTATTTTGAGAAGTAGTCTTGCCCGTCTTGCCCCTTGTCGCCAACTCCCAGCACCCCCGTGTCTCTTTGTCCATATTGGCTAAAACAGGACATTGTTGACTTGGCTATTTTACCCGTCTGGGGTCTTATTATTAATCTCTGTGTATAACTTGCAGCTTATATGTTGTACCAAACCTCCTTTCAAAATGTCAGAATAGGCAGTAACTCAAAAATAGAGGGCGATAACTGTGTTGTATTTTGGGAGGGTTTATTGAGTGCAACTTTATAGTAATATAGAATTGAGCCCGAACTAGTTCTATAGACAGAGGAAAAATATATCTAGGTCGCCAGATTCCATCTCTTTTCTATGCCAAAATATGTCGGAATCTCTTTTTTTTACTGAGTGGTTATTTTTTGATAGTGTAGAACTAATATCTGTCTAATTAAAAACCCTTATCAGTTCTGTTTTTACATACAAAGAATTTTCCCACCCTTCTAGGCTTTTTCAAAGGATAAGAATTGAGATAGCTGAAGGCCGTTATGTATGTTTTAAACCCTTTTGGTGATGCCCTACATAGGCCCCTAGACGGGGGGATGCTGTGTCACTTGGCAATTTTTTTTTTTTTTAAGAAATGGCTATGTCCCTTGTCGATTTTTAAGAAAAGCGGTTTGTCCCTTGTCACTGACACTATAAAAATGTCACTACCCCTCATGTCACTTGTCGATTCTAAGGAATACCCATGTCACTTGTCCATTCTAAGGAATATGTCTTTTTCCCTTGTCACTAGGGTCATGTCGATTTGTCGATTTTTTACCCATCTGGGGCCCCCTCTACATAAGGGAGAATCTAAAAAAAAAATTTAAAACGATTAGGGTCGGGCCAAAATGATAGGGTCGGTCGGGTTACCGGAACACAACTTTTTTTTGTTCGGCCTATCCCCTTCCCCTCATGATTAGACCCGATACGACGTCACATTCATCATGATACCATCGTACACCATGATACACACATGCCGCGCACTGCACGCACACACACACACACGCTCTCTCACACACGCTCACACACGCTCTCTCACACACGCTCACACACGCTCTCTCACACACGCTCACACCCACCACACACACACACACACACACACACACAGACACAGACAGACAGACAGACACACAAACACACACACACAGACAGACAGACAGACAGACAGACAGCACACAGTACACCTGATGACCTCCGCATGATGACCTGACGCCCTTCCTAAAAAAAACAACCAACCCGGCCTACCTACTCAAGAGGGTTTCAGTGTAGAGACTATTTGGGGTTTTTCTGATGCGTATATTATATTGAGATTGATTTTCAACTTTTGTGATCAGTGGTTAGTCCTGTAAAGGACCGTTTAGTAGAGATGATGGCAGGGACCTTGCTGCTGAGGCGGAGGGTGTGGTCATATCACGCCGTAGTCTTTCATCATCTCCAGGACGGCGAGCGGTAAGCCTTCCTCCATGCAGACTTGCTGCTTGACTTCTTCGACGCACTGCCGTATGAGTTGATCAGTGACCTCCGTGATCAGCTCATCGGCCACACCCTCTGCAGCAGCAGCACGATGTCTCTCTGCCTCCTCTCTCTGTAGTGCGGCTACGAATTCCTTCTCCACGGCCGCATCGATCATAGATCGGGAAACGGCCACGAAGTTCACTCCGTGAGCCATTTTGTCGAACTGACTTCCTAACCGCCTGAGAGCAGCTGACGTCACACTATTTTCGACAACGCTATGACGCGCACGAAGTAGACAGGCGACGTCGTTTCACTTCCTTATTTGGAGTTTGGGACCTTGTGACACCGAAGTCATACCGTACGGTCGCGATAAAGCACCTAGTGTTGAAAGCGCGCCGGTCTTGAATAAGCGCCGGAGTATAAGAGCCTCCAAATGTTTTTTCTTAAGCACTAAAATCGCGACTTTGAATAAGCGCCAGCGCCTGGCTTGTATATAGCTCCTGAGTAAGAACTTCACCGAATTGAAAAGCGCTCCCTCAGAGCCCTTAATCGCGACAGTACGGTACAAATCTGATGTCAACCCGCGCCAAAACCAAAAGGGCGTTCCGGTCACACGTACCTACGACGAGTGACCTTCAGCTATCACCACGTGAAGAGTGGAAAATAAATTTGTACGGCAAGAAAACTGAAAACTGATAACGATTCCATTAGATAAGTATTTGGTTCCAATCTATGGCGAGATATTTCCGACACTTGTCTCCACCAGAGCGATTGATTTATATGTCTGTAGGCTTCAGCTCTCCAACACTCTCCAATATCCGCCGGTGCATGATGGTCGCCGCCCATAATTAGTGACAACTAAACCTCTGCTGGAGAGTGAAAGCTACGTTGAGTCTTGAGGTGTGCAGAGATACTATCTGCCGCAGCCTGATTTTAGTTCCACGCTATTTAGATAACCGCCCCATTTAAAATCTCTCGATCCTAGAAAAGAAAAAAAAATGCTAGAGTTTATCATGGACGCGTCTCAGTTTTAGTCAAGCCGTAAAGTGAAGAACCTGAGCTTGTACATATACCCACATGAGGGGTGACCCCGGACGTTCAGTTAGTACTGAGTCTATAGTCAAGTTCCACTCTCGAAACAGAGCTTTAGCGCCTCCGTCATCTAGACCGCGCGCGCGCACGATTTTTTTTGCTGAAGCAGCTAATCAATGGAAAAGTAGAGAACACGTACTCGATCAAAAACTGCTTCAGAGGCTTGTTATCAGGTATTATCAGTTAAATCAAAATATTTCAAAACATCCAGCAAAGCAGGATGGCATGTCCTACAGCTGGGCGCTGACGAGCAGACGCCGCTGACGTCATTTCAATCAGGTCCCAGCGCTTTTAGACACCTTTTCTGTAGGGCCTGTCTCATACCTTAGTATATAATACCGTAAACGCCGGGTGATTAGTATATGATCACATTGTCAGTCGCGGATCCACAAAGAGGCTGGATAAGCCACGAGCGGACCCGCGACTACAATGTGACATAATCTTACCGTGCGCTTGTTTTGTTTTGTTTCTATTTACAACAGCAAACATTTCAACATCCTATTGTTTTTTTTTAAATGATGAAAAATCACCCCAAAAAAAGTAAACATTTTAGAGCTAAATTTGTGGAGGATAGCCGGACATGCTGATGTCCCTAGACCCCTAAATTCGATATGGTGACATGGTCATTTTCTTAAAATTCGATACGACGACACGGGCATATCTTAAAAAATCGACATGGGGCACGGTCATCTAAGTGACATGGGCCATGGGGCATTTCTTAAGTCCGACATGTGACATGGACCATAGTGACATGAGAAAAAAAATGTTCGAAGAGTACATCAGAAAAGTACCATTTCAAGCCTAAACATTTCGCCAAAAATTTTTTCTCGGATGGTACCCGGCTTTGCAGTGTCTGGGTCCTTAAAAATGTACCAGAATGCTCAAATTTGAGTTCTAAATATTTCAAAAAAGTTTCTCCCTTAGCGACATGTGACATGGACATTTCTTAAATTCGACATACGGCTGCATGGGGAGGACCCACCCGTCAAGGGCCCCATGATGCCTGATACCCGCCGCGCTCAAACTAGCGTGGTGGTTCTAGGTAGACCTTCTTTCAGTATCCTCGTGACCAGATCCGGTCATTTTGACAAAAAAAACTGTCTGGCTAGCCGACCGCTGACGTCAGCTTAATTTTGACGACGTTGCTCATTACGCGTCATCAACAGTAACCAAGGTAACTATGGTTATTGTTATCCGGTCCGTAAGACAGTCTAAGACGGCGTGTAGTCGCGTTTTGCTCTCCCTAATACTCTAATTTAAGTCGAGTTACCACTAACCCCCTACAAAAGAGGGTAGTCTCATTTGTGTAATTCAAAGTCGTTCCTTTGTTAGCAATAAGGGAGTCGTTCTATTCATTTTTTTTTTTTTTTTTTTTTGTTTACAACAACAAGTCAAAGTACAGTCAATCAACCGAGATCCTTCCTCCTCCGTGAGGGTGTAGAAAGATCTCCCCCCCCCCCCTGAGGTTACAAAGTCACCTCTTTTAAGGGGCTACAGGTCGCAAAGTTGCTTTCGCTTTCGCTTACAAGTCGCAAAGTCGCAAGAATATTCAAGTTAAAAGTCAAATTTATCAACTATCAGTATGGTCGTTTGAAAGTCATCAAGTCACCGAAAAACTCCTCTACAGTCACCTCCGACTCGCCTCCTCCCTACCCCCCCTAAAGGGGGGTAGGGAGGAGGCGATTCCCTAGAGATCAGATAAAATTATTTTTTTTCTCTCCAGCAGACCCCAAAAGCCCCCCCCCCAAGTGCCCGCCCACCCCAAAATAGTGCCGACCTCCCCCCCCTCCACTCCTCCACTTTATGCAAAAGAGGGAGGGGTTCAGGTCACGTGACCAAGGGGGTGTGGTCTATTTTCCAAATAAAGAGCGCTTCCGGTCACGTGACCAAGGGGGTGTGGTTCTATTATGCAAATGAGGGGGTCACGTGATCCATTATTATGCAAATGAGGGAGTCACGTGACCAAATGGAAGCCTCTGATTGGCTGGTGATCAAAGGGGCGTGGTCTATTATGCAAATGAGGGGGTCACGTGATCAAGGGGGCGTGGCCTATTATGCAAATGAGGGGGTCACGTGACCAAATGGCGGCCTCTGATTGGCTGGTGATCAAGGGGGCGTGGCCTATTACGTAATTATGCAAATGAGGGGGCGTGGCCTATTACGTAATTATGCAAATGAGGGGGTCACGTGACCAAATGGAGGCCTCTGATTGGCTGCAGGTCGATTGAGTAATAAACAGTACTTAAGCATAGTCCCGTTCCGATACATATAATACTACTGCGGGTGGTTCATTTTTTGAAAAGGTGGAACTAGATAAATTCAATGGTGAATCTTGCTGGATTTTCCTTAAAGAATGTCCAGATAGTGACCCTATTTGTCCTCAAAACTATAATGTAAATGAGCTGTATAACAAAATGGACCATACTTTCACGATTTACTCTTAAATAATAATTAATATGGTCTGATTTACAAGCCGCAAAAAACACCATGGAGCTAATTATCTCTATTTTCAGGCCAGCTAAGGTGAAACTCTTTGGGTCCATCAGGGCTGTGGGGGGGGGGGGGGGGTCGTTCTAACCGACGAACCCCACCCCTAGTTACGGGCTTACTTCGATCTCACCTCTCTCATCCGACTTGTCCAGACATCTCTTCTCCATGCTAACAAGGTCTCATTGACGTTCATAGATGTGCCATATATAGAGGTCAGGTTAGCAATATCTAAAACAAAACCATGTTTGTTAACAATTGGTTACATTTGAACTGCACTAGTGCCGGAGCTATATAAACTGGTACTGGGGTACCAAACAGCAGAAGGGATTCAAACATGAATTGTTGGCTGTGAGAGCTCAGGCAATAAAAATTCGTCAACCTACCTTAGGCTGAATTTCGCTACAATATACACACACATATACATACATATACATATATTATATACCGTATTCGATGTAATAAGCACACACCCCCTAATAAGCGCAACCCCCCGTTTTTGGCCGATTTTTAGACTACAAAGTACCAAAAATATCTCAATTTTTTACCCCAATTAAACTCCTAACTACTAAAAAGTGTCCATAATCATTTTTAAGTGCACTGTGCGCTTATTACGTCGAATACGGTACAGTAAATGTCTCATTGTATTAAACGTTTAAAACATCCATATGTGATGTTCATACATGCGATTATCAAATCTGTATTTGCAAGTTATTAACTGCATACCCCTACCTGGAGGGCCCTCAGGACATTGCCACCTAGGTAGGGCCAGCACCGCCAGTATAGGTGCTATAAAGGTAAAACTCCCTCCTTGTATGATCGGTAACCTGGTGAAGAATAATGATGGAAATCTCAGAATTATACATGGGAGAACATTGTTAAAAGAAACTATCAAGGGTCAGGAATAGATCTATATGCAATTTTGAGAATAGGTAAATGCAATTGAGTCCTCTCTATTGTACACATTATACCTAAGGCACTATAACTACCAAAATGGTAGCCTTAGCGACATCACTACATAGTTTCATCTCTGGAATGGATTTGTTGCGTTTCTTTTATTTCCCTTTATCTTTATCCATTTTAAAATGGACAAAAACATCAGTCCTATGGGAAATTCCATCATCCCAAATTTATTTTTTATCAAATACGACAGCTTCATTGATTTAACCAAGGAGTGCCATATTTAACACCCCCATGAAATAACCCATGACCGTATTTCACGGCCCTGTGACTTCATCAAAACGGCGGTTTGTTTACATTTGAACTGCATAGAAAGCCCATAGAAAAAAGCCAATTAAGCCCTTTTAGGCTTCCCCCTGCCATGATTTCAGCATTTTGAATCGAAAAATAAAAAAAATTAACACAAAGGTACACTCATTTAAGTCTGTTGACTGGGTTATTTCACTTGTTGACACTTGGGCCGCATTTCACTCGGCCTATGGCCTCGTGAAATACGGCCCAAGGTCAACTCGTGAAATAACACAGTCAACAGACTGAAACTCGTGCACCTTTGTCTATTTATTTTACACATTGGAAATAATATCAAAAGAAAATAACATCATCCTTGGGCAAACCCATCAATCTTCATTGCTTTATTTATTGCTTTGTTTACTGGGAAAATTGTATCCCTTTTCCCTGTCCATAACGCGATGGACAGAGTCTGTATGCTGGCTCCCCTGTGGGCTACTAATGTAAGTCCCCGAGGAAGCCAATATATTAAAATATTATCAAGGTATCTTAATTCGCCTCTAAGACAAACACATGTATCATATTGGTCATACCATATGCTGCAGCAAGTACTGCTATTCATTAACGGAGCCTGGCCCCACTGTCTGGCAGGATAAATACAAGAATAATCAATCAATCAATATGCTTACCTTGTTCCAAAGGTGGACTGCAGCAGCGTGGCTATTCCATCGATAAAGAAGATAGTACTGATGACTTCAGCTTTGCCCACGTCGTCGTCTCCAATACACATGGCGGGGGTGATGAGGAGGGGGACCGTGACAGTGCACCCGAACAACAGCAGGTAATGCTGCAACACGTTAAAGTGACATGGTCCAATGATTAGGGTTCAAAAATCAATTTTGTTAAAAATGAATCAAAATGTTCCCTATGGCCATACTTCATGTGCTAGCTACTTTATTTCATCTCATTCCCTATACTTCAGCTTAAAATCTGACAAATTATCAGATTATGGCTCAATTTACTAATTTCGGAGTGCACGCTATAATTCCCCCATTGAAAAAACACTGTAAAATACTACACTTGGGCCATGTCGGACCCTCTAATTGGGCTCTTATTGCCTATAGATAACATTTTATTGGGCCCTATTCTCCAAATATGACATTGTACTAACATATAAAACATCTTTAAGCAGGAGTTAAAACATGAAAAAAATCGGACCATGTCACTTTAATGTCTCAATCAGTACATGTAGGTTTACATGACTTTGCATGATTCAGCTAAATGTTTACTTAAGGTGGTTGCCTACTTTGTATCAAAAGTATCTAGATTTACCCAGAAACTATGTTCTAGGTACCTTACATCATCCTCAACCCAAACACCAAAAGAGATATGAATGGTCCCGACCTTCTTTTTTAACTATTGGATTTTGAAAATTATAAGTCATTAGGTAAGGCCAAAGAGGAAAATCACTGTTAGTCGATGAGGAATAATAGTAAAAGTAACTATATTCTGTTTAAACTTCCCTATAACATCAATCAGATCATTTGCAACATGTTAATGGCTGTATCTCATGAGATTGTAACAATTGGATAGTCTTTGACTGGGTGACATCTTTGACCGGGTGACATCTTTGACCAGGTGACGTCTTTGACTGGGTGACATCTTTGACCGGGTGCCATCTTTGACTGCCCAGATTAAAGCAATTGAAAAGGGGTCTATTTAGAAAGAAATGCAGGGGGAAAAGTTGATTTATATTATGACACTACATAATACAAATTTCCTGGCATTTCCGTGTATATAGCCTCTCATTTCAGCTGTTTTAATCTTGCCAGTCAAAGACGTCATCCGGTCAAAGATGTCACCAAGTCAAAGACGTCACCAGGTCAAAACGTCACCCGGTCAAACACTATCCAACTGTTACAAAGTCGTGAGACTGAGCCTAAGGTCTCAATTAGTTACATAGGTTTACATGACTTTGCATGATTCACTCAAAATTGCTTGAGAGTCTGGCTATGCTGGATCCTCATGCCAGAGTCTGGCAATGCCGGACTCTGGGGAGAGTCTCTTTCAGCCTGCAAGAGTCCAGCATGGTCAGACTCTGACATGAAGATCCAGCATGGCCAGACTTTCAAGCAATTTTGCAAAAGTCCAGACTGTTATTGAAGGTCCAGCATAGCCGGACCCTCTCTAAGATGACCCTTGACCCATCTTTTATAGTCCAGCAGTGTCTGACCCTTGTCTGAGGGTGCTAATGGCTACATTAGCTGACGCTCATATTTGCCTCTGTGATACATTGAAAAACTTACAAGTAAAAATCGACCCCAAATTAGCTCCTAACCCATCTTTAACTTTAACAATATCAACGATCAAATGTTGGAGCTCATCTGTTCACTTAAATTAAAAATAGATTGATCAGTTAATCGCAAAGCTTTACCTAAACATCTATGATAGGACAAAAGGAATTACAAGGTGTGTTTCAGGCTACGTGACCCTACCTACCAGAACAGAGCCGACCCTTGTTGCAGGGGAAGGGGGGGGGGGAATCAAGTGCTGCAGCGCCATCCGCATTGAGTGGCTAGAGTGGAAACTACACACAGTCATTTTTAACCATATTTTGAGCAGTTCTTACACAAAAGCTATTCAAGCTTAATTTCTGTTGTAATATTTCCTTGGAAGATTTACCCTTTCGCAAGTTATATTTCAATGTAGCATTATAAAGCTTCTGCCGTTGTCTCAATATGAGGGTTTCATTCATGCTCTCTCAATGCAATGAAAATGCACTGAGGGTAGGCTATATGACCATGGCCCTCCTTCAGTACAGTGGTGCCACCTCATGCCAATCATGTATACTAAAGACCTTCCAACAGGTTTGGACCACACTGGATGGACAGTGTGGCCTGCTCTCTGCCCTGTTTGAGACTGCCGCTACTAGGCCGGTGCAGCAGCATATATGCTCCGCGGTATAGAGGGCGCCACAGCACTTGACTCCCCCCCCCCTGTTGCAGGGGCATACATCACTGAGAACTGACTGATTAGTTAGGCCAATTAGGTAAATTAGTGTAATTACAGCTTAGTGGGGCTCTGTCTCTCTAAGAAAAAGAGCTATCAATTTTCTAACACTACCAGTATACCCCACCTAAATCAACTACAGGGAATGGTGAGGTTTATTTTTCTGTACTTCTGATGGTTGCCTAGCAACAGGCATATTTGGTACTTATCTATAGTAGCAGTGCTAAATACTGTTGCATTACAGTTGGATGTTATAAAGATCATCTTGCAATAGTCTAAGGTGATTATATCATACCATGTACATCTATATATATATATATGTATTGGCTCAGCTTGCCTAGCAACAGGCATATTTTGCTATTAGTGCATAGCAACAGCACCCAGTAGCTATACAGAATGAAGTTCTTTATAGCATCTTGTTCATTCTACGCTAAGGTAGTTATATCATGAACTCTACATAATAGAGGCACTCACTGGCCCCAACATTGGTGGTATATGTGTACTGAGAGCTCTATCTATAAAGTCATTTCCTCAAAAATGATGGGTCTGCCCATCAATATTTAGGCCATAGGAACAAGTAAAATTGACATGCAGTCATTTTGCACCTTGGCTCCTGACAATTAGATAAACAGAAGAGATTCTATGCCAGAAAAGCGATGTATGTCCTCTAATTCTCAGGGGAAAGAAGTAAGTATTGCATAGGAGCCTATGATTTTCATAAATTGCAATGTGCAAGGTACAATATAGATTTATAAAATTAGACATAGACACATAAGTTTTCTTTGGAAATCAAAATAACTCCTTTTTTCAACAGTGGGGGCAGTGTGTTTCATGACAACTGTTGATTGATCAATGTGATCTCTCCTAGAGAGTCTTTAATAACTACAAGCCTTTCATTATGACTCAGTCCTGAGTTGGGTATGCAGATATTTATTTATGTATTTATTTTGGTTGAGACAAACTCAGCTGATAACAGCTATGCTAAATTTGCGGGGTCCCATAGCGGGTTCTGTGTGTAAGTCCAATCCTCCTTCCTAAACTGTCCCTACATGGACAGTATGATGTGTAAACATCACTCTATTGTTTATATGTGATAATGTGATACATTGTACCACAAAGGTCAATATCTTGACCATGATTTTGGTGCGTCCACTGCACCAATTCTCAGGCCCCTAGGCGAGGTGCCAGAGAAATACAGAGACTCTTAAAAGAAAAGACCAGCCTAATTTTACGTCACACTCTTTTTCGATTTTTCCGTTTCTATTTGCTAAATTTACATTGGCTCTTGTGGCTTTCTTGATAACTCATTTTATAAAATAAAAAGCAAAAATGGTTTACAAATACTTCCTATAGACGATGAATAAACCCATAACCTTATCTCGACTATCTGGCATACTATAAATGATAGTGAAAGATACTGTGTTTGCATAGGGTTAGATAGGCTGGGTTTGATTCTGGTCCTCTGTGACGTCACTCTCTATAAAATACTTTCAGGTTTAACTGCTACATGCTGCATATTTCAATAGTATCTACATCAGAATATTGCTAATCAATACAAATACTATTGATAGAAAGCCACATTGCCTTAGGCTGGTCTTTTCTTTTAGCAATGAGACTATAATAATCATACATTGATTATTACCACCCTGTGTGGAATAATTCATAAAACATTACTACAACTATATATATTTAAGTCCATGATATAGCCAAAGGAATCCTGCAGTAACGTCTGTGCAACTCAAATGAATATCATGTAGATGATTTGGTTTGTGTTGAATAAAAAATTAAAATATGGGGGGGGGGGGGGTTGATATAGTATGTCACTAGAGAGCTACAGTAGGGACCCCTGCTATAGGGCAGGATAACATCTTTAACCCTTTAAGGACGCATGTCGCTAAAGGATGACATTTGTCGTCATTATGCACCAATGTAACTCGCTGGTGCTGCATTGGTGCATCATGCCGACCCTTCTGGAGTGTCTCAACCTCATAAGGTCGGCATGATGCTTGACTGTAGCACTGGCAACTTACTCGTCAGGGCTGCATTCATGCATCATGATGGCCATGGGCATGATGCATTACGGTACAATGCGGTCCTTAAAGGGTTAATATATGTGTGTCCCCGATGAGGTAAATGCTTGCCGTAAAACAGTAACTGGATCTGTACTATCAGCCGTATCAGATATCGAACTAAGGGAGTGGTTACTTTTTAACAACAGGGGGGGGGGGGGGGGCGGTGGATTTTCGCGCCAGCTGGTCCAAACATTTTTAGTCCCCCCCGTGAGAGGGGTCGAAATCTTTTCAGCCCCCCCTCCAGGCAGGTTGAAATTGAGCGCGGCCGACCCCTTTGAGCTATAGTAACGTGCAGGCTTTTCCACTAAAAAGGGGTGTAATTATTTTGGTCCCCCCCTCAAGAGGGGTCCAAAATATTTTGGTCCCCCCCCCTTCAAGGAGTCCAAATTCTATTGGTCCCCCCAAAATCCACCAACCCCCCCTGTTGATAAAAAATGACCACTCCTTAAATGGTAGGCTTCTGGGGTACTCTATAGGAGTAATGCATCACATGCCTTTATCTGATCCTATATACTAATCCCACAATGGGGTGCAATACACCAGTTAGTTTTATGAGTGTTCAGGTACATACCTAAAAGGACATAAAAGGTCATTCTTGTCGTTAACATACTACCCTTAATCCATCCTTGGTAGCTATCTGATATATTAACATTCAGTATATCTTGTCTCTTTCTCTGATGCTGAGGCCAAAAAAAAAGAAGGTTTGTTTCAGGTAACCCGACCGACCCTATCAAAACAGGGCCGACCCTACGTTTTTTATATAATTTTGAAGAAATTTCCACATTTTTACCCTTTTTTGGTCAGTTTTCGGGTCTTCGGATCGGCTGGCTGGTATTTTCATGTTAAAAACAAAAGAAGTTAAAAAAATAAAAAATCCGACCTACCGACCCTACATTTTCTGCCCATGTTACCTGAAACAAACCTTCTTTTTGGCCTGAGTGCTCAGTGATGTGAGTGATACAGGTCTATGACCCTTAAGGTTGTGGAGTCAAGGGGTGAGTGATTTCCAAATATATTCTCGCTTTCTGGTCTTTATTACTCTCTCTATTCTGTTAAGGAAATTTACCCATGTCAGCCAAATATAAATATGCTTCTGTATAGAATAGTATTTTTATGGCAATAGCTATCTGCAATTTTGTCCCTCTAACGGGCGTCAGAAAAGCATACTAAAATCTGATGGATTTTAGAATCTAGCAGGCATTAGAAAGTGAAATCTAGTGGTCAATAGAAAAGCATTATACTAAAATCTGACAGGCATTGGAAACAAACTGACGGATGTTGGAATCTAAATTAGAAAAGCATATCAAATCTGAAGGACAGTATTTAAGGAGCCGTCAAAAGAGAGCAAGAGGGGGTCCAGGTTTTTCTATTCCATAGCTGTTTAAAGGTGAAAAGCCTCATTCGTACATAAATCGTGGGTCTGACCCATATAGAATAACTTATCACCTGCAATAGTGTTTCAAGTGTATATCGCACCTAGCTTTCCTATTTCGGTTTTACTTCAACGTCTTTTTACCCATTCTGGATTATAATAGTATGCATAATATGTCTCACCCGAATTGCATAGGGATATTGAGGAGGGATAATGGTTGCATTTACCCTCAAATGGTGTACCTACTATAAATGGCTATTATAAGTTTATACAGGTCTATTGTAAGATTGTAAGATTTTATTCAATCAGTAATTACGGTTTACACTGCGATTTTCAAAGGTCGAAGACCAACTATGTACATATATATAATAACATATAGACACATACGGTCATTTTTATCAGACAACCGTGAGGTTTGTCTGATGATAGTGGCGTTATCTCAAAGTAAAATTAGTTCTGTATGGATGCCTATAAATAATTTGAATTGACTACAAAATTGGCTGTAAAAATAATGAGGAGTTAGGAGTGTTGGCTAAACTCCATATACTGTTGGTGTAGGTAGCAGTGCTTTTGCACTGGACTTACCATCCCAGTGAGCACAGAACGTTGAATCAACATTGATAACTGGTTGTCAATGTTGATTCAATGTTGATTCAACATTGATTAAACGTTGTACTGAATGTTGTGCCCACTGGGATATGTACAAAAAAGGCAAGAAAATAAAGAGAGATATAATTATTATCATGCAGTCGAGTGTTACTCATATAACTAGGAGCAGTGCTGGTGCACTGAACTTCATCCAGGTAGACTAATTCATGGCAATGCAAGTTAAGAGTTAAATAAAGAAGAGGTATTGCACTGAACTTAAAAAGTGCTTATCATTTGGATTTAAAGATGACAGAGGAGCATTGCTGATGCAATGTACTTACTGTTAGGACATTATTAAAGGAGTCTATGAGGAACATCCGCGTGAATTGTCTAATATTCAGTGGATTATGTTTTCATCAAACTCCAAAAAAGAAAAAGAAAGTAAAGGATTCTATCTCTTTCTTTTATATTGCTTACCCCATTGATATGCAATATTAATCTACCTATACATATTGAACAAGTAATATTACTTATTTAATGTTTGAATAGGTATGTGCCTGAGTCCGAGTCAACTCAACCAATATAGAAAGATCTTCCCGGATGACCTTCTCCAATTTCTATGTTAATTTTTTTTTGCTGATTGCCCTATGTTTCCATATTGTACCCCTAAAATTTCTAATCGAAACTCCACTCAATTTCCGAGTTCTGGCTCGCTAAGTCGGGTGGGGTGTCTGCTCTGGTAGGAAAAACCTCAATTCTAGCCATTTTCAAAGGACTACCATAGGAAAACTCTCAGGATTACAGGTCCATGGGTCATCACACAGGTACTACTTATACTAGAGATCAGGAAAGAAATGATAAAAACCATACCTCTTGTGTTATGTCTTGATGCACAGAGGCTCGGGAATAGGAAATGAATCGATGGACATTAACAAAACTTTAAATAATCATTCCATCGTACACGGAATAAGCCATATACATTAGGCCAAATAAAAAAAAGTTTTGTTTCAGGTAACATGGATGGATCTTCTAGGGTCGGTAGGTCGGATTTCTTTTTTTCTTAAACTTTTTTCTTTACTTCCCCTCTAAAATTGACCCAAAAAAGTGTCAAAAATGGGGAGATTTTTTTTCCGAAATGTTGTAAACCTAAAATTTACCCCAATAAAGTATGAAAAATATAAAAATCTCTATAAATAAATTGCATAAAAAAAACGTAGGGTCGGCTCTGTTTAGATAGGGTCGGTCGGCTGACCTGAAAGAAACCTTTTTTTTTTGGCCTTAGCATAATGCAGGTGTTTTATGTAGATTGCAATGGTACTGCCTACTGTACTGGAACTGTGAAGTGCCAACGAGATTATTTTGGTTCTCGTTTGATGGAATTATGTCCATGTAATGAGAAAATAATATATTTTTGTAGAGAATATAATGATATATAATGAATTATTCTGCTTGACTTTATTTCGTTATTTTTAAGTAGGTCTTTAGATTGTACGTTGATTTTCAACCAGCCCTTCACCCTTCTCTCTTGAGGACGATATTTTATTCTCTAATACATTTCTCACAATATCCTCTGCAGAGAAGATCCATTCATCGTAAATTTCGTAATCATTTCATTCTCACAAGTGAGATTATGATTAGGCCACTTTAAAAAAAAGTTGTTTCTCATCACCAAGCAGTGAAAAATATGATGAGGGCGTTTTTCATTTCATTTTCTTTTTCTTTTACTTTGCACATAAATACATAGGGAAATTTGGACTTTTCGCGAGCAATTTTCACATTTAAGTATTTCAGAGTTTATCAACAAAAGATGTTCAAATGCAAGTTATTTCTAGTTGACTGCATTACTGACAGCATACGCTTTAATTTGATACCAAATTTGCCAAAATTCTTCCAATTCTAACATATCTTTCATCAAAAATGTAAAAAAGGAAAAAAAAAAAGGTTTTCACAAATCATGGTTTTTCTGATGCGTGCGGTGATGAGAAACAACTTTTTCTTTTTTGAGTGGCCTAACTAAAAAGACACCAGCTCAGACATTACCTGAAAGCCCAGTAGGATGGTCATGTACCATGGTGGACAGTCGTCTATACCAAACTGAATTTCTTTCCGCACAGGACCCTGACGCTTCCCGCTCACCGAGTCCCCATTTACCTCCGTGCTGCTGTTCAGTTTGGCCCTCTTCCTGAGTTCCATACTTCCTTCCTAATAATTGACAAAAGTGAATATGTTATTTCATTTCACACCCGCAGCTCTGTTATTTTATTTTTCATGGGATACAGCCATTGCTTTAACCAAGGACGCCCGTATTTAACACGTCCAGTTAAATAACCCATGGCCGTATTTACCGGCCTGTGACATCATCAAAAATGGCGCTTTGTTTACATTTGAACGGTGGAGAAAGAAGTCATTTTAGCCTTTTTAGGCTCCCCCCGTCAGAATTTCAATAATTTGAATCAGAAAACATAAAAAAAAATACGAAGGAACACTTTTAGCCTACGTGAAATACGGCCCTACCTTCAACTCGTGAAATAACCCATTTGACAGGGTAAAACTTGTGAACCTTTGTCTATATCTGATGATATAGAGGTAAATAAAGGCAGCGACAGTTGTACCATAATCATCTCCTTACTCTATATATTAACTATCAATCATTCCTACTCTTAGCATGGGCATCACTCAGTTTTGACTTGATCAGATGGATAGCGTTAGTTTAGAACTATTATGAAAGACATTGTTTTGAGAAAAATAACTCTACAAATTATATCATATGGCCCTCTAGTGGAAGAGCTCAAACTAGTGTTCCATTTAGATACAAGTTTGCGAGTCAGGAGTTTGACTGCGTAGTGGGAGCCAAGAAGACTGTGACTTGAGTATAGAATGTCTTATAGCTCTAACTGGTGCGGACTTGTTCCCGCAGCCACTCTCTGTACACTGACACCAGCAATCTCGTAAGACCTTGGTCTCACGACTTTGTAACAATTGGATAGTCTTTGACCGGGTGACGTCTTTGACGGGTGACGTCTTTGACCAGGTGACGTCTTTGACCGGGAGGCTAGAATAGGCTACCTCTACTATTCAAAAAAATATGTGGATGGTTACCGTATTCGACGTAATAAGCGCACAGTGCGCTTAAAAAATAATTTTAAACTAAAAAAACAAAAGCAAAATTTCATTCTAATAAGCGCACACCCCCACACTCTTTCTCCCCAGTTCCTTTGATGGAATAGACCTTATTTCGACATAATAAGCACACAATACACTTACCAATGTATTATATTCCACTTTCGTATTAGTTAATAGCACAATTGGGCTAAAGATCGGACATATTTTAGGGGTTTTACAGTCTAAAATTAGCCCTAAAAGGGGGGTGTTCACTTTTTAGGGGATGTGCGCTTATTAAGTCGAATACTGCCTAATACTTTGGGCAGTGTAGCTCTTCAAATTCCACATAATATAGAAAGTGACGTCTTTGACCCGGCAGAGGAAAAAATATAACATTATGCTATGATGCACGTAAAAGGGCCCACGTATAAATATAACAAACTTTGAATAAATTTCCTTTCATATAGTGTGAAAATATCTTTTGACTTTTTCCACCGATTTCTTACTATATAGGTCTAATTTATGCTATGATACCGTTTCCCGGTCAAAGACGTCACCCGGTCAGAGATTATCCAATTGTTACAAAGACGTGAGACTGAGCCTGGGGATTCCATCAGAGCTATTGCCATTTTCCTTTTGGAATTCCAAACATCCCACGGAACCGGCACAATACCTGATGCTCGACCCAAACTCATCTATCATCCGCAACTACCGTGGATGCCTTCAATTTCAATTGCTCACTAGAATCGAAAAAAATCATCTAGAGCTCAAGCTAGAACCAAACACTTGTGTTCGGTCCTGGCTTGTAAATATGTTTGTAGATAGAGGTCGCAGATGCTGTTTATAGTAAGATCTGGCTCAAAAAGTTGTGTATCTGTGTTAATGTGAGATCAGAGGCGTCGGAAGCAAATCCTCTTGGGGGGGGGGGGGGGGCAGGGGGGGGGGTGGCATCCCAACCAACTTTTTCAGGAGAGGTAGGAATTGGAAATTGTGTGTATTATATTACATGTCTTGCAAATTTTGAGGGGCCCAAACATATTCATGCCCCCCTTGTCAGTGATTGGGGAGGGGGGGGGGCTCTCCCCCCCCCCTTTCCTACGCCACTGGAGATACACTGGGGTTGTTATACAGAACCAAAATTTCACCCCCAGTGCTCCGTGTTGTCAACCCAATGGGTTCCCAGCCGTATCTGTGACTATGAAAGCCCTGTCAATTTAGAAAAATTCTGCCTCAGTAATTATCCATTTGCATATCTTGTGAACAAACACTTAGTCAAGTGCATGGAGGAATACATTGGGACGCTACTACCCAATTAGGCTGGAACCGCTTTCTACTGAAAGATCCAATAAACCCTGAAAAAAGGTATAGGAACAAGAATCCTACCTCTTTGGGGGTTTTCCCCTTAGGATCTCCACCCTCACATCGAGTGTTGTCGTCGGCCTCCATCCTTTTTCATTGGAGGATTTAGTCCTCTCCCCTACAAATACACAGAAGACAACCTCTGCATGGATCTGTGCATGTGGTCGGGTGAAGCTCTCACGCACCAATAGCGTTGCACTGCACCCCTAGGTTTGAGCCAAAGAAAGGATCCCTTGTTTAGACCAGCAGCAAGGGGGACTTAATGCATAGTAATTACTAATGGCTACAACAAACCTTTTCACCTTTGGGAATATCAAAGGTTACAGGAAAGTGTTGTTGTACTAAAGAGATTGTGTACTATCAATTAAAAAATGTGTTTTTGAAGAATTTACCAGATGGTACACTCTTTATCCAAGTGATATAATAGTGGCTTCAGGTTGGCAGATGGTCCAGTGTATATCCCACATAGTGGGACATTATAGAGCATGAAAAACATGTTGTAGCCATTAGTAATGACTATCTATAGACAAAAACAACAAGACAAGGTGACGTTTTTATAATAAAGTTGTGTTTACATTAGTTTCAGCAGAATCCTCACAGCATTATTTGTAATGGCTACATTTGCAAACATGTCATATCAGATGATCCCCAGGACAATTATCTTTCTAATAGTATATATTAGGCTTTTGAGGTTATATTCAGAGAATTTCAAAAATTTTAAGATCAACTTTTCTTGATGCACAGGTCTATAGTTGGGTTATTTAGGTCACCACACTCTCATCCCATGGCATTGAAATATGTGTAGCATGTTATATTTGATGTTCAGCAAGTGTACAATATGCTCTTTGTCAGTCATATATTGGCAGCTGCTCAGGGGTTAGTGGCACTTACACCGTACAAACCCGATCAGCCGCCAGAAATTAACCCTGTAGCTACGGGTGATGCCAATTTGTTATCATCCACCCAAAAACGGGTGATGCCAATTGCCATCATCCACCCAAAAACGGGTGATGCCAATTGGCATCATCCACCAAAAAACGGGTGCTGCCATTTGGCATTATTTTGAAAAATACAAACATTTTCTGGGAGAAAAAAAGTGTCATATTTTTTTCACATATTGTAGATAAAATATGTTTCTTTCAGCCCACATTATAAGACATTCACATTTTATCGTCCCCATGGTAGATCTGGGCCTAATCTGATATGACATGGAAATCCCCCGTTTTTTGTTGTAATAGCAGTTGAGAATGCCAGTATTCAAGGGTTTGGGTGAATTTCTGGGTCAGTAGCTAACATATAACGTATGGCTCATTACATGGCAGCTGATCTGGGGTTACTGACTATTGCTGAGCCAATATCAGCTTACCCTCATATTGGCCCAACAATAACAATAAGGGCCATGATAAACAAGATCAACCCAATATTGGCTAGCTGGTATATATTATTACATCATGTCCCCACCCCCCGCTTTAGACTAGGCCCAAAAAAGGTCAGAAGTTAAATGGGGACAAAAAGGGTCAAAACACCCCTCAGTCCCTACTTTGAAACTGCTTCCCATGCCCCTGCCTGCAAATTGTCAATGTTGAAGGACCGGCTACATTTTTGGAGGGCCGGATAGCCACATATCTGATGATATCTGCATTTTTAGTATAGATGAGTTTTTTTCTGTTAGAAATACCTTTTATTTGTAATCATTTATGGCCAAACCAGGATAGGTATATAGTTTTACACAGTATATTGACATACATATTTCAGTTTTAGAAGCCCAATTGAATTATTCTAGTTCAGAAAAGCCTAACATGTAACTGGACATATGGTCCTGCTATGTCACTTGTGAACCTGCTGGACTGGTGGCATTTTAGAAGGACATTGCCACTGTCCTGCATGTTTTTGCAATGACTGCTACATAGCCATTGGTGAGACAGAGGATGCTCTGTTCATGTTTCAATGATACTATACGATAAGCAGCTGGTACCTCAGGTCAACATAAAGGATGATCACTGTCTAATGGCGTCACGCTCAGTCGAGTGTCTGGAAAGGCTCATACCTACAGGTCATAATGTATAACCATCGCTGGCAACCACGTATAACCAGCGGATCTTCAGGATCTCGGAGAAACCACGATGGCACCAACTCACCACTCAAGAATATATGAATAGAGATTGAGGCAGGTTGAACTGTTCCCAGTGACAGGCTAATGTCGAAATGGTACATTGACTATTGTTCTATTTCAGTCACCCTCACCCAGCCCTGTGCATAGTATTATGTAACAGCGCCGTCATCAGAGTTGGCATGAGTTGGCGTCAATGACCACCCTCAGACTAAAGGGCTCCTAGTGGTTAGGCCATGGGCGCGGCCATGTCCAACCCCCGGTGCTTCCTTTTGTTGCCTCTAGATGGGGCCCAAGTCAGGATAGTGATTGCTTCAGTCTGTGTTACCCTGAAGACATGAGAATAGCACTGGCCCTCAGTAACTGGGCCTACGCACTGTAGGGCCAAGTCCTGGGAACCACATCAGGTAGAAGCGATAGTGGCCTGCCCTGTGATGTCATAACCCCCGGTTAGCTGCTCTACTATATGGATGCTTTTGGTTGCTTTTCGGTTTGTGATCTCATCCAATATGTTGTCATATCATGTTAAAAAAATAGAAGCAATCAGAGGATGCTCTCACCTGTTCCTAGACCATAACATCATGATACTTATGATTGGGTCATTAAGACAATTGGTTTACTCTATACTAGTATAATGGGTGAGCATGTTAAGCCCGCAGATCTCGGTACCCCTCCACCGACAGTCAGGGCGCAGTCGGGACAGGTACTCAGCCCTATTTATAGGAGAGCTGGGGCTTAAAGAGGGTCTGTCAATCAGGGCCCAGCCTGGCCAGTACTTCAAATGCCCTCCAAACCCCTTACATAACTACCTCCCACCTACCCCACTCACCTGGCAGATCCTCTCACCCTCCCCCACAGGTTCACTGGGACTCCAAGCTGGATACAAATTACATAGAAAATGTACTAGGGGAACTGGGTGGATTTTATTTCCACCCATTTGAAGATTGCCTGGGTACTATGATACATAGAAAGAAAATTCCAAAATATTTGGTTTACACCTCTCATGTTCTACATCACAGAAGAAATAGAATTGATCATTTAATATTTCTCTTTTTTTTTCTGGAGACCCTGACTATACTAAGAAAAGCTCATGTATAAGCTGTACCCTATATAGGCATGTTTGGTAGCAAAGGAAGGCTGAAACTCACGTAGAAGCCATGGCTTATACACACAAATTTACGTGTCCAATACTGTCTAATTATATGAAACCAATAATGGTATATGATATATATATATATATATATATATATATATATAACCAAATGTCAAATGTTGGGGGATGGACTATAGTCTAGTTCCTCCTACACTCCCACAGGCTTCCCTACCAGCCTCCTTAGTTACCAGCCAGGCCCCAGCCAGGCCTGTTGTTACTCAACAGGATTTGGTGTATTTTTTTCGAAACTGATGTGTTAATTCAACTTCCATAAAATCTTGCGTATAACCTGCCTCTCGCTTATAACCTGCACCCCAACTTTGAAAGAATCCTATAAACCACACTTGGGTCCTGACAATCGCCATTTCAGTGCTGTACCATGTTTACTGTAAAACCTCGGGTATAAGCCTAACTCTCGTATAAGCCGCACCCCGAGTTTGAGGCGATCATATAAGCCTCACAAGGGGTCTGATTATGGCGACTTTAGTACTGTACCATAGTAGCAAATACTCTCGTATTATAAGCCGCACCCCAACTCTGGGCCGACGCTATAAGCCGCACCAGCGATCTGACTCGCGTTCTAGCCGCAGCTTATACGTGAAGTTTTACGGTACACCTAGACTTTGAGATTATTGTGTAACCCGCACATAACCCTTTGGTTATACACGGGAATTAACGGTATATGAAATGATATCTAAATTACTCTTAGATTATGGTAAGGTGCACCAACTATTGATACAATTGAAGTAAAGATCATAACATGGTACTACAATGAAAGGAAAGTTTTATTGTACCAACAAGTTGCCATTGTAACAGTGTTATAGATACTCTTTCTTTTATTTCAATGAGCTCACAAAGAACTTGTTTATTAAAAAATATAATCACATACAAAATACATACTGAACAAATAGATATCTGCATCGTGAGTTAGGGAGTGGTAATTTTTTAACAACGGGAGGGGGGGGGGGGTCGGTGGATTTTTGCGCGAGCGGGTTGAAATTTTTTGGTTCCCCCCTCAGGCAAGTTGAAATTGAGCGCGGCCGACCCCTTTAAGGTATAGTAATGCGCAGGCTTTTACGCTACAAAGGGGTGCATTTTTTTTGGTCCCCCCTCAAGAGGGGTCCAAATCTTTTGGTTTCCCCCCCTTCATGGGGTAATTTTATTGCTTCCCCCCCAAATCCACCAAACCCCCCTTTTGTTAAAAAATGACCACTGCCTTAAGCTTAATTATGTCGATTGCCAAGCTTCCTTCATCATCGCGTAGAAATCCTCGGTCTTTTCGATGGAGGCGCTGACAGCAATGTAGTAGTTGAGGAAATCCATGTTGGAGATCTGAGGGAACATGGAAATAGGCAAATTAGGTTATAGTTATATAATAGACACAGCTAGAATGACAAAACTGTATTCAAAGGTGGCTTTTATTTTAAAATGTTGGGGTCATATTTGATCAAAACATTTCGGCTGGTTTGGCCTTCATCAGAAAAATAAGATCACAAAACTGAAATTGACCTTTTGAGTTTTGACAAGATTATTTGCCTTCTCATTTTCACGGTCTACCTATTGTCAAAATATGACTTGGATTACGAACTTATGAATTCAGCCACTTCCTCTAATGCAGCCACTCCCTCTAATGCAGCCACTCCCTCTAATGCAGCCACTCCCTCTAATGCAACCACTCCCTCTAATGCAGCCACTCCCTCTAATGCAACCACTCCCTCTAATGCAGCCACTCCCTCTAATGCAGCCACTCCCTCTAATGCAACCATTCCTTCTAATGCAACCTAACACAATTTAAATCATTCAAGTTATGTAATTAGGTTTAATATAGAACAATGTAAAGCCTCAACTTACGGTTCCGCCAGGATTTGCGCCAAACTGGCTCATCCACCTGTCAAAGACTTCCTCCTCTTTCCACTCTCCTGACTTGAACTTAGGATGGGACTTGGGACTGAAACCAATCAGTAGTAATGCAATGGTGAATGAAAAATGGAAAGTCTACTATGGAAATCTATATTTCATCAAAAATGTTACAACCATCCAAGCCAACATTGCTTAGTGGGACCCATATGTATTTTTACGTGGACAAGGTGATTTGCCCATATCTAGATTATGGTCCTTTTTGTCCAGGGCTACCAGTGGGAATCCATATGGGTCAGCCCAGTGCCCATCTCGAGCCCAGATTAAATGTAAACTATAAAAACATACAATAAATGGTAATTTCTGGAGGAAAATCAGATGTCAGCATGTTTTGAAATATTTGCAATGTATTTATGGAAAGAAAAGTTTTCGTCGGTTGGCCCATCTGGGATCCCACTGGTAGCCTAGGACAAAAAGGACTATAACGAAAATATAGGCAAGCCCAGCTGGCCCAAGTAAAACACATGTGGGCCCCAGGGACAAATGCTGGCTGGGATAAAACCTCCCGTAGATGCTGCAGCTGGCACGTGAGTTTGATCGCCGGTGCGGCTTATAGGATCGGCCCAGAGCCTGGGTGCAGCTTATACGTGAGTTTTTTTGCTATTATTAGGTACCACGGATAGTTTGAAGAAACCCATCACTGAAGAAAATTGCTATACTGGTTAGGAAGCTGATAAAGAATTAAAAAGAATGGTGGTAACTATGTTAAGATTCGTTCAAAAATAAAAGTTTCAGTCATTTAGCACCTTCATTCTCAGTAGCCAATGGGCCAATTTAAAAGGGATAAAACATCCATTCTGATGTCAATATGCAGCTGAAAAAAGATATTTCCCAATCAACTATATACGGACATTGTACAAATATCTTCAGAATGTGTTTGGCCACATCTACATTGAAATATCGTACCCTCTAACATTGCAGAGTTGCCAATCCCTTACCACTGAAATGGCCATTCTGCCATTTTGACCCCATAGCCATCTCAAGGTGCACATACTTAAGGACTTTGGTGTTGCATATAATGAATCTACATGTTACATAGAGCATGAATAATTTTTCTCAGATCATTTCCTGTATGTATTTTTTAAGTCATATGTGTTTAAAAAGGGCAAGATCACTAATATATACCCTTGTCACAAATGCTTTACTACAAAGGATGCCATGGATTGTTAAAAAAAATAACTATGATTTAATTTTGCCACTGCACCATCTATAGGATTGCTCAGCTCTCTTCACATGGTTATAATAGCTATTTCAAACTTCAGTGTGAAGGGCGGGACAAACTTTTTTTCTAATAATAACATGTCTTTTAGCCTATTATTTTCTATGAGATGCTGCAAAAGTACGAATTTTTGATAATTTGTATTCGTCCCAGGGATCACAGTGAAGCCTCATGTGTATCTTAATAAATGGTGCTGGTATATTTCAAGTGCAACGTATGGTGCAAAGGCCAATCCAGTTTATGTGACAGAGAGTCAAATCAGCTGCAGGAAAACAGGTGACAAAACCTGTAATTTCACCCAAAGTGACCCCCAGTTAAGACATGCATAGCAAGCACAACCTACTTAATATAGTTCATATTCCAGATGAGCAGTGGCATTCTTATGGGGGTTTACTATTTCTGTATCTTCACTTTCCTGGCCTCTAGAGGCCTGTAAAGATTGGCATATTTCCTCTGGGGATTGGCGATTTCGCAGCTATGCCTCGCTTATGCCTCGCTTATGCCTCGCTTATGCCTCGCTTATGCCCGGTACCTACTATTATGATACAGTAATAAAGCCCCTATTCGCCAGTGCAGCTTCTGAGATCAGCCCAAAGTCTAGGTGTGGCTAATATGCAAAAAGGTAGGCTTATAGGCGAGGTTTTATGGTAGGTCTCATATAAGTCAATTTTTGTTCGTTTTTCTTATCTGTTTGCATTTCTGTCAAGAAAAACAAACTCCCACTGAGCTAAGAGGCCTGAATTATGAATAGATTTTCAGGAAATGACTTTTTAAAAAGAATATCCAACACCTTTTTATTCTTAGTTAATGGAAAAACTGTGAGTCATTCTGGTGAGTCATGAGTCGATATGGCGATTCATGACTCATTCCTGGTAGTCTCAATATGAAAAAAACACCTACCCTAAAATTTGAGACCATGTTGCCTGAAACACTAATTCTTGGACCTTTTACTTTGACACAGATAAGTATTGATCAGTTTGTGTTGACTTACCTGTACAATTTTTTAAGTTCCTCAAGACTGATCTCTCCATCACCGTTTAAGTCAAATCTAGCAAATGCCCTGGTGACCTCCCTCAGGCGCTTGTCATCAATTGGTGGCTGAAAGAAGTAGATACTATATTAGGGAGTGCTCATTTTTTAACAACAGGTGGGGGGTGGTGGATTTGGGGGGGGGGGGGTAAAAGATTAATACCCCTTGACTGGGGGGGAGGGTAAACAATTTAGAACCCTGTTGGGGGGGTCAAAAAATTCAAACTGTTTTGAGGGAAAAAGCCCTTGTGTTACTATGTTACAAATAGGCGTGAGCGCGCGATTTTCGGCCTGCCAGGGGGGTAAAAAATTTCAACCCCTGAAGGGGTTTAAAAAATGAGCACTCCCGAATAGGCCGCTCAAAATAAAAGTTGTTTCTCATTACCAAGCAGTGAAAAATATGACAATGGTGTTTTTTTTAAAGCTTTTACAATATTTTACTCAGGGCTTAAGGTGGGTCGATCCATTGTAGTTCTGCAACAAACCACCAGGGGGCACCTGTTCTGGATTGTCACATAGTGATGGCCAGGTTGACAAAACCCTTAGAGGTGGTCTGACCGAGGCTAGAACTCTCCACCTTAGCATTGTGAGACAGGCATCAAACCATGACTCTAAACTGTCCGTTGGGGAAGTTGCACTCATAAGCTCTACAGATAAGTCTGTTAGTATATTCCCATTTCTTTACAACTTTTTTTTTCCATCACCTAAAACCTTTAAATTATGCATGGGACCATATATCCAAAATACATTTTCAAGAAAGGAAACATTAAGGCATATGCTCTGAGAAATTTATATAAGAATTTAGCTACTTTGTAATACAATTTCATGTAGACACATAGACTTAACGCTTCAATGTCTCCGAAAATAGCTCAAGACCCCCCAATTTTCTTGGCTACTTTGGAGAGTATATGCTATCATGCTCTTATGCTGAAAACCTAGTGAAAATCTAGCTACTCTTGGACCAAAGGATCGACACACCTTAAATATATCAAATTTGAACTTTTCGCGATCAATTTTCACATTTCACAATTTGAACTTTTCGCAATCAATTTTCACATTTTAGTAATTCAGACTTTATTGATCAGCAAAAGTTGATAAGAAAAAGAAAGCTTTTTCTTAGCCCATTGAATATGGCCACATTGTATTCAATGGGGGGCATTGAATATGGCCCTTCCTACAGTAAAGCATAGTAAATCTTGTTTTTCAAAAAAAATATAAACTAGAGCTGGTGTAGACCAGTACCTTGAGTGCGGCGTAGAACTCCCTGAAGTTGATGTTGCCTCTGCCGGTTGCGTCTATCTCGTGGAACAACGCGATCAGCGTCTTCTCGTCCATGTTGAGTTCTTCGGCCTTCAGGAAACCTTTTACGAACTCATCCATCTGCAGCCGACGGTCTCCGTCTCCAACGTCGTCCAACTTCTTGAAGAACCTACAAGTAGGTATGTACCGTGAAACCTAGCGTACAAGCCTAACTCGCGTATAAGCCGCACCCCGAGTTTGGGCCGATGCTATAAGCTGCACCAGAGATTTAGGTAGGGTGACTTTTAGTACTGTAACAGGGGTAGACACTAACTTTTTCAGCTGTGGGCCTCCCTAGGCTCACCTTGAAAAAAGGGGGGGGAGAGCAAAAAAAGGGCCAACTCTAGAAAAGGTACTTACTTGCAAATCATCCGGATGCCGTGAGTGCCTTGAGCAAGAGTGTGGGCTTTAAGTTGTTCAAGTGGTGAGCCCTTATTCCGCATACCTGGGTGAGAGACAATTTGAACGTTTAGGGCTCAGTATCACTAACTGAGTCTTTGTGACAATTGGATAGTCTCTGACCGGGTGACGTCTTTGACCAGGTGACATCTTTGACCGGGTGACTTCTTTGACCGGGTGACGTCTTTGACTGGGAAGCTAGAAAAGGCTATTTTATTTTCTATTAGATTTTTTTCATATCTCAACTATTTGAAAAGGTTTATGCGTATATCATGCATAAAACATTGGACAGTGCAACTCTTCAAAGTCCACGTGATATAGAAAGTGACCCCTTTGACCGGGCAGAGCAAAAAAAACAAAACATCATGCTATAATGCACATTATAGGGCCTACATATAAAAATAACAAACTTTAAATAAATTTCCTTTCATATAGTGTAAAAATATCCTTTGACTTTTTCCACCCGTTTCTTACTATATAGGTCTAATTTATGCTATAATAACACTTCCCAGTCAAAGACGTCATCCGATCAAAGTCGTCACTTGGTCAAAGACGTCACACAGTCAAAGACTATCCAATTGTTACAAAGTTGTGAGACTGAGCCTTAGTACCAGTTTGATATGTAGGTTTTTATGTAGGTTTCCTGGATTATAGTATGTCATTTTTACATGATTTGTGTATCAATAGTGGTAGTACACACAGAGACAAGAAACAGCGTCAAAAACTCCCAGAATGACTCCCCTCTCTAGGGGAGCCCAGATCATTATTTGACTCTCTTCTGAAGGTGAGCAGAGAGCTAGGTGACTCCCCTGGGTGACTTCCTTGATACACGACGCAGTGTCTTTTCTCTGTGCATGTATTCGTATACATGTAATAAATTTGATGTTATATTTTAAGCTCTTTATTTGAAGATGATATTAAAGTTTAAGTGGTATTTTTTTCCAAAAAGCAAACAATGGAAGTGGTATTGAGCATGAATAACCTCATACATGTATTTCACTGTCCGTTTCAGGGTATGTGTCCGACTCATGATGAATCTACCCAATATACATCTGCATGTCCCGTAGGTATTTTGAATTGCAATATTTGAATAAATCTGAATAAAACAAAACAAGACCTACCTCCATACTTCTCCTTCAGGTAAGCCTCTTGCTTGTCGGAAGCAGCCATTTAGTTTTAGTGTAGTTCTGAGGGGTGTGTGCTCCTATACTTATTCTCTCTCTCTCTCACTGTGCTGTGAATACCTCTTGGACCTGCCCTGTACCTTTATATACCAGCCTTGGGGTCACTCTCCAATCACAATAACTCATTGCCACAATAGCCCGGAATTAATACATACATTGTTCCCTCGAGGGGGAGGGAGGCAGGTGGGGGGGGGGGGGGGTCATTCCTCAGCATTAGTAACTATATACATGTGTGAGCATGATTCCAAGGGAAAGGTACATGCTTTTAGAATCTAGACAAGGGTCCAGAAGGGTGTGTCTTTTGTGTAATCTTGGAGGGAAAGGGTTACATTATAAGCTCTAAGGGTGGACGAGCTCTCAGATGATTGTTATCCTGCCTTCCTCAACAGTAAAGATACGATCCAAGTCTATGTTTCGTTTAGAGCGAGAACCATTAGGGTACGATTTTGGCCGGGATTTTGGCCTATGTCATTTTTCTTAGTCCCCTTGATATGGGGATTCTTTTCTCTACCTCCCGTTAAAAAGGTGCCATTCTGTTGATTTTCGTGCCGTGATAAGCGTCCGAAATGTGAAGTGATGTTTACACACAGTCACTATAAAAAAGATAGCGGGTGCCCCCCCCCCCCCTAGCCCGTGATCAATTTAAACATGGTCGGTTATGGCCGAAAAAGGGGTAGATTCACCATGAGTCGGATACATACCCTGATATGGGGACTGACATCTTTACTTATTCATGTACGATGGGTTTTGTTGTAAGACTTTATTGTACACATTGCACTTAACATTAGCATTATTCACACATATATGTGATGTGTTTTCACAAAACCAGTCTGAAGTCGCAAAAATGGATTTCAGGATTATACTGCTCTCTAAATCCTTATATACCTAAATTCTAACCTTATTACCCTCATTATCTCTGGTTTATGATATGCGACTTCCGACTGGTTTTGTGAAAACACATCACATATATAGATTACAAGGCTTCAGAGAATGCAACCTCAAGTGACAGCCTCAAAGCATGTGTCGCCTCAAGGTGAATCTACCCTGTGGGTTTGAAACAGAGCATGTGGGGGGAGACTGTAAAGCCCACCCAGGAACCATCCAAGGCTGTGCCCGGAGTTGCTATGCTTTGATATGCCCTTTAAATATTAAAGGATTGTTTGAGATCCTATACCTAGCAAAACAGGGTCGACCCCTTTTCTCCACTTTTCTTCTCGGGACCAAATATGCGGAATTGTCCCCAAAGCTTAGTAAAGTAAATAATTCTATTTTAGAATTACAGCAAGAACCACAAAGCCTATTATAAAGAAAATCCTTTCATTCGTCATATAAATTTTTTTATATTCTTTTATTAAACTAAATATAATTAAATCACAAGGTTTGAGTTCAGAGGAGTCCACATTCATCGGGTGATTCTAAAATGATTGAGCGACAGAGAATCGGCCCACCAACCCTACTTCCTATAGCCATGCTACATAGGCCCAGGCTTGTTAAGAGCTGCCCAGGGGCCAAGGTAGTTGTACACAGTAGCCAAACCCGATTAACAGGTGGGGACTACATAGGCCCTATTCAGGTTACTAACTCCCGCATTATCGCCCCCTGCCCATGCAGTTTCCGGTTATGGTTGTGTAGGCTAGCCTAGACTAGGCCTGTCTGCCGCAGTACCCCAGCCTAACTTAAAATAGGTATAATTTGGGTTCGCATCGGTGACTGAAAGTAAGTTTAGTTCTGTATGTAGCCTACATGCCCAAAACGCTATGTTACCCCATGGTCAACTCCCAACAAAACCATGCTACATATTTTAGATATTGTTCTAAAATATTTAGGTGGATAGATCGAATAAATGCCTTTGTAAATAAGTGGTCTTACTTAACTCAGTGTGACGTTTTGAAGCAAAGAAATTATTTCTTTAAAGATGACAAGCATAGGCTCAGTGTCACACAGTGAGTGAGTGAGGTGGGGGAGGGTAGGCTGGACCAGAAACTGCCTGAGCGCGGGCATTATGGGAAACCTGAATAGGGGGAATACTGGATATACTCCTGGGGGTCCAGAGGCAATGTCATTGATATGAGCCAAGCCATATGTTATCTATTATTCATGCACATATAGCAGAGTCTCTGCTTGGAGAGATGTGAAAGCCTGTGCTTGGAGAGTGTATAGGGGTGACCTGAGTGCACAGGGTGCCTGTTTATGCAGGCCGTCCTGTTCTGCCATACTAGTATATAGCCAAATATAGCCAGCATAGCTAAACACTATAAATCACAGAGCAAAACCGCCTATATTATGGAGCATGTGGCATTTGGGTAATGATTAATCAGTGACACAATCCTTGCGATATAGCAAGAAACCATGACATATTCCAATAAGCAACATTTTCTAGACCTGGGGGAAAGTATCTATCTATTTTGATCCTTGCAATTTCCCAAATCACAAGACAGAGGCAACACTTTCTCGCCAATTTGGGCCTGTTTTAGACAATAAACTAGTAGGACCCAAAATCGGCGATAAGACTAATTCACAACATTTTCTGACCCTCTCTCGCATTGTGGGATTTGACCTATAACTATAGTCCTTTAATGCGCTATGCCCCTTGTTTTCATGATGCATGAATGCAGCCATGGTGAGTAACTCACCGGAGCTGCATTCAAGCATTATGCAGATCATACAATGTTGAGACACCCCCGAAGGGTCGGCATGATGCACCAATGCAGTACCAGCAAATTACTCGCCGATGTAGCATTGGTGCATCATGAGGACAATATCCTCGTTTAGCCACATGTGTTAGCAGGGTTAGCACAGGGTGCTGTAATTAACCTGTAATCAGGTGGAGGACTGGTATAGCAGGACAGGACCACCTGTATTTACAGGGAGCCTGTATTTTCAGGTCACCCAGCCTGTGCTTTCAGGCCACCCCTATACACTCTCCAATCACAGCAGGCTGGTGTATGAGGCTGGGAGCCTGGTATAGCAGGCTGGGACTAAGACTTTCACACCTTCTCCAAGCAGGGAATCTGCTACATGTGTGTCATAATAGATGAAATACTGATTTAAACTCATAATAATTTAGAAATGCAATGGACCATGCACATAATGCATCCAAAAGCTGGTAAATGATACACTTATATAGATACTAGATAGGTTTATAAATTACGCAAATATCATATAAATATCGGAAATATGATTACATAGAAGCTATACAATGCTGTACCAAAAAGGGGGGAGGGGGGGGGGGCTTTACTCCAGCTCGTAGTCTTAGGCCAAAGTATGGGGTGCCGTTTATAAATATGCTAGATTACCCCAGGGACAACTCAGAAGGCCTCTGCAGCTTATAGAATTAGTCTAAATTTGGGGTGCTGCTTATATGGAAGTTAGGCTTGTACGCAAGGCTTTAAGGTACTTACCTCGAAATATTATGCAAAACCACTTAGGTGTGATGTGCTACTATTGATATCGTTATTAGCAAGATAATCTTATTATATAAGAAGCTTATCACGAGTAGCTATACAAGTAATATGACTTGAATGGTCTCTTAAATTGGGTGCCATATGAAGGTTTCTGATAATTTTCAAGAAGGCATACCGGTAGTGAGGTTTGAGCAGAAATCTGATAGACTGAATTTCTTTTCTTCGGACCCCCAGTGTGTGTGTGTGTGTGTGGGGGGGGGGGGGGGGGGGGGTCACGGGTGTTAAACAAATTGTTTTTGTGATTTCCAGAGTTTTGCGACTAAAATGCATAGTTTGAGTCCATCCCCAAAGAAAAGTAGATTTATCACCTCCCCAGCATTATGACAACAAATGTTGCCTTTTAGTGACATGCAGCTCCTTAAGAGTCAGAAGGTTAATAACAGCCTTCTCGTTAATTCTTATTCAGGTTTTTAAACTGGGAAAAAGGTAACCAGCTACAGACATACTGAAAAAAGAGAACATAAGCAGTAGGCAAAACCTTTAACCATTTTAGGGGAGAAAATGTGATATGCGTGGGATGAGGTTTGTTGTAGTTCCTCCTCATGTACCATCTTGTTTGCTTCGATTTCAGGACTTCAAAAAAGTATGAAAGGAATTTCTTTTTGCATCTAGTACCAAAACAACAGCAGAGAAATTCACCTATTGGTTTTCCTTAATATAGGTTTTGTATTTATAGCAAGTCAGATCACTGGTGCGGCTTATAGGATCGGCCCAGTCATCATGCGGCTTATACGCAAGTTTTAGCTACTATAGCACAGTACTATATTCACCATAATCAGATCAGTAGTGCAGCTTATACGATTCGCCTAAAGTCTAAGTGCAGCTTATATGTGAGCTAGGCTTATATGCAAGGTTTTATGGTATTAATTTTGCCAATTTTTGATGGAAGACCTCCTCATGCACCGTCTTGTTGGCTTCGATTTCAGGACTTCAAAAACGTATAATAGGAAATATTTATTTGCTTCTAGCACCAAAACAACAGAAGATAAATTTACCTATTGGTTTTCCTTAATATAGGTTTTGTATTTATAGCAAGTCAGATCACTGGTGCGGGTTATAGGATCGGCCCAGTCGTGGTGCGGCTTATAGGCAACATTGTAATTCAGAATCAGCATGTTTTGGACAAAAATTGTCATAATTGGTTCCCCTATATATAAAACGGCATTAGTTGGGACCAGCGAATCACGCCATTGAATTTTCAAAGCTAACTCGATTTTTCTCCTTATTTTACTTCAATTAATATTTTGATTCCTTTATATGTGATATACGTTCTTCCTATCACAATAATTCACATAATACCATTCTATGTAAAGGAAAAACAACACAAATGATATAAATACTCTCGAGCTGTGGGCCTAGCAACAAGTGGCAGAAAATGCAACTAAATTTCGCCATCTTTTGCTGCATTAAAAGTGCACAAAAATAATGTATCTATCACAAAATATTTACCAAATACACCAGTATTCTACTGTAAGTACTGTTCTAATCAGGGGGAGTGGGGGGGAGGGGAGTGGGGGGGCAGGGGGGAGTCTAGGGGGAGAGAGATTTTACAAATGTAACGGAATAGGGCCTAGACCTATACTATCCTCCACCCACAATCCCAGCCCCCGAAGGGGCTGGTATCAACTTTAAGCTGATAATGCCAGCAATGCATTAGTGTAGAAACAACTTATATTTTCTCCAATTTTAAAGATCAATTGATTCTTCAACAATAAATCCTTGGTTTGTTGTTAGGACTAGTGACTGCAACAAGGCTGGCTGCACAGCTCATGGGAGCCAATCAGGGAGCACGGTTGCATGACCCCCTCCCTCCTAGTTTACTCCAGCACCCCTGACCCACTTCCAGGTCTTAATCAGTTCTTGATAAGTATTAGTCTGAAAGTCTTAAGTCTTAATAGTACTCACCATTACTAAAGAATGAAAAAAACAAACAAACAAAAACAGGGGCTGGGGAGCAGAGCCCCCCATAATATTAACATATGATGCCATCTACATTTGGTGGGTACCTATAATTAAGACTTTTAAGATTAAGACTTGTTAATATTTGATTAAGACTCACTCAAGAATTCCCATAAAATGTGCAGCAGGGTCACTCCTGCTTAGCAACAGCATTAAGGCATAGCAGCAGATTGAGGACCCTGCTTATTGATACATGTGTGTCACTCCCAGTCAAACTCTAGAACCAGGGGAGGAAATTTAGTGAATGTTCATTTATTAGTTACGATGGGGGGTGGTGGGTTTGGGAGGGGCTGTAAAAACTTCCGACCCCCTCTGAGGGGGGGCATAAAAAATTGTGACCCCTCTTATGGGGGGGAGGGGGGCGTAAAAATTTAAGCCCCTTTTTAGCAAAAAAGCCTGCGCGTTACTATAGTTCAAAGGGGGGGTGCGAAACATTTTCGGCACCTTTGGAGAGGGGGGTGGCGAAATGTTCCACGCGCTCTCAAGGGGGGGGGGGGCGCGTAAAATAATTTCACCCCTCCGCGCGAAATCTCACTTGTAATTAATGAATGAACACTCCCTTAATTAAAACTTGTCCATGTGTGATAGCAGTAGTTTCTTCTTAACAAGAGAAATATCTGCCTAAATAGATAATATTTTCAAGATAACTCATTATATAAATATAATAAGTTAGTCAGATAAACACAACCAACAACAACAAAAGGTTTGAAGAATGACAGAAGTGCGATATTTTTTTTTTATAACCATCACGACAAATTCGGCCAAACATGGCCTTCGTCAGGTCTTCATAGATAGTATTTGGGCAGGTATTTACAATGTTCCTCCTTTTTCAATAAGGTCATTTAAGGTTATTCAAACAGAACTAGAGGGTTGCATTTACTGCAGTAATCATAATACGGTAAAGATATTTTATTTTACGCTGTACATATTTTCCGCTAATTTTAAAATCCGCGAAAATATGTTCAGAGCAAAAATTTATCCAATATAGCTATATCACTGTAATATTTCAATATCTGCAAATTCAAATACCAGCTGAATTGCATCTTGAAGCAAATCCAGGTAAATTTGTACCAGCTAAGATATGTACGTTCACAGTATATAATATAACTCCAACACATGTAAAGTATCAAAGGAATTGGCCACTCATCATAAATAACACATACAAGGCTAGGTTTGTGTGGACGATGTGTTGTGCCTCCGCTACTACACGCAGATCTGAACAGGTAAGCTTTTTTTGGTCGCTCCCTCACATGTCAATGACTGACATGTGATCACATGTTTTAAATGCTGTTCACTGGTTGGCTGGAACTGTCAGATGCAGGTCAACATCACAGATTCCTACCCATCTGGGTCACTCAAAAACAAAGTCCAGTTAAATAAATCAGATCTAGGATCAAAAATTAAAAAACTTTAGTTGTTTTCCACAATGGCTATTCTTTTCTATAATGATAGAAATAAAATAGTGAGTGTCTGGTTTTTATTATCAAATAAATCCAGTGCCATAGTGATTCAGCACAGAAAAGTGTGACTGGTGAGATCTGGTGTTTCATCTTATTCAAAGATTCATCAGGTAGACATTCAGGAGAGTGTTGGAGTCTTGGCATGAATTCAATTCGTCTGATTTCAGCCTGCAGTAATTTTATAAATGCTTTATTCATCCTAATAAAGATTTATTTATTTACTGCCAGGACTCAGTTAATGACCTTCACCCAACGCTGGAACACACATTTCAGTGAAACCGGGTTCTGAAAAATTAGTATTTTTTTTGCAAGGAAAAAATACATTTTTTTTAACAACCAGGAATTCTCCGTGTGTTAATAACAATACAGTACCGGGAAACTGTCAATTTAACACATACAAGGCTGACAGGTGGTTGATTTTGCCAAGTCAAGCATTATACGGACACAATAGAATCTTCAATCAAATAAAGATCCCACAGCTGAAGTTAATTCCGGTCCATTGCCTCTCGCTTATTGTCATTGTTACCTGGTTCAACCCTTTAAGGATGGATGTCGCTAAAAGATTACATTTGTCGTCATGATGCACCAATGCACCCCCGGCAAGTAACTTGCCAGTGCTGCATTGGTGCATGATGCCGACCCTTTGGTAGTGTCTCAATCCCTTAGGGTAAACATGATGCTTGAATGACGACCAAGGGCATGATGCATTAAGGCACTATTCTGTCCTTAAAGGGTTAAGTTTTTTTCCTGCAACAGACTACTTATTATTCCTAGTTCACAGAGGGATTAGCAAGTCATTCTGACGACTCAGGAGTTGATGTGGCAATTCGTAACTCATGGCGTGTACTCTTAAAATGCAAAGAGAGGGAATATAAGCCCCACCCTGACTTTCGGCCGATGATATAACCTGAGTCTACTCTTAAAATGTAAAAAGGGAAAAGAGAAAAAGAAATCCAACCTACCTATCCTAAGATTTCGGACCATGTTGCTTGAAACACACCAATCTTTTGACCTACTGTAAAACCTCATGGAAAGCCTAATTCGTGTATAAGTCGCATCCTGACTTCGGGCCAGTGTTATAAGCGATTATGTTACCCTTAGGGGGTTAAAGGGATCAGAGCAAGGTGTAGCACTGATGATTTGTTATAAAGCCCAAAGCCTAGTCCAATATAAATACCAAACAATCATATCTTTAATATGTATAAAGTGTTGTCTTCTGCTTTGTGAGAAGAGTCAGCATGATGGACTAACGCAGCACCAGCGAGTTGCTTGCCGAGGCAGCATTGGTGACAACAAATGTTGTCTGTTAGGGACATCCATCCTTAAAGATTTAAGGGGGCCCTGAGGCAAGCAGCTGTGTTCTTCTATCAAATACAAGAACTCATGAAGCAGCTCACATTTCAGCCACCTCTGCTCACAGATGTAGAGGTGGGCCACCCTCGGGGAATGCAGGATCAGAACTTACAGACTGCTGAAACTGCAAAAGTGACCATACAAGACACTCACCTCTTAGGTATCTGAGCCCTATCAATTTAAGGAGGCTGGAGGCAAATAGCTGGATTGCTTCATAGTATATTGAGCAGCTCATAGTTAAGACACTTGTGCCGACATGGCAAATAATGCTGATCTTAAAGCTTGCCTCATCTTTTAATTTTCTTTTATTACCTTAAGATTAGCCATTGCAACTCACAGTTTTACCTCACAGTCTCGAAATGGCCCCCTCCCCCCACATATGCTTTTTATATATAGCCATGTTTCAACGAAGGAGAAAGAAAAGGAAGAAGAAGGAAAACATCATTCAAAGTCTTGGACTGCCACTGGGTGCCATCTTTGACTGGGTGCCATCTTTGACTGGCTTGACAGAATTTTTTTTTAGGGCAGATGAAGATATAAATGGGATGAAAAAGTTAATGTAGGCTTTAAGGATAAAATTAGTAATTAGTAGTATAGTATGTATCGGAACGGGACTATAGTTAAGTACTGTTTATTACTCAATCGACCTGCAGCCAATCAGAGGCCTCCATTTGGTCACGTGACCGGAAGTGACCTACTTAGGGGATTAGTGGTGCATTCTGGGTAACCTACTGACCTACTTAGAAGCTCTCAGCCAATCAGAGGCCGGCATTCTGGTAACCATGGTAACGTGACCTACTTACGTCACGTGACCTACTTAGGCTCAGCCAATCAGAAGCTGGCATTCTGGTAACTAGGGTAACGTGACCTACTTAGGGTTTGTTTGTAAACAACACCACGTGGCTCTCTTGTTTGTAAACAACACCACGTGACACGTGACTGTTTGTAAACAAACAATTCGACTTAGTCTGACATTTTCAGCTGTCGCATGCTGACCTGCTGCTATCATAAGAGAAACAAAAGCCCTAATCACGCTTTTCAGCTGGATCCTTCCACCCACCAGACATGGATCTAGATGGGAGGGTGGTTTAAAATTAATCCGTGTACCGACTGTCATACAATAGTGTAATTAGTTGAACACGTGTTACCTGTATAAAGGATTAGCAGGTCATGGGCTTAGAGTGTGTATAGAAAAACAACTACAGGTAGCGTGAACAAAGCGACCCCCTCCCTTTCTGTCACTCTGTCTGTGACTAGAGGGCGCGCGTGTGGTAAGCGGCTTAAATCTAAAGAAAAAAAATCACCCTCTCCTGTCGTCAGCAGTCAGCTGGCCGGCGGCTGGAAAATGCGATTAGAGGGATGATGAGCGCGGTTTTTTATATTCAATATATTAGAAGTGTGCTTTGTTGCTTATATAGTTCATTATGCGTTTAAAATGTTCGCGAGTATCGTAGAAATGTACAAAAATCCTATTGTGGCGCCATCTGACGAAAAGAGCGGAGAACTATACTAGGGTATGGCGAGCTAGACTAGAGCATGTAATCACCAGGCGGCAGAGTGGTCAAAAGACAATCTCGTAGTAGTAGGTCTACTTGGATCTTGAGTAGCCACCCTTGTGGTTGCAATTACCTAGACTAGTTGACCCTGCCAGCCTGGTCAAGTGAAATTAGTAAGGAGACCGCACATTAACGCGCTCCACAGTCTTTAGACAGTTAAGACTATAGTACCGTAGATTCTACTGTGTACTCACACTAACTATTTACAGTGCTACATATTCATACCCGTGTTCTAAGTGTTTTTTTTAGAAAAAAGCGATCTACTCACCCATTTTTTTTAGACAAACTCCTATTAGCAGGTAACCCCTGTATAAACCATACTGCAAAGATCTGCTACTTCGAGCGTCTGCCTCGTGACTGATAGTGTACAACAAGACGAAGTGGGCAGAGGTGAAGTACTGTTCCAAGAAAAATTGAGGCTCTTTATATAGCTGAGAGAGCGGCTAATACGGATGTTCTAAGCTTGTTTTCACCTAGAGCCCCACCCTCTTCAAGAGAGGAATCAAATTGCTTTTCACCTGGACCCTTCCACCCCTCATCCATCAGCATGAAAAGAGGGATAACAAGTGTAACGTGCGCTACATGTATATGGGATTATAGCTGGTGAAGAGATAAAGCCAGGTCAACTGTGTATACAAAGACTACAGGAGGTGATTAACGACAGGTGTGACGCGCCAGCCCGTGGACGGATTATCTTCTAAGCTGACGCTTATTCAACTAGCCAGCTGCCGTCCGCTCCACTCACCACGGCAAGAGGAGGTGCTTTTGTTTTACACTTAAGTCGCTTACCACATGTACTCGTCTCTACCTCACAGACAGACACCCTCTCGCTTGCTTCACGACCCCTGTAGCTTTTTTTGTATACACACTCTAATCTCATAACCCCCTGATCCGTTATACAGGTAACGGGTATTCTCTTTTAAATAGCTGCCAGTCAGCCTGCGGCAGCTGAAAACGACGGTAAGTAGCTTAGCTCTAGAAGCAAGAAGGCGTATATAAGGAGGCTGACACGTGTATAGGCGCCTTATAAGTCGGCAGGGGGTAAATACTAGTGAAAAAGGAAGGCAGGTGTGCAGGTAGCTTTCTAACAGACACGTGTGTGCACTAAGCTGCTTAAGTCTAAACCCACCTGCAGTAGTCAGGTAGCATGTGAAAACTTACTTAACAGATCTCTTAATTGAGTAGAGACTCTGTACTGAGAGAGTCTTTTCAGCCGTTTAAGAGGATTATCTAGGACAGGGTACATAAGGAGTGAAACGACGCTCTCACCCATCACACTTTCTCGACCCGCCCTTCATCATCGTAGCATCGTCCACTCTACGCTCGCTCAGAATGTTATGAATTAGTTCTGCTATTTTCAGCTACTTTTCTTATCGAAGTGTTGACGCTACAGAGCATCGAAACTCTCTCCAAATGAGTCCAAGAAAGAAAAAGCAACTTCCACTTGAAGCAGGAAGAGAAACAGTGCCCTATGATGCATGTGAGGTAAAGAAACATTGGAAGGACGTCACCAAGGAGCAATGGATAGAAGCATGCTTCAACTTCATCGGAACGGAAGTAGTTTCATTTGGACAGAGGGAGAAGATTTTGTTGGAGCTATTTTTCTTAGCTCCGTATACTTGGCCTGACTGTGGTGAAATTCCTTCAGGTATTTGTTCAGTCTTCGCCATAGAAGTTATCAGGTCTTTGAAGGAGCTTCGATATATGCAAGGCACTCACGAGGAGATTGTTCAGAAAATTACGGAATTCGAAACAGGAGAAGACACAATATGGTGCGAGGAGACGACATATACGGACGATGATCTGGAGTACATCATTTGTAGCCCGTTGGAACATTATGTTAAAGACTTTGAGGACATGCTAGACAGCACTGAGATGAACCCGAAAGAGAGATCCCTTACTGCACAGAAAGAGGCCAAAGCTGTGTTGGAAAAGCTCAAGTTTGGTCAAGGATTCACTCTTCAAAGCAGCTGTGTGAGTGTGATAAAAGGCCTTGTGTTGAAACATCCAGACATGAAGTTTTCGCGTGCTGTCGACACACTTCCTTTGCCTGAACTGATGATGAACATGATCGATCCCATCGTACCAACATGTTTCGACTCTGCCAATTGTCCCATGTATAAAATGATTTCAAGTTTTGCCCGTGGCCGATGGCTAAACGATCCACTGAAGTCAGAAAACCTCCTTGATTTAATCAACTGACTAAATGTATTTTCTCATACTAGTATTAGTAGCATTAGTAATAGCAGCTACTCAGTCTCGTGCAGCACAAGCAGCAGCATCTGTCAGCAGCATCCGTGACATCGTCAGCAGCAGCAGCAGCTGCACGAGCAGCACAAGCAGCAGCATCTGTCAACAGCATCCGTGACATCGTCAGCAACTGCAGCAGCTGCACGAGCAGCACAAGCAGCAGCAGCTGTCAGCAGCTGCAGCAGCTGCACGAGCAGCACAAGCAGCAGCACCAACAGCAGCAGCAACAGCAAATCAGCAGCAGCAGCAGCAGCAGCAGCAGCAGCAGCGGCGGTGTGGACCACTAAATTCGAGATGGGGACATGTCTGTTTCTTAGAATCGACATTCAACATGAGGCCTAGTGACATTTGACATGAAGCTTGAAAAACATAGTGACAGGTGACATGAGCAATTCTTAAAATCGACATGAGATATGAGCATAATTAAGCGACATCGACATGTGCCATGGCTATTTTTTTTTAAGACAAACGCCATAGACTCCTCATTCAAACCCCCACTAGCAGTGCTCTATAAGCGCAAGCTTTGCCTTAAGAGAGCTGTGGCTGTGAACCCTCTCCTCCCCCCGTACACACAGGTAAATATCAGAGTCAGCCAATGTCGCCAATACTACTCTCATACAAGGGTCAGGCACTGCTGGACTATAATAGATGGGTCAAGGACCATTCTACTGAGGGTCAGGCTAGGCTGGACATTCAATAACAGGCTGGACTTTGGCAAACTTGCTTGAAAGTCTGGCCAGCAAGAGTCCGTTGAAGGACTATACGGTAAAAAGGCTGCTGTTACAGTCAAGATACTCATATTTCAAGCCCAGAAAACTGTAATTAGCTTTCCAAGTTGTTTATTTAACAATATCCTGGCCTAGCAAGAAGCTGTCAGATGACATCTAAGAAAAATGGGGCTGTTAATTGATCAAGAGAGCTACATTGTTACAGAGTCCTATTCCTCTTTTGAGGTGGGACCAAATTTAAAAAAAGAATAAACTCAAAAAAAAAGCCTTAAGATTGAAACAGTTGTAGATGACAAATTTAATGAGGAAGTCGTATTAATTAGTTTACAAATAGCCGCTGCACGAGCAGCACAAGCAGCTCGTGCAGCTGCTGCAGCTGACACTAGTGTCAGCTGCTGCCATCTCGAATTTAGTGGTCCACACCGCCGCTGCTGCTGCTGCTGCTGCTGCTGCTGATTTGCTGTTGCTGCTGCTGTTGGTGCTGCTGCTTGTGCTGCTCGTGCAGCTGCTGCAGCTGCTGACAGCTGCTGCTGCTTGTGCTGCTCGTGCAGCTGCTGCAGTTGCTGACGATGTCACGGATGCTGTTGACAGATGCTGCTGCTTGTGCTGCTCGTGCAGCTGCTGCTGCTGCTGACGATGTCACGGATGCTGCTGACAGATGCTGCTGCTTGTGCTGCACGAGACTGAGTAGCTGCTATTACTAATGCTACTAATACTAGTATGAGAAAATACATTTAGTCAGTTGATTAAATCAAGGAGGTTTTCTGACTTCAGTGGATCGTTTAGCCATCGGCCACGGGCAAAACTTGAAACCATTTTATACATGGGACAATTGGCAGAGTCGAAACATGTTGGTACGATGGGATCGATCATGTTCATCATCAGTTCAGGCAAAGGAAGTGTGTCGACAGCACGCGAAAACTTCATGTCTGGATGTTTCAACACAAGGCCTTTTATCACACTCACACAGCTGCTTTGAAGAGTGAATCCTTGACCAAACTTGAGCTTTTCCAACACAGCTTTGGCCTCTTTCTGTGCAGTAAGGGATCTCTCTTTCGGGTTCATCTCAGTGCTGTCTAGCATGTCCTCAAAGTCTTTAACATAATGTTCCAACGGGCTACAAATGATGTACTCCAGATCATCGTCCGTATATGTCGTCTCCTCGCACCATATTGTGTCTTCTCCTGTTTCGAATTCCGTAATTTTCTGAACAATCTCCTCGTGAGTGCCTTGCATATATCGAAGCTCCTTCAAAGACCTGATAACTTCTATGGCGAAGACTGAACAAATACCTGAAGGAATTTCACCACAGTCAGGCCAAGTATACGGAGCTAAGAAAAATAGCTCCAACAAAATCTTCTCCCTCTGTCCAAATGAAACTACTTCCGTTCCGATGAAGTTGAAGCATGCTTCTATCCATTGCTCCTTGGTGACGTCCTTCCAATGTTTCTTTACCTCACATGCATCATAGGGCACTGTTTCTCTTCCTGCTTCAAGTGGAAGTTGCTTTTTCTTTCTTGGACTCATTTGGAGAGAGTTTCGATGCTCTGTAGCGTCAACACTTCGATAAGAAAAGTAGCTGAAAATAGCAGAACTAATTCATAACATTCTGAGCGAGCGTAGAGTGGACGATGCTACGATGATGAAGGGCGGGTCGAGAAAGTGTGATGGGTGAGAGCGTCGTTTCACTCCTTATGTACCCTGTCCTAGATAATCCTCTTAAACGGCTGAAAAGACTCTCTCAGTACAGAGTCTCTACTCAATTAAGAGATCTGTTAAGTAAGTTTTCACATGCTACCTGACTACTGCAGGTAGGTTTAGACTTAAGCAGCTTAGTGCACACACGTGTCTGTTAGAAAGCTACCTGCACACCTGCCTTCCTTTTTCACTAGTATTTACCCCCTGCCGACTTATAAGGCGCCTATACACGTGTCAGCCTCCTTATATACGCCTTCTTGCTTCTAGAGCTAAGCTACTTACCGTCGTTTTCAGCTGCCGCAGGCTGACTGGCAGCTATTTAAAAGAGAATACCCGTTACCTGTATAACGGATCAGGGGGTTATGAGATTAGAGTGTGTATACAAAAAAAGCTACAGGGGTCGTGAAGCAAGCGAGAGGGTGTCTGTCTGTGAGGTAGAGACGAGTACATGTGGTAAGCGACTTAAGTGTAAAACAAAAGCACCTCCTCTTGCCGTGGTGAGTGGAGCGGACGGCAGCTGGCTAGTTGAATAAGCGTCAGCTTAGAAGATAATCCGTCCACGGGCTGGCGCGTCACACCTGTCGTTAATCACCTCCTGTAGTCTTTGTATACACAGTTGACCTGGCTTTATCTCTTCACCAGCTATAATCCCATATACATGTAGCGCACGTTACACTTGTTATCCCTCTTTTCATGCTGATGGATGAGGGGTGGAAGGGTCCAGGTGAAAAGCAATTTGATTCCTCTCTTGAAGAGGGTGGGGCTCTAGGTGAAAACAAGCTTAGAACATCCGTATTAGCCGCTCTCTCAGCTATATAAAGAGCCTCAATTTTTCTTGGAACAGTACTTCACCTCTGCCCACTTCGTCTTGTTGTACACTATCAGTCACGAGGCAGACGCTCGAAGTAGCAGATCTTTGCAGTATGGTTTATACAGGGGTTACCTGCTAATAGGAGTTTGTCTAAAAAAAATGGGTGAGTAGATCGCTTTTTTCTAAAAAAACACTTAGAACACGGGTATGAATATGTAGCACTGTAAATAGTTAGTGTGAGTACACAGTAGAATCTACGGTACTATAGTCTTAACTGTCTAAAGACTGTGGAGCGCGTTAATGTGCGGTCTCCTTACTAATTTCACTTGACCAGGCTGGCAGGGTCAACTAGTCTAGGTAATTGCAACCACAAGGGTGGCTACTCAAGATCCAAGTAGACCTACTACTACGAGATTGTCTTTTGACCACTCTGCCGCCTGGTGATTACATGCTCTAGTCTAGCTCGCCATACCCTAGTATAGTTCTCCGCTCTTTTCGTCAGATGGCGCCACAATAGGATTTTTGTACATTTCTACGATACTCGCGAACATTTTAAACGCATAATGAACTATATAAGCAACAAAGCACACTTCTAATATATTGAATATAAAAAACCGCGCTCATCATCCCTCTAATCGCATTTTCCAGCCGCCGGCCAGCTGACTGCTGACGACAGGAGAGGGTGATTTTTTTTCTTTAGATTTAAGCCGCTTACCACACGCGCGCCCTCTAGTCACAGACAGAGTGACAGAAAGGGAGGGGGTCGCTTTGTTCATGCTACCTGTAGTTGTTTTTCTATACACACTCTAAGCCCATGACCTGCTAATCCTTTATACAGGTAACACGTGTTCAACTAATTACACTATTGTATGACAGTCGGTACACGGATTAATTTTAAACCACCCTCCCATCTAGATCCATGTCTGGTGGGTGGAAGGATCCAGCTGAAAAGCGTGATTAGGGCTTTTGTTTCTCTTGTGATAGCAGCAGGTCAGCATGCGACAGCTGAAAATGTCAGACTAAGTCGAATTGTTTGTTTACAAACAGTCACGTGTCACGTGGTGTTGTTTACAAACAAGAGAGCCACGTGGTGTTGTTTACAAACAAACCCTAAGTAGGTCACGTTACCCTAGTTACCAGAATGCCGGCTTCTGATTGGCTGAGCCTAAGTAGGTCACGTGACGTAAGTAGGTCACGTTACCATGGTTACCAGAATGCCGGCCTCTGATTGGCTGAGAGCTTCTAAGTAGGTCAGTAGGTTACCCAGAATGCACCACTAATCCCCTAAGTAGGTCACTTCCGGTCACGTGACCAAATGGAGGCCTCTGATTGGCTGCAGGTCGATTGAGTAATAAACAGTACTTAACTATAGTCCCGTTCCGATACATACAATACTACTGTAATTTTCTTTTTTTCATCTCTTAGGCCACTTATTTGTGATGAAAGATATGTTAAAATTGGAGAAATATAGGCAAATTTGGTACCAAATTAATTAAGGCTTATGCTGTCAGCAATGCAGCCAGCTAGAAATAAATTGCATTATAATAGCTGTTGCTAATCAATAAACTCCGAATCACTAAAATATGAAAATTTATCTCGAAAATCCAAATTCCCTATGTATCTATGCCCTGAGTAAAAAGAAATCAAATTAAAGTGACATGGTCCGATTTTTGTCATATTCTGAATCCTACTTAGATGTGTTCCAAATGTTAGTATGATAGCATATTTGGAGGATAGGGAACAATACAATGTCATCTATGGCCAATAAGAGCCCATTTAGAGTATCCAATGTGGCTCAGGTAACTATTTCACAGTGTATTTTCAATGGGGGAATTATAGCGTGCACTCCAAAAGTCTTAAATTGAGCATAAAGCTGACAATTCACTGAATTCTAAGCTGAATTATGGGGAATGATGTTAAATAAAATGGGTAGAACATGTAGTATGGCCATATAGAACATTTTTGTTCATTTTTAACAAATTTGATTTTTGAGTCCTAATAATCGGACCATGTCACTTTAAATAAAAAACTCCCTTGTCATATTTTTCACTGCTTGGTGATGAGAAACAACTTTTCTTTTTGTGTGGCCTTACATATATATCCTTTTTTACGGTGGCCGGTATCTGAGCCCTATCAATTTAACTTGGCTTGAGGGGTGCAGCTGAGCTCCTCTATTATATAGAGCAGCTCACAGAGCAGCTCACACAGCAGCTCACACAGCAGACACTGGCAGCACCTCAGGACGACTCAACAACTGCAGCAGCAAGAAAAAAACACAGACCACTACAGCCGCAGAGGTTGTATCATCACACACAGTCTTCAGGACTTGAGCTGAGGCTATTGTGAGGTAAGTGCTATATTTTTCATGCATTTGCTTGTAGTTTGTTTGTCCTATACTGCCAACATGATGTGATAGAGTATTCTTGTGAGTTGATTTATGACAATGTCTTGACCTGAAGGAACATCCGGTAGCAGTAAAGTCAAGTTGATTGACCTGAAATGGAGAATCAAGAAGAAGCCCTGTTAAGGGTCATCTAGTTCCTAATTGCTGTGTCTTATATTGCCTGTTCCCTCCTCTTAACTAGTTTCTAAGTGAATTTTAAATTAATTTTGTAAGCTAATGTTCATGAATAACATTTGTTTCTTGTACTAGGGTGTATTTATTCACAAGGAGACATGCCCATTTGAATTGTTTGAAATGCATGTCCCACCATATATGGGACTCACCTACTAAGGTGCATTAAATTATAAGTTTCAATGTATACATATTCGCCAGTCCTTTTTTTCAATAATACAGTAGATGCATCCCACATCATTTCTAAGCATAGTCGATGGGGACTGTGGACCATTTCTAATTTTTACAGCTAAGTGAATGGTTGTAACAGTCTAGATTGATTTGGAAAGCAGACTGTTTGGCATCCCCAAACTATCTCAAGTTGATCTAATATGGCTTGAGTTATGAGGCAAAGTGTAACAATTAGTTACCCATCTATTAACACATTTTGAAAGGAGGCAGCATTATACTCTTGAGAGCCTGTTTGGTAGGCCTAATGGTTAGATTCTATATTTAGCACAGAGGGATTACCAAAACTTTATTTTTGCTACGAATACATTCCTCTCCCTACTCAAGGATTGTACCTCAAGTGACTAGGTTTGATTTGCCCCTACTCTTGGGTCTCCGAGCATAATGGTTCAATAGATTCTACCATATTCTCGCCAATCATGGGCATAAGGCATGTTTGCCTCCTTCTGAAAATATGTTTAGAGGCTCATATTTTCCAAAGCAAAGGGGCTAGAGCTTTCAAAATGTGTTCAGAAGAGGCAGAACTTTGTTCTTACTTCTTCTATGGAGGCTGTGTCTCACGAACTTGGGGCAATGTGTTTGTCGATGACAGGGTGCCGTCTATGACCAGGGGCCGTCTATGACCGGGTGCCGTCTATGACCGGCTAACAAAAAAAGTTGTTTGGAGGGATAAACATTTAAAAAAAAAGAATTTTACAATTTTTATTTATAAAAATTGTAAAAAAAGATTTTTTTTTATCCCTGCAAACAACTTTTTTAGATAGCCGATCATAGACGGCACCAGGTCATAGACGGCCCTTGGTCATAGATGGGACCCGGTCATAGACAAATACATTGGCCCAAGTTTGTGAGACACAGCCTGGACTTCCCATGTGCATATTTTGAGTAGTTTCCCTGTAGTGGCTTTCAGAGTGATGACAGGTAGCGAAAAATCAAAGACTTCAGGAACTTTTTTCACTGTTTCCATAGCAACCCGTCACATTTTTAAAATATGAGAGTGACAATGCCACAATGGTATAGCCTGTTTCTTAGCTTTATCCTGATACTTGGATCACTATTACATTTTGAGGGGTTACGATATTATCAATGACTCTTCAAAATATGCAGGGAAAACTTTAAGTTTTAGTAACATATATGGTGGGAGGATCTGTAGTCCCTCAATACTGATGCTATGAACTGTTGTCCATATCTGATTAATTCATAGAGACTTGTTTGTTAGACACATCTCCTATGTTAATTGACAGCATGCCTATTTAGTTTTTTCTGTTTGCCCTGTTGCTGTTTGTTTTCGAGTTTTTTCTGTCATCCTTGAAATTTTATATATTACACCCCTCGAAAAAGCCTTACATAGACATGAGTAAATAGTATTTATCGCATCCACAATAGCATTATATCGTTACACTATTTGTCTCACAGATTGACCTTTCTAAAATTAGTAAATTGTGAAAATATTGCACCTAGAACTTACTTTTTATTCATTTTGAAAATAATGAGCTTTACAGGCCAATAATATTGAGGGAAATTGACTTCAGATTGTGCTCAAAGTGCTACCAAGTATTTTTTTGAGCTTTGCAATATGTATTCATTTCATAAATGATCTTTGAAAACACAGGCATCAGAATAGTGGTAGAGCAAAAATATAATACAGCATGTGCAGACAAAAACTATAAAAAAGGATATAAAAAGATGAAAACCCCTTCTTTCAAGAAGATATAAACTGTGTTTGTAATATCAAAATAAATAGATACAATCGAAAATCTACACTAAAATAGCGATAATCGAAATCTAAATGAATCGAAATGACATCTTTACCATGGTGTCAGCTGCCATAGTATTGAATGTTCGCACATACGTTATTTGCCATGAATAAGAATATTTCTGATTTCAACTTAAATGTTAAAACTCATGCCTGTTTCTTTTATCTACAGATACCATTAAGCATCATGGACAATACTTCGAACTACTCCTTGCTGTTTGGACGATTCTATCCACAATATGATATCCTGGTAGGCTTTCTGTGGGTGTTCATCATCATTAGTGGTGTTGGCAACTGGGTGGTCATCTGGTGCATTTTGAAGACAAAGTCACTCCGTAACCCCATTAACATGGTTGTTATTGCCCTTGCCTTCTCCAATGGGGTGGCCACCATGATTGTGGGTCCTATGGAGCTTAGTCGCACTCTGATGGCCTATCCTGAGGTAAGTGACTATTGGTGTGATGCTCGTGTAACTATCAATTCTTTCTGCTTCTGCGTCTCTATGCTGATCATGTTTAGTCTTGGTGCAATGCGACTCATTGCCGGACTCAGCAAAACTCCAGAAAAGCCGAGCTTCAAGAAGATCGGTAGGATCATAGCTGCTATCTACAGTGTAGCAATCATCACTACTCCCTTCATAGCAGATAGGGATAGATCTACACATCGAATGTGCATGGGAAAAATAAGCGAAAATTCATTGAAAGAAATCCTACAAAATGAAGGTTTGCTGTCACCTGTCAGGATATATGCTTCAACTGAAAAGGAAACTTCCACTACTTCCACTGTCTCCAGTATAACGTTTCCCAATCACAAAATCGTACTGGCAAAAATGGACCAATTTTGGATATTCTATCTGTTCATGACTCTGACACTGTTCATTGGTACTATTGTCTGCTATATAATTCTGATTATCCTCATCAAGAGGCACAACAATGCAATGAAAGGAATGATCTTAGGCAATTCCATGGATATTCTGACAATGCGCGTCACTGCATATGTGACCTTTATATTTGTCATCAGTTTCCTTGTTCCTTTCATCCCAGGCCTGACACATGCCCATCAGAAAACTACAAGTGTTCTGCATTACATCTCTATCTTTCGGTGTCTGTCTATTCTTGATGGAGCAGCTAATCCGATCATCTTTATATCAAACCCAGTTTACAGAAAGTCCCTTGTTCAAGCTCTGCCAAATTGGATCAAAAGCTGCGTTTGTCTCAACACCCAGACTGCGTCAACCCCACCCTCTATGACCAGGAACGGTTCTGTTACTGTATCTGTTGTTACTACTCATGTAGTGTGAAAACATAGATCATAAGAAAATCTTTGCTTATCGAAAACATGTTACCACAACATTGAGGTTTAGGAAGTGATAATTTTTTAACAACAGTGAGGAGTGATAAGATTTTGAGTAGACTGGCCTAAATGTTTTTGCTCCTCCCAAAAATGTTGCCTCCCTCTCCAAAGTTTGGCAACCAAAGGACATACACACCGTTTTGAGCATAGTAACATGAGGGACATAATACTGAAAACTTATGAATTCCCCCCCTCCCCACAAGGCCTTGACATATTTTTACCCCACCCCCAACTCAAGAGCTACTTTATTGGTGCCAGGTGTATATTATGTGTTGGTGTCGTGAATATACATATATATCTTAAAACCTTGGTTATAAGTTGACCTCGGTTATAAGCCGAATGTGAGTTTGGAATTTTTTTGGCTTATAACAAAAGTGTTAGAAAATTGTTTTCACAATGTTCCTATATAATTAAAACCTTGCCTATGAGCTGAATGGGGTTTTGGGCTTATAAATTTGGCTTATAGCAAAAATAAACGCCAAATAATTTTCAGCTTATAGCCGAGGTTTTACGGTATATATGTGCACCAGGAAATAAGAGCTCTAGCTCATTGTCCAAATCACAAACGTTTTTGTGGGAGAGTTGGTCATTGCACATTCAAATGTTACTTCCACACTGTTCTGAATAGTAAGTATTAGTGAAAGCTTGTAGTTGGGATAATTTATAAGTTTCTGCACTGTATGGTCATAGTTATTATGATCTCTATACACATATATATTGTGCAATGCCTCCCTCTATGTACTATACCTTTACATGATGTCAATAAGCAAGGAATTATTCAGGTATTAGTTGCAAGGCATGACCCTTAAGCAATAGCCCTCACAAAATGTTGATATGATTTAATGGTCAGGATTTTGCTTTTTAAAATCAAGGCATCAAATATTATGAATTTGCTGAGGTTTAAAAAAAGTTCTGCTTGAAAGGGAGCCACAATGTTTATTTGACATGACAGAACAGTATGATTATTTGTTAATCTAATATTGTCCACCTGGCAGAGATGACATGACTCTGAATCCTATTTAGTGATAATAGACCATTACAAACAGGATTCTACACTGTCATGAATCTAAATGACTAAGACCAGGATCGTGACCCTTTCCAAAAAGAGGTACATTCAGGGGAGTGATAAGTACTGTTTTCAGCCAATACCCGGCACCAGAATGGCAAAATACCATCAAATGATATTGTTTAGTTCAAATTTTTGAAAAGTTGTTGTACAGTGATATGTAATAATGTATTGGACATTGTAAAGTAGGTTTTACAAATGGAGAAAACTTCAAGCCATTTATGTTGGTATAGGCTGTAATAATGTAATTGTGACCCGTTTTAACAAAAAGGGTTAGAAGTCACACTTTAAAGAGCCTAGATATGGGCTCTTTCAGTAGTATAGGTAGGAATTTTTCTTTTTTTTTAATCTTGCCAAAGGGTGAATACTGGCCAATATACTACATGTCAAATACCAAATGAAAGCTGCCAATGAACCATAAACAAGTGTAGCACTATCACAACATTTTTAATTTGTGACTTCTGACCCATTTAGTTAAAACAGGTTATGTAATTAATTATCTAGATGGGTGTCACTGTTGTGTGAGTTAGATATGCCTCTTAAATTATGAAAATCCACTACAGGTGTATAGCTGTTATTGGTTCCATGATGAAGATAATAATCTTCTGAGATTGTACAGATGATGACTTATGTGTTAGTACTAGAGAAAGATGTTGAAATGCATATTATATTGTTCAAGAGTGTAGGAACTCTATGAGCGTGCATATATAGCTTTTTGTGCTAGTTTTGATGCAGATCCTGATACTCTCTAGTGAATGTTCCAGCTGTTTTTGGTTCCATGAAGAAGATCGAATCATCTTCTGAGATTGTACAAATGATGACTTGCCTGTTTGTCTTAGAGATGCGTATCGTCATTGTAAAGTACTGAAAGAGTTTAAATACAGTGGCATTAGCATATATAGACATGCATATATAAGTATGAATATTGTAATAACTGGTTGATGCACAGACAAGGGAGACTTCGATCCAAGTAGGGTTAAAAGGGTCATACTTTATTCATATAGCACAACCCACCCTTCTTCTCTAGGTTGTTATGATATTGCGCTAATTCAGATATTGCCAATGATATACTCATGTGGAATTTATGCTACACTGTTCGCAGTAGTAATCAACTCATTCAGTGTGGATCCTTGAAGCAGTCACCCCCGTAAGTGAGGGACTAAAAAGCACATTCTTTGAGAATGTTTGCTTAGAGGGGAGGACTGCAGATTCTTCCCACAAGGTAGTCCCATATTATCTCATTATATGGATAACTAACTATTATGAGTGGTACATTGTACAATTATAGAGAGAGAAACTACAACATATATGTATATTGCTGGGTGAGCGCAGATGGAGGAACGATTCAACAAGTATTGTATTTACACCCTGTGCTTATATTATTAACATTATGGTACTTAAAATAAACTTAGGGAGTGGTCATCTTTTAACAACAGGGGGGGAGGTCGATGGATTTTCACGCGAGTGGGTCGAAATTCTTTTTGGTCCCCCCTGCGGAAGGGGTCATACATTTTTTGGTCCCCTCCCCTAGGGAGGTTGAAAATGAGCGCAGCCGACCCCTTTGAGCTAGAGTAACGCGCTGGCAAAAAGGGGGTGTAATTTTTTTGATCCCCCCTCAAGAGGGGTCTAGATATTTTGGTCCCCCCCAAACCCCCCTATCGTTAAAAAATGACCACTCGCTTATATGTCAACTTTGGCCTGGAGACCAAGGCCTGAGGAAGGACTATTAAAGGTATGGTTACCATGTCTCCCCAGGTGAGTGGTTGTGAAGTGTACATTACACCTGTGGGCTGCCTACTGGTTACATTGCATAATGCTTGGAGAGTGGCAGCTAGACTTTACAGAGACCTGTGTTAGGCATGCACAGAAATATACTTTGATGGTTACAGCTATTGTGAGCCATCCTTGATAACTCTGTGTGTTTAGAACCAATCATGCACTATTGAGTGGAGTGACCAATACTGTGACTGCTATTTGTATAACATTGACCTATGACCTGCTGTGTGATATTGTGAGCTTAAAATGAAAAAAATAAGGAGAAAGATGTCAATAAAAATTGAATATCAATGACACCAGACTGCATCCGTGCCTTTATTCACATGCCTTTATTCAATATTAACATCCCCATGCCTTAGTGCAGGGGCATAAGGTCTGGATGGCCTAAGTTCCAAACACCGCGTAGGTATAGTTGGAGCCGCAAAATCCAATGACTGACTTTAGATTATGACGCCCTCTGTAGGCTTGTTAGTAAAACATTTCCTAAAACTGCCACAAGATGGAGCACACCTCAACTTAGGCCTAAAAAAAGGGGTTTGTTTCAGGTCATCTGACCAACCCTATTAAAACAGAGCCAACCCTACGTTTTTTTTTATTAAACTTTGAAGACATTTTCGTGTTTTTACCCTTTTCTGGTGAATCTTAGGGTCTTGGGAGAGGCTCGGTAGTACATTTTGATGTTTTAGAATAAAGTTTAAAAAAGAAATCCGACCTACCGACCCTACATTTTCTTGCCATGTTACCTGAAACAAACCTGTTTTTTTTTGGACTGCTAGTAGAACAGCCTTCAGACATACACTGTAAAAAGTGTTTCTAATTTAAACACATAGATTTACCCAAACATTAAAGTTCAACACTTTCACTGAAGCTAAGCACTTTCTTCTGTTAGCAGGTACAGGGATGTGGCTGCTGGTGATGGGTGGGCCTACAAAAGTGAAACAATAGTGGGCAAGGCCAGTTTGGCTGGCTCACTGGAATATTCTGGATGGCACTATCTACTCAATATTGTTGACATTATTTAAATTACCATCGATGTTAAACAACATTATAGGTACTGTATTTCACCAAGAAGAGCCTGTATATGGGTGAGAGCCTGTAAAAGGAGTAGGAGAATAATGCCAGTGGGCTAGCCAAACTGCCCTCTTACACCATTTTTCACTGTTGCAGCTCACCCAACTGGTGGCCATATTCCTGCATATGTTTAGAGAAAAGAAATTGGATTTTGCCATCAATTTGCTAGGGTGAAAGTGTTTAAATTTCATACCCAATTTACAGTGTTTGGGTGAGGGGTGCAGTGAGCAGTGGGACAAGGTGGTCATGCTGTCCTGGCTAGGTGACTTCAGTAGTGGGACCATGAATCAAGCTTTGCTTGGGATTAAATAGTCTATAAAAGAATGATAAAACTATAGCACCCTCTAAGATTTGATGATTACATATTGGCTTCTAGGAATGCACATTGTGCATTGGTATCATTGTGTATAGATGTTGTTGATTTTTCCAGTACCATCTTTTTTGGTAAATTCAGGTTCCATCTGCCAATGGGGTAGTATAAATTGAAGTTTCCCGGCGTTGGGATGTAGTATTGGGACGTACCAGAATGCCTCGTCCCTTTCTCACATCTCTCTCATTGTGTATAGATGTTCTTTTTTTACCCAAAACAATGGTATGTGGCCTATTCAAGGGGGAGTATACTGTTTTCTGTGGGCACACTTGTGGCAGTCTCCCGGTCTCTGTCTCTCTCTCCCTTACATTCAGGCAGGATTGGTCTAGTCAATGTTTCCGTAGTTACTGTGAGATACCATATCTGATGTCTGAGAGTGACTTATGTAACACCAACTACACCACTTATAACGGGGCAAGCCATTTGTCTAGTGTATGCAGCCATCACTTGATATGGTACTGGCAGGATAACCACTGATAACAGCAGTCACAATGCGTACTGGGATGAATGCAGCAAATTAGTTTTTCTTATGTCTTAATTCAGCCAATTCGTTGACTGGACTCCATGCTGAACTCCAACTGCCCATACTAGGATCCCGTTTTTCTACCCAAGGCCTTTGACTGAGGCCCTGTTTTCTTCTTTGGAACCCTAGCAAGTTGGAATGCTCCCGCCCTCTAAGTCAACCGTACCAGCGAGTGCTCTCGCTTTCTCCACCAGTGTAACAGTCGCGGAAAAATCATCTGGAGAAAGCGGGACTCGAACCCATGACCCTCATATCACGTAACATCCTGCTCTACCAACTGAGCTACTTCCCCGTACGTTACTGGGTCGGTTTGTATATATATATATATACATAAATATATTACATATATATATACATATATATATTACATTATATATTATATTTTCCATATGTTAAATTGTCTCCTACTTCTCCTCGCATCTTCACCCCCCTACTCCATATGCAAGGTCACTCAAGAGAAAAGAGATCAATACTTTTTTTTAAACAAAACTGTGAATTTTTATCACTATACAAAACCCTAATATCAAAATAAACAAAAAGATTTTTTAAACATAGTAATGAAAAACAAACTTTTCTTTTGTGGCCAAAGACACATTATCATCATACAGTCATGTTTACAAACTGGTCAGCAAATCATTTCTACATCATGCAAAAGACATCAGTAGTATAGTATGTATCGGAACGGGACTATAGTTAAGTACTGTTTATTACTCAATCGACCTGCAGCCAATCAGAGGCCTCCCTTTTGGCGGGAAATTCAAAAGCAGCCAATGAGAGGCCTCCCTTTTGGCGGGAAATTCAAATAGGTCACGTGACCGGAAGTGACCTACTTCCGGTCACGTGACCTTTGGGCGGGAAATTCAAATAGGTCACGTGACCGGAAGTGACCTACTTAAGAGGGTCACGTGACCACCATGTTGGCGGGAAATTCAAATAGGTCACGTGACTGGAAGTGACCTACTTAAGGGGGTCACGTGACTACTAGGTTGGCGTGAATTTCAAAATAAGTCACTTGAGATTTTTATGGATAAATAAATTTAAAAAAAGAAAAAGCAAGCTGAAAGCTTGCTAAAAAATAATTAAAAAATGCGGCTCTTTTTTTTAGGGGGGGGAGGGGCACTCTGGGGGGCACTCTTTAAGATGCATGGGGGGGGAGGGGGGGAGGGGGGGAGGGGGGAGGGGAGGGGAAGGGTTTTTAAGAGTGAGACTCGCCTCTCTGCCCTCTCTTTTAGAGGGCAGAGAGGCGAGTCTACTGGTTCGTCTACTTACAATGAAATGTATCATGATTGTGTTTATGATGATGTGCATCTCTTGCTGGCCAGACTTTCAAGCAAATTTGCCAAAGTCCAGCCTGTTATTGAATGTCCGGCCAAGCCTGACCCTCAGTAGAACAGTCCTTGACCCATCTATTATAGTCCAGCAGCGCCTGACCCTTGTATGAGAGTAGTATTGGCGACATTGGCTGACTCTGATATTTACCTGTGTGTACGGAGGGAGGAGAGGGTTCACAGCCACAGCTCTCTTAAGGCAAAGCTTGCGCTTATAGAGCACTACTAGTGGAGGTCTGGATGAGGAGGCTATGGCGGTTGTCTTCAAAAAAAATAAAAAAATAGCCATGGTGCATGTCGATGTCGCTTAATTATGCTCATATCTCATGTCGATTTTAAGAATTGCTCATGTCACCTGTCACTATGTTTTTCAAGCTTCATGTCAAATGTCACTAGGCTTCATGTCGAATGTCGATTCTAAGAAACAGGTATGTCACCATCTCAAATTTAGCGGTCCACACTGCCGCTGCTGCTGCTGCTGCTGCTGCTGCTGCTGCTGCTGCTGCTGTTGCTGCTGCTGATTTGCTGTTGCTGCTACTAGTATGAGAAAATACATTTAGTCAGTCGATTAAATCAAGGAGGTTTTCTGACTTCAGTGGATCGTTTAGCCATCGGCCATAGGCAAAACTTGAAACCATTTTATACATGGGGCAATTGGCAGAGTCGAAACATGTTGGTACGATGGGGTCGATCATGTTCATCATCAGTTCAGGCAAAGGAAGTGTGTCGACAGCACGCGAAAACTTCATGTCCGGATGTTTCAACACAAGACCTTTTATCACACTCACACAGCTGCTTTGAAGAGTGAATCCTTGACCAAACTTGAGCTTTTCCAACACAGCTTTGGCCTCCTTCTGTGCAGTAAGGGATCTCTCTTTCGGGGTCATCGCAGTGCTAGCTAGCATGTCCTCAAAGTCTTTAACATAATGTTCCAACGGGCTACAAATGATGTACTCCAGATCATCGTCCGCATATGTCGTCTCCTCGCACCATATTGTGTCTTCTCCTGTTTCGAATTCCGTCATTTTCTGAACAATCTCCTCGTGAGTGCGTTGCATATATCGAAGCTCCTTCAAAGACCAGATAACTTGTATGCCGAAGCCTGAAAAACCTGAAGGAATTTCACCACTACAGTCAGGCCAACTATACGGAGCTAAGAAAAATAGCTCCAACAAAATTTTCTCCCTCTGTCCAAATGAAACTACTTCCGTTCCGATGAAGTTGAAGCATGCTTCTATCCATTGCTCCTTGGTGACGTCCTTCCAATGTTTCTTTACCTCACATGCATCATAGGGCACTGTTTCTCTTCCTGCTTCTAGTGGGAGTTGCTTTTTCTTTCTTGGACCTCATTTGGAGAGTTTCGATGCTCTGTAAGCGTCGACACTTCGATAAGAAAAGAAGCTGTAAAGGTAGAAATAACCCTCATAACATGCTGAGCGAGCGTGGAGTGGACGATGCTACGATGATGAAGGGCGGGTCGAGAAAGTGTGATGGGTGAGAGCGGCGTTTCACTCCTTATGTACCCCTGTCCTAGATAATCCTCTTAAACGCTGAAAAGACTCTCTCAGTACAGAGTCTCTACTCAATTAAGTGATCTGTTAAGTAAGTTTTCACATGCTACTTGACTACTGCAGGTGGGTTTAGACTTAAGCAGCTTAGTGCACACACGTGTCTGTTAGAAAGCTACCTGCACACCTGCCTTCCTTTTTCCACTAGTATTACCCCTTGCCGACTTATAAGGCGCCTATACACGTGTCAGCCTCCTTATATACGTCTTCTTGCTTCTAGAGCTAAGCTACTTACCGTCGTTTTCAGCTGCCGCAGGCTGACTGGCAGCTATTTAAAAGAGAATACCCGTTACCTGTATAACGGATCAGGAGGTTATGAGATTAGAGTGTGTATACAAAAAAAGCTACAGGGGGCATGTGTCTGTCTGTGAGGTGTAGAGACGATGTGGTAAGCGGCTCAAGTGTAAAACAAAAGCACCTCCTCTTGCCGCAGTGAGTGGCGCGGACGTCGGCTGGCTAGTTGAATAAGCGTCAGCTTAAAAGATAATCCGTCCACGGGCTGGCGCGTCACACCTGTCGTTAATCACCCCCTGTAGTCTTTGTATACGCAGGTGACCCGCTTTATCTCTTCACCAGCTATAATCCCATATACATGTAGCGCACGTTACACTCGTTATCTCTCTTTTCATGCTGAGGGATTAGGGGTGGAAGGGTTCAGGTGAAAAGCGATTTGATTCCTCTCTGGAAGAGGGTGGGGCTCTAGGTGAAAACAAGCTTAGACCATCCAGATTAGCGCTCTCTCGGCTATATAAAGAGCCTCAATTTGTTTATCTCTGCCCACTTCGTCTTGTTGTACACTATCAGTCACGAGGCAGACGCTCGAAGTAGCAGATGTTTGCAGTATGAGTAATACAGAGGTTACCTGCTAATAGGATTTTGTCAGAATAGGGTGAGTTGCTCTTAAAATGACCATTTTAAATGGGTTGTTATATGGTATCTGATGTTAATGAGCTAACACCTAACATTGAGGATTATGACCTCCAGAGGGGCGTCTCGCCAAATTCTCCGGTCTTGACTATAGGCTTAACTGTCTAAAGACTGTGGAGCACGTTAATGGGCGGTCTCCTTACTAATTTCACTTGACCAGGCCGGCAGGGTCAACTAGTCTAGGTAATTACACCACAAGGCGGCTACTCAACATCCAAGTGGACCTACTACTACGAGATTGTCTTTTGGCCACCTCGCTGCGCCGCTGCTGGGTCTGGCGATTACATGCTCTAGTATAGTTCTCCGCTCTTTTCGTCAGATGGCGCCACAATAGGGTTTTTGTACATTTTCACGATACTCGCGAACATTTTAAATGCATAATGACCTATAATAAGCAACAAAGCACACTTCTAATATATTGAATATAAGAAACATGTCAACGTTGTGTATTTCTGATAGAATGAGGCAGATTCTTTGAAATATCAACTAAACTGTAGCGAGATTGAAAATACTACACCATAACTAAAGCGATATAAAAGCTATATAAAGTCAGAACTTCTCACGGAACGGCATCTGCAACAGATCACTCAACCATTCGTCCTCAAATGCCACACAGGGTTCCTGTCCAACAGGACTTTGAGCCTTGACCGCTTTTGAGGAGGTTTGATCTTATGTTGCTTAACATGTGGTGTAATTAATCAACACCGCGGCCCCTCTTTAGGGGCCACACAATAAACAAAGAATAAAAAAAGGGTAAGCCTTAAGTTTAAAGTGAATCTCCCAGGATTTTGGCGAGCCGACAAAGGGGGAGGTAACAGATTTAAACTGCAGGAGACTATACGCAAACCTTGATACTCTCAGAGGGGAGCCCCATATTGCGGGCCTGTGGTCAGATTTATCACCTCCAGGGTGCAGTCTGCATGTCATAAATGACCACCACAGACATTGGGATATAATGTTAATCCTACTCCAGGTCTCCATAATTAGCGGGGCTCGCCTTGAGATGGGAAATTCACTACAGCACTATCTGTCGTTGAAAATGGTGCTCGGGTAGAGTCGGGATGATGTACCAAAAGAGCATTTTATACACAATGATACTCTTGTACAAATGCGTATACCTAGTAGGCTGTGTCTTATCATCAAATCTAAGAGGGTGCGCTATAGTTTTATTATACTTTTATAGACCATTTTAAAATCCGAGCTTAGCTTAGTTCATAGTCTCCTTACCAATTTTCACTTGACCAGGCTGGCAGAGCCAACTAGTCTAGGTAATTATAACCACAAGGGCGGCTACTCAAGATCCAAGTAGACCTACTACTACGAGATTGTCTTTTTGTCCCCTCTGCCGCCTAGTTATTACATCCTCCAGTCTAGCTCGCCACACCCTTTGAGCAGCTCCATTGCCTCGGTAAAAGTGTAGGGGTGTGCTTTCCACCTTCAGTCATCCATAGATTCGATCACCATCACCCCCCTTGAAATGACCTCAGCTGTTAATTAGGGCGTAAAGCAGCCCAACAACCAACCAAGTCCCTGTCAAAGATGTGAATAACGAACGCGCTAGTATAGTTCCCCGCTCTTTCGTCAGATGGCGCCACAATAGGGGTTTTGTACATTCCTACGATGCTCGCGAGCATTTCAACGCATAATGAGCTATATAGGCAACAAAGCGCGCTTCTAATATATTAAAATATAAAAACAATTCAATATTGTGTATTTCTGATAGAAATGAGGCGGTTTCCTTAAATACCAACTAAACTATAGCGAGATGAAAAATACCACACCATATCTAAGGCTTTATAAAAAGCTATAGAAAGTCAGAACCTCACACGGATCGGTATTCTGTCTGCAACGGATCACCCCTGACCCACTGGTCCTCGCATGCCACACACGGCTCTGCCGTGTTTGTGCTTTGAGGTATCACCCATCAAGTGATCCATGCTGCCCAACATGAGGCGTAATTAATTACGCTGATGTTGCATAGCACAGCGGCAGCATCTAACTAACTCTAAGGAGTTAGTCGGCCCCTCTTTAGGGGCCACACAATAAACAAAGAATACCCTGAATCTGGGACCTGCGGGCGAAGGCCCCAACTGTGAAGTCATTATTGGCCACATTGGTAATATCAATTAAAACTTTAGACAACACCCACCTTATTAAAGTATCATTAACGGACAATATCAATAAACTTAGCATCCTCTTGGTTACCACATTTAGCACCAATTTTACAACTCACAGGGGCCACCCTTGAAAATAACACCAGCCTCACCACGCTTTTATTGCTCTGCTGATTTCTCCAATCCAAAACATTGGGTATCTAGTCCAGCTGTGAGCTCATTAGGTCAGCCCTTTGTCGGCCTCGCCGGCAAGTCCCGGATTCAGTATAGAAAGACTAAGGGGGCGGGGAGTAGGTCTTTAAGTTTAGTTAAGCTATCTGTGTCATTAGACCATTCTTAAAAATCGACATGTGACATGAATAAAAAATTCTCAATTACTGTATAAGTAAGCGCCTCAACTCTTCCTTCAAATTCCGGCCTTGCGGGTGGTCAAATTAAAAAAAAAAAATTCCTAGTAGTCTATGGTCCCAAGAGTCCGATTGTATCAATTACGGTGCCCCTACATTTTCCCCCTTAGTGACACTAGTGACAACGCCTTTTTCACTTAGGGTCATGTGACATGGTCATTTCTTAAAAATCGACATGCGACATGGGACACGTTCATCTCAAACCCTTAGCCTCTAGAGAGTTCAAAATAGCGCTGCCGCTGTAGTCTGCCCGTTTCTGTGATCAAATATGCACCCTTCCTAATAGCACCCCCACTGGTGCATTGCATAAAAATAGCCCTCCTGACCTCATTTCTTGAGCTATAAAAAAACACAAACCCCTCATTTTAATCACAATATCATGGCAGTCAACATGAATGGAGTCATTAGTGGAGAAAGATAAGAGTCTCTGTTTTCTGTAGCCTACAATATTATGGTGACATTCTTCATGTCAAAATGTAATAGATAAATATGAGTTGTTAAAACTTGTTACCATGGGGATGTTGGTAATTGTGTTCTTGAAGACGTATGTGAAATCCAGATGTATGTGCCTCTGCCCAACAATGACCCTAGCCATTTTAAGTAAACCTGTTCTGTCTGAGTTAGAAGGGTGCCTAGGGCCAGAGCTACAGAACCCCTAACTGCTGTGAAAGTGCCCCTCTCCTGCCTAGATCACAGAAATGGGAAATATGTTCAGATGCATTCACCATGATATTTCTGGATCTAAGCAGATCTGGAAAGCTCTCATAGAGATCTATACTAATGGAACCACTATGTATTTTTTAACTCATTTTTCAAAAATTTATCAAACTCCCTACCTTAGCGCCCCTATAAATAGGGTTAAGTACCTGTCCGACTCCCCTACCACTGCTGCTGGAGGAGTACCGAGAACTACCCTCTTTTTAGAAAACTAAGTAAAAATATCCTTCTTCATGTCCAGTTACATACAATGTCGATCAATTTGACACTGTAGCAGCATGTCTCCATATCTGTATGCTGCATAAATGCACAATACACGGTTCTGCACGCACTTAAACCAAGGCTAACATGGGTGACCTATATAGATGTGATACTCTCGTTTTCGGGGCTAGTAGAAATTAGGCGGCTAATATAGACGTTCCGGGTTCGAACCCTCACTAAGTTTTAGTCAAGACGTCTAGCCACAGGCGCCTTAGGCGACGAAAGCGCGTCAAGGCGTTTACAGGGTTCGAACCCGTGAGCTGCTCCTTGGGGTCACAAAAAACGCTTCAACCTTAAAATCCCATAGGAAAAAAATGTTGGGTTTTTGGACTTTAGGCCTGAATTTGGGGGTGATCCCGGGCTGATAGAAAAATAATTCTTGGACGAGCGGATAGCTCTGGATCTCTTTTTATCTAAAACAGCGAAAAATTGATTGTGGTTCCGCCGCAATTCATCCGACGAGGGGTAATCAGCCCCCCCCTCTGCCAATCATGGCAGTGAATTTAGACGGCGCGCAATCTCTCACAGCCACCGCGGACGGACCAATTAGTCCTGTCGGCATCTTAGTATGGTTCGTGTGACCTACTTAGAGGCTCACACGGTGGGGGTGTGTCCGGCGTTCGGCGCGCTGATTGGCTACTGGTGGGAGGTGCTGTGCTGCGGCAGGAACTTTACCTATTTGGGACGGGTGTTAAAGGCGCACTGAGTTGAGGTGCACCTTTAAGCAAGAGCGCGATCCGGTCGTCGCGTTGGTAGCCTTACTACCCGTCGCGCATTTAACTAGAGGCTTAAGTGTGACAAATGACAGCAGCATCGGCAGCAGCGGTAGCAGCATCGGCAGCAGCTATAAGGTGAAAACATGTTCAGACACGGTCGGCGTGTGAGACCTGTCCAGGCACGTCCGAGCAGGTTCGAACGTGTCTGAACATGTTCCGGAGTGCAAGACGCGTGCACACACAGACCGAACAGACACACACAGACCCACACACCCACACACCCCTATGTAGTGTGGGATGTAAAAGAAACCCTTGTCTCGGTAAAAGGGCCATAGATTCGATCACCATCACCGCCCTTGAAATGACCATAGCTGTTAACTAAGGCGTAAAGCAACCCACACACCCACACACCCACACACCCACACATTTTTCTGTATGAGCCTTCAGACCTGAAGCTGCTCAGTGTACGGGACTAGGTTTTGTCATAGGCCCTACGGACGCTACTCAAGGGGGAATAAGAGAGCTGTCTCACCATGACATGGGCTGGCTGTAGTTTTTTATGTTTCGGTACCTACAACCAAACAGCCAGTACCCACCCCAGGGCTTCATGTCGCACGCGGGAAAAGTATAAAGATTCGAACGGTGGCGCCAACTGTCGGAATAGCGGGTACACTACGTCAGTAGTTCTTTTGTTCTCCGCTGAGTGACTGGGCGAAATGTAGTTGGTAGCTCTATTTTCTGTGCACTGTTCTGTTCATTTTCTACACTTAACGCTTAAATAGACCACGTGTTTGTACAAGCTAGCCGTTTTTATCAGTGCAAAAATTAAATAAGCATCGGATAGAACAATAAAAAAATGAGAAAGTAATCCAGCACTTAGTATAACGCACCAGTTTTATCATGAGACACCGAAAGTCTGTTTTTTTTCGGGTGCATAAGACAGTCGACTGAGAGCTCCAAACCAACCAAAACGTACCAGAGGGCGATCTATCTCAGAACGTACCCGACAGGGCAGGGGCCTTCTACACCCCGGCTCTGATGAGCAAGCGAGGGCCTATTCCTCTTTTGAGGTGGGCCCAAAATTGAACAAAAGAATAAACTCAAAAAAAAGCCTTAGGATTGAAAGAGTTGTAGATACTGATTTTAACGAGGAAGTCGCATTCATTAGTTTACAAATAGCCAGTGTAAGTACGCCCATGTATAGGAGAGAGACCTTGCTTATTTCTTATAGAGTTGTAAGATAGTCACATCATGATGCACATCATCATAAACGCAATCATGATACATTTCATTGTAAGTAGACGAACCAGTAGACTCGCCTCTCTGCCCTCTAAAAGAGAGAGCAGAGAGGCGAGTCTCACTCTTAAAAACCCTTCCCCTCCCCTCCCCCCTCCCCCCCTCCCCCCCTCCCCCCCCATGCATATTAAAGAGTGCCCCCCAGAGTGCCCCTCCCCCCCCCTAAAAAAAAAGAGCCGCATTTTTTAATTATTTTTTAGCAAGCTTTCAGCTTGCTTTTTCTTTTTTAAAATTTATTTATCCATAAAAATCTCAAGTGACTTATTTTGAAATTCACGCCAACCTAGTAGTCACGTGACCCCCTTAAGTAGGTCACTTCCAGTCACGTGACCTATTTGAATTTCCCGCCAACATGGTGGTCACGTGACCCTCTTAAGTAGGTCACTTCCGGTCTCGTGACCTATTTGAATTTCCCGCCCAAAGGTCACGTGACCGGAAGTAGGTCACTTCCGGTCACGTGACTTATTTGAATTTCCCGCCAAAAGGGAGGCCTCTCATTGGCTGCTTTTGAATTTCCCGCCAAAAGGGAGGCCTCTGATTGGCTGCAGGTCGATTGAGTTATAAACAGTACTTAACTATAGTCCCGTTCCGATACATACTATACTACTGACATCATAATCCTGAAAATAGATTAGTCTCATCAGTTTGACTACTTTGTAAATAATGTGTACCTGTGTCCTAAAGACATCAGAACTGTGACATCAAAAGGGCGAGCACAAAACTGCAAAAGTAGCCTTACAAGACATTGAAATTTTTCGACAGCTAAGCATTATTGATTAACCCTTTGAGGGCAACATAATGCATTAATGTATAATGCCCTTTGTTCTCATAATGCAAGCATGCAGCCCTGGTGAGTAACTTGCCAGTGTTACATTGAAGCATTATGCTGACCCTATTACACTGAGACACTCCTGAAGGGTCGGTATGATGCATCAACCTGCAAATTACTCACCAGGGCTGCATTGGTGCATCATGACAACAAATATCGTCTGTTAGGGACATCCATCATTAAAGGTTTAAGGAAGCCCTGAGGCAAGCACCTGTGTTCTTCTATCAAATACAGGGACTCATGAAGCAGCTCACATGTCAGCCAGCTCTGCTCACAGATGTACAGGTGAGCCACCCTCAGGGAATGCAGGATCAGAACTTTTGGACCCCTGAAACTGCAAAAGTGACCATGCAAGACACGCATCTCTGAGGTATCTGAGCCGCATCAATTTAAGGAGATGGGGGGCAAGTAGCTGGGCTGTTCCTTAGTATATTGAGCAGCTCACAGGGCATAGAGCAGCTCATAGTTAAGACAGCCTTGTTGACATCACAAATAATGTTCTTGCCTTAATGTTCATGTTGTTTATACTCTTTAAATGCCCCATCATTACTTACAGTTTTCCCACACAGTCTCAAATATGCCACCCTCCAGCCCCACCTCCATAAGTTCTCTGACACTCTGACAGAATTTACATATATATATATATTTGTGTTCCAATGAAGGACAAAAGAAAAGGAAAAAGAATAGGAAAATGTCATCAACTAAGCTGTGCATAGTTCAGAGGGGAATACACTAACCTATGGGGCACCACATTAGATAACACCCTGGAGTACACTCTGGTGATGAGAGGGAGTATCATAGACTTATGAGTTTGAGAAAATTGGTTGACTTAAGGTGGCTATCTAGCATGGGTCAAAAGTATTTGGATTTACCTCAAAACCTCAAGGGGGAGGAGTTCCCATATGAATATACATTATGTTTCCTATATTTTGTCATTCAAATCATTATATCAAGAAATAGAAGACTACCGTGAACCCCCATTCAGATATACCTAGCCAATGATATGGTCTACCTGTATATAGGTTAATTATTTTAGCAAATAATGGTAAAATACTAGCAAATTGGATTTTCTGGTTAAACTTAAAGCCACATGTATATCCCAAAATCAAGGGGAGAAACACCCTCATTCTATTTCCCCCCTGCATCATATTAGAGATAGGATTTCCTCAACCTCCAAATTGAGCAGCTCACAGAGCAGGTCTTGGTGCTGGCCACAGTTCGGACACCTGTGTTCACATGGCAGAAATATTGGGAAATGGAAATATAGACTACATGTATGAGAAATGGGTAATGTCTAGGCACCATATGAGGACATCCTGTCAAGCTTAAAAGTACAGAGTACCAGTGCAGGATCAGAACTTACAAACCGCTGACAATGCAAAATTGACTGTGGTGGACATCCACTTCTTCAGTGTCTGAGCCCTATCAATTCAAAGTGGCTTGAGGCGTGCAGCTGAGCTCCTCTATTATAAAGAACAGCTCACAGAGCAGCTAACATAATAGCTAACATAGCAGCTCACAGAGCAGCGTACACAGCAGACACTGGCAGCATCTCAGGACGACTCATCAACAACTGCAGCAGCCAGAGAACAACACAGACCACCAGAGCAGCAGAGGTTGTATCATCAGACACAGTCTTCAGGACTCGAGGTGAGGCTATTGCAAGGTAAGTATCTTTTTCATGCATTTGCTTTTAGTTCGTTTGTCCTTTATTGCAAACATGATTAGATAGAGTATTCTGTTGAGTTGATTTTATGACAGTGTCTTGACCTGAAGGAACATCTGGTAGCAGTAAAGTCAAGTTGATTGACTTGAAATGGAGAAACAAGAAGAAGCCCTATTTAGGGTCATCTAGTTCCTAATTGCTGTGCCTTATATTGCCTGTTCCCTCCTCCTAACTAGTTTCTAAGTGATTTCTACAATAATTTTGCAAGCTAATGTTCATGAATAACATTTGTTTCTTGTGTACTAGGGTGTATTTATTCACAAGGAGACATGTCCATTTGAATTGTTTGACATGCATGTCCCACCATATATGGGACTCACCTACTAAGGTGCATTAAATGAAGGAAATTATAAGTTTCAATGGATACATATTCGCCAGTCACTTTTTTCAATAATACAGTAGATGCCCCACACATCATTTCTAAGCATAGTCGATGGGGACTGTGGACCATTTCTAATTTTTACAGCTAAGTGAATGGTTGTAACAGTCTAGATTGATTTGGAAAGCAGACTGTTTGGCATCCCCAAACTATCTCAAGTTGATCTAATATGGCTTGAGTTATGAGGCAAAGTGTAACAATTAGTTACCCATCTATTAACACATTTTGAAAGGAGGCAGCATTATACTCTTGAGAGCCTGTTTGGTAGGCCTAATGGTTAGATTCTATATTTAGCACAGAGGGATTACCAAAACTTTATTTTTGCTACCAATACATTCCTCTCCCTACTCAAGGATTGTACCTCTAGTGACTAGGTTTGATTTGCACCTACTCTTGGGTCTCCGAGCATAATGGTTCAATAGATTCTACCATATTCTCGCCAATCATGGGCATAAGGCATGTTTGCCTCCTTCTGAAAATATGTTTAGAGGCTCATATTTTCCAAAGCAAAGGGGCTAGAGCTTTCAAAATGGGTTCAGAAGAGGCAGAACTTTGTTCTTTCTCCTTCTATGGAGGCTGTGTCTCACGAACTTGGGGCAATGTGTTTGTCTATGACCGGGTGCCGTGATGGCCGCCATGCTCAGCTAAGCGCTCGGTTCGCTCCCCGCATTTTCATGGAGATTAGCAAGCTATAGAGGTAGGATTGCAATCAGGATTGCTCATAGGAACTATGAATGCACACTGGATCTAACCAGCCCGCATTTGGAGCTGTGCTCCACCAGGTCACATAGATATGACCAAAAAAGGCCGCAAACTACTGCGCCGAGAACATGCAGAAATGGCCGCTGGATCTACAGGTAGGACCATACCGAACCTCCTGACTGGATACACGCCAACTGCCAACCCCCACCAATCCGATCCCTCTGGTACTCCCAAGAGACACAGATCTGAGGAAGGTACAGTCTCAAAGCTCATCAATTACAGTCCATCTGAACTGTCACCCATCAACAAGCGCAATCGATTTGCCGTGCTCGCTGACAGCGACCTTGTCAGGGACGCGATGGCTTCCCCACAACACTCACTCACCGAGACCGACCACGGCCTCGACCCGCTGACCGGCCTCCCCCCGGGGACCCTCCGCCAACATGCAGCCGCCAAGGGCGGCCTCTGTCAGCGCCCAGAGACCGGCATCGGACGCCCGTCTGTTGGCGGCCCGCACCCGAGTACATCCCGTCAGCCTGCCAGTGACAGAGGCGGTCTCCAACCGCCGAACCCACCGACAACGGACCAGCCTGAACACACGCCTCCAGGTTTGTCGAACCCGATATCAGACCTTATTGGGACCCTAAATGCATCAATTCACCTCGAAAACCAGCAGCACCCATTGATTAATAATGTGACCCCTCCACCAAGCCCCTCTTCGGCCAACCACAACATAGATGACCCAGATTACCGTGTATGTACAAGTGGAAATACCCGGCGGTCACGCATGATGGGTCCGCACGGCGCGCCTGGTCCCGCTCTCCAAGCACTTACTGTGTCGCCTGGTGTCTACCTGGAGAGTGCGGGGGCTGCTGGCGCTGTGCCAACTGGGTCAGGCTGGGAGGGATCAGCTGATCGGCAGCATCTGAACGAATCATGTAGCATGCAGTTATGGATGGGCATAGACCGAGGCAAACCCTATACATCCACACCGAGCACCGAGCCCTCACTGAATGTGCAATTATTACAGATGATGACATACATTCAGAACAATATGGCTGAGAAATCAGACTTAGACCATGAGCTAAAAGTGGTCAGTGACAACAAAGTGCCCCCTACCGGGAATACCGCCCCTGCTGCCACCCTGCATCCCAATGCCAACCCAACTCCCGCCGGCTTTTCTGATAGGCTGAAAACGGGATTGGATGGCACCCCTGATGCACGCATACATAAAGTTGCACTACCCCCGCTCACCAGAAAAACCCCGCCCCCCAGAGCGCATCGTCCCGGCACCACCACTACACAAACCCACAATGTGGTGGTAGTGGGCCTAGACACTGAACATGAGGATAAAAGTGCCTTTGATTCATATGACAGGGTAATTGCAGCCCTGGGCCTGACTATCGATAGAACCGACCTATCATCTGTCACGCGCATTGGCCGACCCGGCAACCACACGCGCCCCCTCCTGATATCATTTAAATATGAGGCTGTCCAACAGGAGGTCCTGTACCTGAGGCATCGCGTCCAATCACTGGGGGAGACCGTATACCTCAATCCAGATGAGGACAGGAACACGAGAGCATGCCAATACTTACTGCGCTCCATATATGGTCACATCCGCGACTGGGATGTGGGAGCGACCTTAAGTGACGATGGAATCACCATCAATGATGTAACCTACCCACCCACTGAGAAGGGTATTAGAGACATCCCTAATGTCTTTAAGCCGACTAGCCTGAACACAACCAGAGTCATGACGTCAGCACAGCCGAGGCAGGCCACGAGCAGGAGGCCACGCCCCCCCGCCCCTCAGCAACAGCATCAACAACAAGTGGTGCAACCGGCTCCTGCTGCCCAACAAATACACCAGCAATGCATCCCCATGCCCGATGACGCCAGTAGGATCCCTCCACACTCTCAACCTCTGCGCCCCGTGAACACGCAGACGCGTATGACCAGTGTCGTAAATCCTAAGCATCAACAGGTCCCGCAACAACAGCAACAGCAACAACAACAATCGGCACAACAACAAGCTGACCCCGACCACCAGCTACCCCCAGTACTCCAACATCACGGTCATCAGAAGTCGAGGCCATCTCCCCTAGAGATGCAGAGGCAAGAAATGGCCCGACTTAAGCATCTACACCAGCAGCAACCCCAGCAATTACATCACCAACAACCGCGCCACGCCCAACAAGTGACGCGACCAGCTACGCCCCACGAGCACATGAAGTCTCTATCTACTGCACTGTCGACCAAGTCGGTAGCACCGCTGGGCAAAAAGACTACCAACAATAATGTCATCAAGCATAGTGCCCCCGCACCAACTGCCCCTACTGGTAGTGTCCCCATGGAGGTAGACGTTGCCTCACCAGCTAAAACCCTGCCTGGAGTGGGACAGTCCGCCAATACTCGTCCCTCTGGTAGTATCTCAGCTTCACCAGATCCATCTTTGATAGTGGTTACTTCACCTGACACACTGAAGACCAAGCCAGTAACCAGCTCAACCCCCAAATCTGGACCCTACAGCTACCCGGGATGCAATGGAGACAATCCCCGTCTGCTCCCGCCTACCTCATTCATAAGTAGCTACAAGCAACAGGAGGCCAAGATATGTACGGTCCCGCTTGGAATTGCCTTTAGTGGTGAGAGCGCGTATCTTAGCAATTTCTACCAAGCATCAATCAGGATAGATGTAAATGGTACGCCGATGGAGTTTGCTTCGGTCGAGCAAGCGTACCAATTTACGAAAGCTGTACATGTACATGACCATGTGGCAGCTCGAGATATCAAGAGAGAACCCAGCGCACCCTTAAACAAGTCACGGGGGAAGCGTGTGGATACTGATGACACTGACTGGTACGAGCACGCAGTAAAGCACATCCGCCGCTTCAATATGACCAAGTATATACAGCATGCCGACCTACGGTCCAAGCTACTCGAAACTGGCCATCTCCCAATTGTTGAGGCGTGTAGACATGACTATTGGGGTATAGGAATTGCTTACAATGACCCAGATCTACACACTGCTTTGTCCCCAAGAGGACAAAACATCATGGGCCATGTGTTAATGGACATACGCTATGAACTTTCCGTCCACTTTAGCTACATAGCTGCACACCCCAGCGCTCAACCACAGCCACGCCATAACATCTCCTTCCCACCGCCATCCTTGGAAAGGCCTAGGAGAGGTCCCAAGTATGGTAGCACACGTATGTGAACTGCTGAAGTGCTGAACTGGTGAATCGCTGAACTACCAGCACTGTGCCCGGGGCCCGCATGCCCCCTCCAGTTACTAAAAGTATAGTGGTTGACCTGTGTAATTAACTAAGTGTTCATGTCTATGCCTGGCTATGGTACATCGCCAATACTTATGTATTGACCGAGCTAGAAATCCATTATATCTCAAATCCACTGTATCTCAATTATTTATGTATTCATCTGCAACCGCTGCCACACTCTACATGCTCCTCTGCACCTAGTGAGATGCAAGGAAGAATCGCTATTCTTATTCTTATTCTTATTATTTCATTTTACACTGACCTGATTTACTACACGCTCTTCTGCACCTACTGAGATGCAAGGAGAAATCGTCTACCTGTATCATTTCATTTTATATTGACTTAATATGTATGTGTGTCTGAATGTTAGACACGCTGAGTTAATCAGATATGTATGTGAATGTACTCCAGTGTGGTCTCACACATATGTAGGTACGAAGTATGTATCAATGAAATAGTGCCTGCCCATGCAGGTGTATTTAGATGTAAGTCAACTTGTTCAATCATGCATTCATCACATACACATTACCGGTATTCTCACCGATGTATTTGCCTGTATAACCAATACTGTGATCTTATATACCATCCCCCCCACCCCCCCCCCCCACCAAATACACGCACAATCTCGACGTGGCTATTATTATTATCATTATTATTATTGTCAGGACGACGAATGGCTGTCCTGACCCAACTAGGGTAAATCAAATCAATATACATGTATACTTATATAGGTATATATATATATATATATATGTTATTACTATTACTACCATTGTTATAATTTGTATATATATTTAAATTCAGTTTCATAAGTGCTTCTGCACATGCATTTACATATGGTATTCTGAGACACAGAATCCTATCAATCTAGCTAGCTCAGTTAGTCTCCTGAAATGTGTGGCAGTAAATAGCCGCTCAATCATCATGGTCCATATAAACCAGCTCGTACGCGCGCACACGCAAAAACACGGCACTCTTTGCCCAAACGCCTTCCTACAAGGCGCTCTAATCAATACTATGCCCTTGTGTATATAGAATAAGTATGAAAGTATCCGATATATGAGGCACGGATCGCGCCTAGATTGGCAAATTGTCGCCTCATTACCGGTATTATTGTTACCATTGTTATCGCCACTGCTATTACCTCTATTGTTTTCATTACCGGTAGTGACATCGGGGTCACTGTCTTTGCACTACTACTATCACTGTATAACAAGAGTACCGGGTATGTCATTGCAAAAATGACCATGGCCATTGGTGCCTTCGCACACCTGAGAGGGCTGAGGATAGGACATTACAATATAAGAAGTCTGAACATGAAATTGGGCGAATTATATGACTTAGTAAAGCTGTTTGATGTACTTTGCGTCAGCGAAAGCTGGTTGGTGGAGGGATACTCTAATCATAAATTAAATGTACCGGGTTATAAACTCTTCCGTTACGACAGGGTTGTAGATAAGGTTGGCGGTGGCCTGCTAATGTATGTTTGTGACGACATGGCCCCATACTGCACTACTAACACCAAACTACTAATCTCTAATTGTGATATAGAAACCATGACTGTTAATTTCACTCAGCCAAAGCATAGGCTGATGTCTTTCATACAGGTCTATAGACCACCAAACGGCAGCTATGTTAAATGTATTGATGCCATGAAGCTCGTCTGTCAGAACGAATCTTTTATAGGTAGAGAAAGGTGGCTAATTGGTGATATAAATGTTGATCTGCTAAAACCTAATGATTGTAAAACCAAATATTATCTGCGAGCTATGGAAACTCTATGCCTACATGATATTATTATCGACAAAGTAACTAGACCGTATCCCGACAAGCCCGGAGGGACTTGTATCGACCTAATTAGCACAGATTGTGACATAGTTCAGTTCCATGGAACTCTTCCTCTTTTTGTGAGTGATCTCCTCCCAGTGTATGCTGTAAAGAAAAAGCCCAAAGAGGTGGTCACACGTAGGTCAATCGTGGGTCGATCATATAAGCACTACGATTACAATGATTTTGCCGATTATCTCCTAAATATTGACTGGTCAGTATATAACCGTACAATTTCTGTTGACGACAAATGGGATATAATATTGAATTTTATCACTGCATATCTTGATGTACACTGTGCCATTCGCGAGATGGTCATAAAGGATACGGGTAAACCGTGGATGTCGCGCCACATTTACGAGGCCATCTACGAGCGTAACCAATACATGTATGACTATTGTACAGGTGGGAAATGGGATCTTGATCTACTGGAAAAGGCCAAACAAACACGCAGGGACATTAATTTCATGACAAGAAATGCCGAAGAAAATTACTTCCATCAGAAGCTTGAAGAGCACGCTAATAACCCCTACAAATTTTGGAGGGAATTAAATGAGCTATTGGGGAGATCAGGCCGAGAGCGACCTGAAATAATTTTGGATCACCATATCACCGGGGCAGAAGTTAAGGGTAAAAATGTGCCTGAGTACATCAATGAATTTTTTACTGGTATTGGTGGAAATCTTTTCTCCACACTAGGTGATAAACCAACAGTACGCACCGCCACCGCCCCAGAGTGTACCAAGTATACACCAACTGATGATACATTGATTGATTATACAACTGTTGTTAAGCTTCTGCGCGAAATTGATGTACATAAATCTAGTGGTGTGGAGGATATTAGCGCTACTGTGCTAAAAGATGCATTACTTGTATTGGCTCCCCAATTAACAGATCTAATCAATGACTGCCTACACACTGTATCTTTCCCTGATAAGTGGGCATCTGCTACCAAAATTCCTTTATCCAAGGGTGGAAATGCTAGGGACATTGGCAATTGGCGACCTATATCGCTATTGCCCATGCCAAGCAAAATCATGGAGCGCATTGTCTATCATGAATTGTACTCCAGGTTGGAGGAAAATGTTTTATTGTCTGATTCTCAATATGGCTTCCGCACGTCCAGGGGAACAAACGATGCCGTATTTAGACTGGTAAACGATATTTATAAAGCACATGATGAGAGGCGCCCACTGGTGGCCTGTTTCCTGGACGTGCTGAAGGCTTTTGATTGTATACACCATGGCGAGTTGTTGAGCCGCATGCGTTCTCTAAATTTACCCCGTATTTATTGTGACTGGCTGTGTGCGTACCTCGGCAGACGGACACAGCGTGTTCTATGTAACAATGCCAAATCAGATCTCGCACGAATTAATTACGGAGAACCCAAGGGGTCGATACTCGGCCCCCTATTGTTTATTTGCTTTATTAACTCATTGCCTAATGTTATAACAAATTGTAAAACCCTAATGTATGCGGACGATGTGGTATTTTATTTGAGCCACGAAGACATTGACACCGCGCGCTCGTTGCTACAGGGCGATGCCAACGCTGTTTATGACTGGTTCACAACAAGTGGCCTAAGTATCAATACTGATAAAACAAAAGTTATTGTCTTTAATCATGAAAAACTGAGTCTACCCCATGTATTACATATAAAAATGGGAAATAGTACCCTGTCTACGTGCACCCACTACGAATACCTGGGTGTAGTCCTCGACAGCTTATTGAACCTAGACCAAACTATAAGCAAACCCGTAAGTGGTTCAAGCTATAGGGGGGTCATGTTGAGAAAGATGAGAGGGAGAATGTCAACGCCAACGGCCACCCTTGTTTATAAACAGACGATCCAGCCGGTACTGGAATATTGCGGCTTTCTGTTCAACGGTGTAACCGATATACAACATAAGCGTCTCCAGCTAACCCAAAATAGGTGTCTCAGAACCAGTCTAAATGTAAGGCTTAAATACCATGTTTCTGACTTACACAAGGACACAGGCACTGACTACCTGTCTGTAAGATACGACATGCAGCTCCTATTGCTGATTTACAAATATCTACACTGTGACAAACATAATAATGCTGATCTCGGTTTGGTGTTGCAGCAGCCTCCTGCCTGTGGTCTAGTGATGCGATCATCAGGCACTGGGCTGCTGCAATGGCCTAAATCAAACCTCATGGGCTACCGCAAATGCCCACTCTACAGAGGTATAGCTCTGTGGAATGCTCTGGACCCTGCCTGCAGGCTGGCCAAAACCCGTGACACTTTTAAGGCGCTGGCGAAACCCACTGTTCTTAAGATTATGGCCACTAAACTAAGGTCTAAGGGGATGACTGTATAGATCCCAAACATACATTCATACATAAGTTTCTCTAAACATACACTTATTTGTTTTGTTCCATAATACACTGTTTATTCAATGAAGTCACCGAACGACTGTCTCCTGTGAGGGACAAAAGTATAATGATAATATTACATGTTGATATCCGAATACATGACATTGTTGAAATAATAATGAGACACATGATCTCTTTTGAATGTAATTGTATTTGAAAATGAATAAATACATTTATAAACTCAAATGACCAGGGGCTATCTATGACCGGGTGCCGTCTATGACCGGCTATCAAAAAAAGGTGTTTGGAGGGATAAATATTTAAAAAAAAAGAATTTTACAATTTTTATTCATAAAAATTGTAAAAAAAATAATTTTTTTTTTTTATTCCTCCAAACAACTTTTTTAGATAGCCGATCATAGATGGCACCTGGTCATAGACGGCCCCCGGTCATAGATGGCACCAGGTCATAGACGGCACCCAGTCATAGACGGCGCCCAGTCATAGATGGGACCCGGTCATAGACAAATACATTGACCCAAGTTCGTGAGACACAGCTTGGACTTCCCATGTGCATACTATGAGTAGTTTCCCTCTAGTGGCTTTCAGAGTATGACAGGTAGAGAAAAATTAAAGACTTCAGGAACTTTTGTCACTGTTTCCATAGCAACCCGTCACATTTTTAAAATATTAGAGTGACGATGCCACAATGGTATAGCCTGTTTCTTAGCTTTATGCTGATACTTGGATCACTATTACATTTTGAGGGGTTGCAACATTATCAATGACTCTTCAAAATATGCAGGGAAAACTTTAAGTTTTAGTAACATATATGGTGGGAAGATCTGCAGTCCCTCTATACTGATGCTATGGACTGTTGTCCATATCTGATAAATTTATAGAGACTTTTTTTTTCTGTTTACCCTGTTGCTGTTTGTCTTCGAGTTTTTTTTCTGTCATCCTTGAAATTTTATATATCACACCCCTCAAATAAGCCTAACATAGACATGAGTAAATAGTATTTATCGCATCCACAATAGCATTATATCAATACACTATTTGTCTCACAGATTGACCTTTCTAAAATTGCTATAATTGTGAAAATATTGCACTTTTTTGAGCTTTGCAAAGTGTATTTATTTCATAAATGATCTTTGAAAACACAGAGATGAGAATAATGGTAGAGCAAAAATATAATACAGCATGTGCAGACAAAAACTAAAAAAAAGGATATAAAAAGATGAAAACCCCTTCTTTCAAGAAGATATAAACTGTGTTTGTAATATTAAAATAAATGGATACAATCGAAAATCTAGACTAAAATAGCGAGAATCGAAATCGAAATGAATCGAAATGACATCCCTACCATCTATGGTGTCAGCTGCCATAGTATTGAATGTTCACACACATTATTTGCCATGAATAAGAACATTTCTAATTTCAACTTAAAACTCATGTTTGTTTCTTTAATGTGCAGATTCTACTAAGCATCATGGACAATACTTCAGACTACTCTTTGCTGTTTGGACGATTCTACCCACAATATGATATCCTGGTAGGCTTTCTGTGGGTGTTCATCATCATTGGTGGTGTTGGCAACTGGGTGGTTATCTGGTGCATTTTAAAGACAAAGTCACTCCGTAGCCCCATTAACATGGTTGTTATTGCCCTTGCCTTCTCCAATGGGGTGGCCACCATGATTGTGGGTCCTATGGAGCTTAGTCGCACACTGATGGCCTATCCTGAGGTAAGTGACTATTGGTGTGATGCTCGCGTAACTATCAATTCTTTCTGCTTCTGCGTCTCTATGCTGATCATGTTTAGTCTTGGTGCAATGCGACTCATTGCCGGACTCAGCAAAACTCCAGAAAAGCCGAGCTTCAAGAAGATCGGTAGGATCATAGCTGCTATCTACATCGTGGCAATCATCACTACTCCCTTCATAGCAGATAGGGATAGATCTACACATCGAATGTGCATGGGAAAAATAAGCGAAAATTCATTGAAAGAAATCCTACAAAATGAAGGTTTGCTGCCACCTGTCAGGATATATGCTTCAACTGAGAAGGAAAATTCTACCACTTCCACTGTCTCCAGTATAACGTTTCCCGATGACAAAGTCGTACTGGCAAAAATGGATCAATTTTGGATATTTTATCTGTTCATGACTCTGACACTGTTCATTGGTACTATTGTCTGCTATATAATTCTGATTATCCTCATCAAGAGGCACAACAATGCAATGAAAGGAATGATCTTAGGCAATTCAATGGATATTCTGACGATGCGCGTCACTGCATATGTGACCTTTATATTTGTCATCAGTTTTCTTGTTCCTTTCATCCCAGGCCTGACACATGCCCATCAGAAAACTGCAAGTGTTCTGCATTACATCTCTATCTTTCGGTGTCTGTCTATTCTTGATGGAGCAGCTAATCCGATCATCTTTATATCAAACCCAGTTTACAGAAAGTCCCTTGTCAAAGCTCTGCCAAATTGGATCAAAAGCTGCTTTTGTCTTAACACCCAGACAGCATCAGCCCCACCCTCCATGACCAGGGACAGTTCTGTTCCTGTATTTGTTGTTGCTACTCATGTAGTGTGAAAACATAGATCATCAGAAAATCTTTGCTTATCGAAATCATGTAACAATAATATTGAGGTTTAGGAAGTGATGATTTTTTTAACAACACTGAGGAGTGATAAGCTTTTGAGTAGACTTGTTTAAGGCGATGTCTTATGACAGTGATACAAGTCCAATTCTGACCGGCCCAATTCTGACCGGCTGTTGGGTCTGATTCTTACCAATTCTGACCGGCCCAAATAATATTAATTTTGACCCAAATCCTTTTTTGCTGTCATGTTTGAAGGTACAGCAATATAACCTGCTATGTGGTTAAGAAAATAAAACCCTCCAACCCCCCCCCTACATAGCCCCAAACTTTTCCCCTGAAAGAATACAGGCCCGATTCTGACCGGATATTTTAAACAAGTGTACAGGGTGCAATTTTTGACTTTCACTTTTTTTTTCTTTTGTTGGAGGCTACACCTGTTGTGCGTCAAATTCTGTTACATTTTGTTACCACGTTATGATATTTCTCCTCCAAATATGCACCTCTCTACAGCCTGTACTTAAAATGCAGGACAGTATTACAAGGGGGAAAAAGAATCTAACTTTGCATTCATTTTGTGCGACCCCCCTATGTGGCCATCAAAAAACTCCACCAGCATAATGCAGGTGCAACTGTTGTAATGCAGAACACCCCAATTCTTCATATTGTTCCTGTAACCAAATTTAAACTAGACAGAATTAAATGCACCTTGTCACCCACCCGATCAGAATCGGGCCAATACCGGTCAGAATCGGGCCAATACCAGTCAGAATCGGGCCAAGACTGGTCAGAATCGGGCCAAGGCTGGTGTGTAAATACTCCATAAGGTATCACAATTATCAGATAAGGCATTATACACTAGGTTCATCAATCATGCTTTACATATACAAAGGTAGTGTATGGTTGTACGGAGCAAAAAATATGATCAAAATCCATATACACTTGCTTATAGTCTGAAGCCAGCTCCATGTACATACCAGTATTTTTCATATAGAAAGAATAACCACTGTTAAGCTAGCTAGTACGCAAGTCATATATCCACACGGGTGAGAAACCTCTAGAGTGTTATTTTGTTATTACTGTCATAATGCCACATAAATTCAAGTCAAATGGGTAGTTAAAGACACATAATCGCTCAAATATTATACAGAAAGTACATAAAAATATTATATAATATATAATTTGTGCAAGTTTACTTACACCCAATGTACCTATACACCCCATGAACCTACACCTTATGTACATACATCCCATGTACCTACCCATGTACCGATAGATGTCTTATGAGAGTGATACAAGTCTGATTCTGACGGCCCGATTCTGACTGGCCAGATTCTGACCATGTACCTACACCCAGTTTACTTACACCCCATGTAACTATACACCCAATGTACCTACACCTTATGTACATGTTCCCATGTACCTACCCACGGACCGATAGTCAACCCTTTTAGGGCCGCATAATGCTTTAATGTACATCCACAGTGGCGTAGGAAAAGGGGGGGGGGGAGCCTGAATATGTTTGGCCCCCCCAAAATTTGTTGAGACCTGTAATTTAATACACAATTTTTAATCCTTACCTCTCCCGCCTCGGGAAAAGTGGGGGTTAAGGGGGCTGGGCCCCTAATCAGAGCTAAAGGGGGGTCAAATACTACTTTTCAATACAATCTAATAAAAGTGTATATATGATACATCATGCATAAAAACCGATACTTAAGGTTGGTGGGACTGGGGCCCCCCTTGGGCCCCCCGATGAAGATTTGCTTCCTACGCCTCTGATCCATATAGATGTCTTATGAGAGTGATACAAGTCCTATTCTGACCGGCCCGATTCTGACTGGCCAGATTCTGACCATGTACCTACACCCAGTTTACTAACACCCTATGTACCTATACACCCCATGTACCTACACCTTATGTACATGTTCCCATGTACCTACCCACGTACCGATAGTCAACCCTTTTAGGGCCGCATAATGCTTTAATGTACATGCACTCTGTCAGCCAATGTATTTTGACTGGGTGGTAGCCCGATTCTGACTGGGTGGTAGCCCGATTCTGACCAGATGTAAGACAAGGTGCATTCAATTCTCTTTAGTTTAAATTTGGTTACAGGAACTATATGAAATATTTGGGTATTCTGGAGTACAACAGTTGCACCTAGATGGTAGTGGTGGAATGTTTTGCTGGCCCCCTATGGGGGTATCAGAAATTCAATGCAAAGTAAGATTTCTTTTTTTTGAACCTTTAATACTCTCCCCCATTTTAACTACATCTTGTAAGGAGGTGCTTTTTTTGGGTAGAAGTATTGTAATGGAGACCAAAAATGAAATGGAATTGGACGTACAATAGGTGTAGCCTTCCCCCAAAAAAAGATTTTTTGAAAAAAGTGAAATATTGCACCCTGTGCACTGCTTCAAAGTAGCCGGTCAGAATTGGGCCTCTACTCTTTTTTGGAAAAGGTTGGGGCTATGTAGGGGGGATTAATACAGTTTCATTCTCTTAACCACATAGCAGGTACATTTGCTATGCCTTCATGGATGACAGAAAAAAAGAAATTGGGTCAAAATTCATATTATTTGGGTTGGTCAGAATCGGTCAGAATTGGGCCCAACGGCCGGTCAGAATCGGGCTGGTCAGAATCGGACTTGTACCACTCTCATAAGACATAGCCCTAAATGTTTTTGCTGCTGCCAAAAATGTTGCCTCCCTCTCCAAATGTTGGCAACCAAAGGACGTACACACCGCTTTGAGCATAGTAACATGAGGGCCATCTTAAAACCTTGGTTATAAGTCGACCTTGGTTATAAGCTGAATGTGAGTTTGGGAGTAAAAATCTGGCTTATAAAAAAAGTGCTTGAAATTTATTTTCACTGTGTTCCTACATAATTAAAACCTCGCCTGTAAGCTAAATGCGAGTTTTGGGCTCAAAATACGGCTTATAGCAAATATAAACACAAAATAAATTTCAGCTTTTAACCAAGGTTTTATGGCATATATATGTGCACCAGGCAATAAGAGATCAGAACCTCCACAATGTGGTAACCTTGCTTATAATTCTAGCTAGATCTAGCTCATTGTTCAAATCACAAAAGTTATTGTGGGAGAGTTTGTCATTGTACACACAAATGTTACCTCCACACTGTCCTGTGTGTCCTTAGTGAATGGTTGTAGTTGGGATAATTTATAAGTCATTGCACTGTAGAGGTGTAGTACCGTAAATTCTCGCGTATAAGCCTAACTCCCGTATAAGCCGCACCCCTAACTTTGACAAATTATATAAGCCGCAGATTGTGTCTGAATATTGCGATTTTGGTACTGTAGTATACTAATAAAAACTCTCGTATAAGCCGCACCCTATATAGGCATGTTTGGTATCAAAAGAAAGCTGATTCTGACTCGCGTAGAAGCCGCGGCTTCTACGCGAGAATTTACTGTAATCATGATCTCTATACACATATATATTGCGAGATACCTTTGCATGATTTCAACAATCAAGGAATTATTCAGATATTAGTTGCAAGGCATGACCCTTAAACAGCAGCACTTGCAGAATTTTGACATCATTTTATGGTCAGGATTTTGCTTATTAATATCAAAGACATCAAATGTTATGAATTTGTTGAGGCTTAAAGATTACTCTTCTTGAAAGGGAACCATGATATTAATTTCTCTTGCACAAATTCCATTAACCTTTACCATTGATTCTCATTCCCTATGATTTAGGTTTTCTGATAATTATTAGATCTAATTGTCTTATTCATGTAATATTGCCTATGGTTGGGTCCATGACACCCTTCTTTGAACACATATTGATTGTAACATTTTATTGTCATCTCTCCCCTGAATACACTGTACAATGACCAAAGAAAACACTGTTGCAGACTCGCCATCGCTTATACAAGAGAAGTGCTCTGTTAAGACCAGGTTCTTTGTCATGACAGAACAGTATGGTTATTTGTTAATCTAACACTGAATATGTGGTATGACCATGGACAACATACATGAAAAAATGTCCAGAGATAACATGACTCTGAATCATATTTAGTGACAATTGACCATTACACTGTCATGAATCTAAATCACTAAGACCATGATCGTGACCCTTTCTGAAAAGATGTACATTCAGGGTAGTGATTAGTACTGGTTTCAGCCAATACCCGGCACCAGAATGGCAAAATACCATCAAATGATATTGTCTAGATCTAATTTTTGAAAGGTTGTTTTACAGTGATATTTAATAATGTATTGTAGGTTTTACAAATGAAGAAAACTTCAAGCCATTTATGTCGGTGCAGGCTGTAATAATGTAATTGTGAACCGTTTTAACGAAATGGGTCTGAAGTCACACTTTTAAGAGCCTAGATATGGACTCTTTCAGTAGTATAGGGTGGTAACAATTTAAAAAATGTTGCCAAAGCACATCTGACCCATTTTGTTAAAACAGGTCACGGTTATGTAATATAATGATCTAGATCAATGTCACTGTTGTGTGAGATAGATATGCTACTCAAATGATGAAAATCCACATCAAGAGTATAGCTGTCATTGGTTCCATGATGAAGATAATAATCTTCTGAGATTGTACAAAATTAATGATGACTTGTGTGTTAGTATTTGAGGTAAATGATGAAAATGCATATTATATTGTTTAAGAGTATAGGATCTCTATTTGTGTGCATATATAGCTTTTTGTGCTAGTTTTGATGCAGATCCTGATACTCTCTAGTGAATGTTCCAGCTGTTTTTGGTTCCATGAAGAAGATCAAATCATCTTCTGAGATTGTACAAATGATGACTTGCCGGTTTGTCTTAGTGATGTGTATCCTCGTTGTCAAATGCTGAAACAGTTTAAATACAGTGGCATTAGCATTTAAAGATATATGCATATGTTAGTATGAATATTGTAATAACTAGTTGTTGCACAGACAAGTTGAATTTCGATCCAAGTAGGGTAGAAAGGGTTTTATTTTATTCATATAGCAGAACCCGCCCTTCGTCTCTAGGTTGTAACGATTTTGCGCCAATTCTGATATTGCCAATGACATACTCATGTGAAATATATGCTGCACTGTATATCAACTCATTCAGTGTGGATCCTTGAAGCAGTCCCCCACCATTGAAAAGCACATTCTTTAAGAATGTTTGCTTAGAGGGGAGGACTGCAGATTCTTCCCACAAGGTAGTCCCATATTATCTCATTATATTGATAACTAACTATTATGAGTGGTACACTGTACAGTTACAGAGAGAGAAACCAGATATATGTACATTGCTGGGTGAGCACAGATGGAGGAACGGTTCAACAAGTATTGTGCATTCAGTTTTATTCATACCCTGTGCTTATATTGTAAACATAACGGTTCTTGAAATAAAATTAGATATAAACTTTGGCCTGGAGACCAAGGTCTAAGGAAGGACTATTAAAGGTATGGTTACCATGTCTCCCCAGGTGAGTGGTTGTGAAGTGTACATTACACCTGTGGGCTGCTTACTTGTTACATTGCATGCTTGAAGAGTGGTAGCTAGACTTTACAGAGACCTGTATTAGGCATGCACAGAAATATACTTTGCTGGTTACAGCTATTGTGAGTCATCCTTGATAGCTCTGTGTGCCTAGAATCAATTATGTGCTATTGAGTGGAGTGACCAATACTGTGACTGCTATACCATTGACGTATGACCTGCTGTGTGATATTGTGAGCTTAAAAAGCAAAAAATAAGGAGAAAATTGTCAATAAAATATCAATGACACCAGATTGTATCAGTGCCTTTATTCACAAGCTGTAGACATCTTCACTTGTGTGTCTGGAGATGCTCCCATTGTGGGGCTCTCTTCCCTATCTGAGCTGGTTCAACATTAACATCCCCATGCCTTAGTGCAGGGGCATATGGTCTGGATGGCCTAAGTACCGAACACCGTGTAGGTATAGTTGGAGCTGCCAAATTCAATGACTGACTTTAGATTATGATGCCCTCCATAGGCTTGTTAGTAAAACATTTCCTAAAACTGCCAAAAGATGGAGCACACCTCAACTTAGGCCTAAAAAAAAGGGTTCGTTTCAGGTCATCTGACCAACCCTATTAAAACAGAGCCGACCCTACATTTTTTATTCAATTTTGAAGACATTTTTGTATTTCTACCCTTTTTTGGTCAGTCTTAGGGTCTTGGGAGAGGCTTGGTGGTACATTTTGATGTTTTAAAAAAAGTTAAAAAAAGAAATCCAAAGAAGTCTCAAATGTGCACCTTGCCAAAATCTTTATTGACATTAGGATGGTTTCTAAATATTAATGTATTGAAAATTAATCATGCAGATATAATGTCCTAGAGAGATAGGTGTTGCTCTTTCTTATTTCATCCGACTAATATATATCAAGAGAAAAAAAAACATACCAGGCATATGACTTAGTGGCAATGTTTCCGCTGAAAATCCTTCTGACGTATATCGATACAAAAAATTGTCTTTAACAGCTTATATTTATTACTGCCCCTCCACTAAGAGTCAGTGGGTGGGGTGTATTAAAGGGGCCAATATCACCCCCTCACACTGAAGGCTAAGTTTCATGAGTAACAATTGGATAATTTTACACTTTAAAGGGGCTAGCATCTTAGAGTAGGGCATGTAATTCATAACTCTGCCACCAAACTGTGCTACTCAAATCCCAAATCGATTTTCACTTCACAAATTGTTCACCAGAGGGCAAAGGTGACCCAGGTGATTTTGACCCCAATCCAAGTGACCTTCAGATGTGGCTGTAAACAAGGCCCCATGCCCACCAAAGGTCTGCTTGTAGACTGAGTGTGCTAACAGCCTTAAGACATACACTGTAAAAAGTGTTTCTAATTTAAACACATAAATTTACCCAAACATTAAAGTTTAACACTTTCACTGAATCTCAGCATCCTAGCACTTTCTTTTGTTGGCAGGTACAGGGATATGGCCACTGGTGATGGGTGGGCCTACAAAGGTGAAACAATAGTGGGCAAGGCCCGTTTGGCTGGCTCACTGGAATATTCTGGACGGCACTATCTACGCAATATTGTTACCATGGATGTTAAACAACATTATAAGTACTGTATTTGACCAAGAAGAGCCTGTATATATGGGTGAGAGCCTGTAGAAGGAGTAGGAGAATAATGCCAGTGGGCTAGCCAAACTGCCCTCTCACACCATTTTTCACTGTTGCAGCTCACCCATCACTGGTGGCCATATTCCTGCATATGTTTAGAGAAAGGAAATTAGATTTTGCCATCAATTTGCTTGGGTGAAAGTGTTTAAATTTCATATGCAATGTACAGTGTATGGGTGAAGGGTTCAGTGAGCAGTGGGACAAGGTGATCATGCTGTCCTGGCCAGATGACTTCGGTAGTGGGACCATGAATCAAGCTATGCTTGGAATTAAATAGTCTATAAAAGAAAGATAAAGCTATAGCACCCTCTTAGATTTGATGATTACATACTGGCTTCTAGGAATGCACATTGTGCAATGGTATCATTGTGTATAGATGTTGTTAATTTTTCCCATACCATTTTTGAGTTTTGGGTAAATTCAGGTTCCATCTGTCAATGAATTGAATTTTCCTGGCGTTGGGAATGTAGTATTGGGAGGTACCAGAATGCCTCGTCCCTTTCTGACATCTCTCTCATTGTGTACATGTATTATCTCTTTTTTACCCAAAACAATAGCATGTGGCCTTTTCAAGGGGGAGTATACCGTTTTCTGTGGGCACATCTGTGGCAGTCTCTGTCTCTGTCTGTTTTTAACTCTCTCTCTCTCCCTTACAGTCCCCAGCGTTACATTCAGGCAGGATTGGTCTAGTCAATGTTTCTGTAGTTACTGTGAGACACCATATCTGATGTCTGAGAGTGACTTATGTAACACCAAATACACCACTTATAATGGGGCAAGCCATTTGTCTAGTGTATGCAGCAATCACTTGATATTGTACTGGCAGGATAACCACTGATAACAGCAGTCACAATGCATACTGGGATGAATGCAGCAAATTAGTTTTTCTTATGTCTAAATTCAGCCAATTCGTTGACTGGACTCCATACTGAACTCAAACTGCCCGTACTAGGATCTTGTTTTTCTTCCCAAGAAGTTGAAGTTTGAAGTTTAAATATTTTTATTGGCTAAAACACATCATAACAAGAATTTTTTCAGGTTACAGCCAACTGGAACAATGCTTAAATACCAAGTATGTATAAATGTAATAATGACACATGTCATTCACTGTAGGACACTTTTGAGTATGATCAAGATTGTGGTTTCCACGAACGCAAGACACAACTGTTCGGCAGAGTTCCCGTGAAATAAACTGTTTAACAACCAATTTTGCCTTAGGTGTTATTTATCATAATCAACACCAGAGAGACCTATCATCCAATGGTATCACAGTTGCTCAGCTCAATAAATGAGAACAGGGATCTCTATTAGAGTTGCAAGTCAGTATGTTTTAGGTTATATCTTATGTTATCAATAAGTATAGTTACCAATACAATTCCTATGCCAATTAAATACTGCTTTGCGCTGCTAATGTTAAATAACAGGGAGTTAGCTACTTTATATAGATACATATAAATTCAATACATACAGAACTTTGCTTTTAACGTAAACCAGCTATATCCACATTGCATAAGCGTGTTTTGAAAATATCTAAGCTCGTCACATGCTGTATAGAGGCATCAAGTTTCCTCCATAGCAGCATTCCTCTATAGAGGGGGCTGTCTCTAAAGGACTCCAAAATAGGTCTAGCTACATTGAGCCTGATCAGCGCATTGTTCCGCAGTAGCCGGACTGGTTGCACAACATTATTTGGACCAAGGCCTTGGTCTGAGGCCCTGTTTTCTTCTTTGGAACCCTAGCAAGTTGGAACGCTCCTGCCCTCTAAGTCAACCTTACCAGCGAGTGCTCTCGCTTTTTGCACCAGTGTAACGGTCGCGGAAAAATCATCTGGAGAAAGCGGGACTTGAACCCATGACCCTCAGATCACGTAACATCCTGCTCTACCAACTGAGCTACTTCCCCGTCTGACAATCTGACCGCCCCGTATGTTACTGGGTCGGTTCGTATATATATATATATATATACATATATATATCACATATATATATATATATTTATATATATATATATATATATATATATATATATATATATACATACAAGTACATACAAGTACCAAGCAATCATATTTTTCATATGTTACATTGTCTCCTACTTCCTCTCCCATCTTCACCCCCCTACTGCATATGCAAGGTCACTCAAGAGAAAAGAGATCAATACTTTTTTTAATACAAAACTGTGAATTTTGATCACTATACAAAACCCTAATATCAAAATAAACAAAAAGATTTTTTAAACATAGTAATGAAAAACAAACTTTTCTTTTGTGACCAAAGACACATTATCATCATACAGTCATGTTTACACACTGGTCAGCAAATCATTTCTACATCATGCAAAAGACATCATAATCCTGCAAATAAATTAGTCTCATCAGTTCGACCACTTTGTGAATAATGTGTACCTGTGTCATAAAGACATGAGAACTGCAACATCAAAAGTGCGAGCACAAAACTGCAAAAGTAGCCATACAAGACATTGAAATTTTAGACAGCTAAGCATTATTGATTAACCCTTTGAGGGCAACATAATGCATTAATGTATAATGCCCTTTGTTGTCATAATGCAAGCATGCAGCCCTGGTGAGTAACTTGCCAGTGTTACATTCAAGCATTTTATTTATTTTATTTTATTTTTTTTAAGGTTTTTATTGGGTCTAATAATACATCCAAAATTCGTAGTAAATATGAAATGTATTAATAACCAGCATATTGGCGCATTGCCTTCCCTCCGCTGGCACCCCTAATGAGAACATTATGTACAATTATGTTATAAAAATATACAGTATGCTGACCTTATTACATTGAGACACTCCTGAAGGGTCGGTATGATGCATCAACCCGCGAATTACTCACGGGGGCTGCATTGGTGCATCATGACAACAAATGGCGTTTTTTAGGGACATACATCCCTAAAGGTTTAAGGAGGCCCTGAGGTAAGCAGCTGTGTTCTTCTATCAAATACAGGGACTCATGAAGCAGCTCACATGTCAGCCAGCTCTGCTCACAGATGTACAGGTGAGCCATCCTCAGGGAATGCAGGATCAGAACTTTAGGACCCCTGAAACTGCAAAAGTGACCATACAAGACACGCATCTCTGAGGTATCTGAGCCGTATCAATTTCAGGAGGCTGGAGGCAAACAGCTGGGTAGCTTTTTAGTATATTGAGCAGCTCACAGGGCAAAGAGCAGCTCATAGTTAAGACAGCCTTGTTGACATCACAAATAATGTTCTTGCCTTAATGTTCATGTTGTTTATACTCTTTAAATGCCCCATCATTACTCACAGTTTTCCCACACAGTCTCAAAAATGCCACCCTCCAGCCCCACCTCCATAAGTTCTCTGACACTCTGACAGAATTTACATATATATATATATTTGTGTTCCAATGAAGGACAAAAGAAAAGGAAAAAGAATAGGAAAATGTCATCAACTAAGCTGTGCATAGTTCAGAGGGGAATACACTAACCTATGGGGCACCACATTAGATAACACCCTGGAGTACACTCTGGTGATGAGAGGGAGTATCATAGACTTATGAGTTTGAGAAAATTGGTTGACTTAAGGTGGCTATCTAGCATGGGTCAAAAGTATTTGGATTTACCTCAAAACCTCAAGGGGGAGGAGTTCCCATATGAATATACATTATGTTTCCTATATTTTGTCATTCAAATCATTATATCAAGAAATAGAAGACTACCGTGAACCCCCATTCAGATATACCTAGCCAATAATATGGTCTACCTGTATATAGGTTAATTATTTTAGCAAATAATGGTAAAATACTAGCAAATTGGATTTTCTGGTTAAACTTAAAGCCACATGTATATCCCAAAATCAAGGGGAGAAACACCCTCATTCTATTTCCCCCCTGCATCATATTAGAGATAGGATTTCCTCAACCTCCAAATTGAGCAGCTCACAGAGCAGGTCTTGGTGCTGGCCACAGTTCGGACACCTGTGTTCACATGGCAGAAATATTGGGAAATGGAAATATAGACTACATGTATGAGAAATGGGTAATGTCTAGGCACCATATGAGGACATCCTGTCAAGCTTAAAAGTACAGAGTACCAGTGCAGGATCAGAACTTACAAACCGCTGACAATGCAAAATTGACTGTGGTGGACATCCACTTCTTCAGTGTCTGAGCCCTATCAATTCAAAGTGGCTTGAGGCGTGCAGCTGAGCTCCTCTATTATAAAGAACAGCTCACAGAGCAGCTAACATAATAGCTAACATAGCAGCTCACAGAGCAGCGTACACAGCAGACACTGGCAGCATCTCAGGACGACTCATCAACAACTGCAGCAGCCAGAGAACAACACAGACCACCAGAGCAGCAGAGGTTGTATCATCAGACACAGTCTTCAGGACTCGAGGTGAGGCTATTGCAAGGTAAGTATCTTTTTCATGCATTTGCTTTTAGTTTGTTTGTCCTTTATTGCAAACATGATTAGATAGAGTATTCTGTTGAGTTGATTTTATGACAGTGTCTTGACCTGAAGGAACATCTGGTAGCAGTAAAGTCAAGTTGATTGACTTGAAATGGAGAAACAAGAAGAAGCCCTATTTAGGGTCATCTAGTTCCTAATTGCTGTGCCTTATATTGCCTGTTCCCTCCTCCTAACTAGTTTCTAAGTGATTTCTACAATAATTTTGCAAGCTAATGTTCATGAATAACATTTGTTTCTTGTGTACTAGGGTGTATTTATTCACAAGGAGACATGTCCATTTGAATTGTTTGACATGCATGTCCCACCATATATGGGACTCACCTACTAAGGTGCATTAAATGAAGGAAATTATAAGTTTCAATGCATACATATTCGCCAGTCACTTTTTTCAATAATACAGTAGATGCCCCACACATCATTTCTAAGCATAGTCGATGGGGACTGTGGACCATTTCTAATTTTTACAGCTAAGTGAAAGGTTGGAACAATCAAGAATGATTTGGAAAGCAGACTGTTTGGCATCCCAAAACTATCTCAAGTTGAGCTAATATGGCTTGAGTTATGAGGCAAAGTGTAACAATTAGTTACCCATTTATTAACACTTTTTGAAAGGAGGCAGCATTTTACTCTTGAGAGCCTGTTTGGTAGGCCTAATGGTTAGATTCTATATTTAGCACAGAGGGATTACCAAAACTTTATTTTTGCTACCAATACATTCCTCTCCCTACTCAAGGATTGTACCTCTAGTGACTAGCTTTAATTTGTACCTACTCTTGGGTCTCCAAGCATAATGGTTCAATAGATTCTACCATTTTCTCGCCAATCATGGGTATAAGGCATGTTTGCCTCCTTCTGAAAATCTGTTTAGAGGCTCACATTTTTCAAAGCAAAGGTGCTAGAGCTTTCAAAATGGGTTCAGAAGAGGCAGACCTTTATTTTTACTCCTTCTGTGGACTTCCCATGTGCATACTATGAGTGGTTTCCCTGTAGTGGCTTTAAGCGTGATGACAGGTAGTGAAAAATCAAAAACTTCAGGAACTTTTGTCACTGTTTCCATAGCAACCCGTCACATCTTTAAAATATGAGAGTGACAATGCCACAATCATGTGGCCTGTTTCTTAGCTTTATCCCGATACTTGGATCACTATTACATTTTGAGGGGTTGCGATTTTATCAATGACTCTTCAAAATATGCAGGGAAAACTTTAAGTTTTAGTAACATATATGGTGGGAAGATCTGTAGTCTCTCTAAACTGATGCTATGGACTGTTGTCCATATCTGATTATTTCATAGAGACTTGTTTGTTAGACATGTCTCCTATAATAAATTGACAGCATGCCTATTTAGCTTTTTTTCCCGTTAGCCCTGTTGCTGTTTGTTTTCCAGTTTTTTTTCTGTCATCCTTGAATTTTTATAGCTCACACCCCTTGTATAAACCTCAAATAGACTTGCGTAGATAGACAGAGGTCTACGGTAATCTGTCTGAATGACAGGTTTCTCCACGAGTGGTATCTTAGATCATATCACAGGAGGTGGAGCAGAGGGTGATATGATCCAAAGTACCGCAAGTGGAGAAACCAGGAATTTAGACTGTAGGGTGTTTACCCATACCGCTGAGGGCCGTGAAAAAGGCCGTTTCTCTGCCATGCTTTAGTAATTTTACATTTTCACTAGGAGCAAAATCGAATTTTAGAGATATTATGACACCCCCTGAAAGCTAACTCATTAGGCTTTCTGATCATGTAAGGACCTTCTAATTATTTCATTTTAAGCAGTATAATCTTTGCATCTCCAAACAGAGACTCTCATTACAGCAGCTACTGCCCTGAGTGAGATTTTTAGAGGAGTCTCTGCATTGGACACATCTTCTGTATTCCCATTTCCACTCTAAGTGGTATTAGAATGAGTGAATCCAATGGCCCAGGGGTATAAAGGACACTCTAAGCTATGTCTGGGGCCTACCTCCATTTTTCTATCACTATTTAAAATATATCTAGTTATGAAAAACAGAACAGAGTAGCTCAAATCATCATTAAAAATTGATAAAATCATAATGGAGTTAGGCACAATTTGAAGAGGTATAATTTAGGTTTCAAAAAGTTTTGCATATTAGAGTGTATCTCCAGTGGTTATCAGCAGATTCTAGGTCATATTAGGCTAAATAGTGGGGGTTTTGCATATAGGAGGTGACAGTATATTCACAAAGTCCGCAAATACCAAAGGGGATGTATAGACATATTGTGTGATGTCATGCCTTTAATATCCCTTTGGAATTTCTGTTATATTTTGATAATTATAGACATGATTAACCATTAAAGTGCACCAAGTAGAGTAGAGGAATTGCCTTGTTCGCAGCCCTTAGTGCTGCAGTAGGCCCACAGGTAATCACCCTAGGTAGGGTGTGCAGTGAACACCTTTCTCTGCTGCAGTCTATGGCAAGTTTTTCATGAAATGACCCTGACTCTGGCTCACATTCTGCTTAATACCACTGGATCTAAAGCAGATATCACTATGCAGTCTTTTGCATTGAGTTCCAGACATGTTCCCCTTTCTGGGGATAGGTCTCACTCGTTTGTAGACGTATTATTTCAATTTAGGGGTAAACACCCTATAGACTGATTAGAGTGGATCTCTGTGTTTATTTCATGTAATTATTGATAAATTACATATACAAACAACATATAAAGATTGGTTTCATAGCTATTTTAGTGACATTATCATGGAAAAACAGCCCATGGAGAATGAACATCAGTTTCTCCACGGGGGTGTGGAGAATGGCCATTCCAGTACTTTAGCATAGTAACTTTGTTTCTCCACATGAACAAAATAGTATTTATCCCATCCACAATAGCACTATATCGATACACTATTTGTCTCACAGATTGACCTTGCTAAAATTGTAAAAATATTGCACCTAGAACATACTTTTTATTCTTTTTGAAAATAATGAACTTTACAGGCCTATAATATTGAGGGAAATTCACCTCAGATTGTGCTCAAAGTGCTATCAAGTATGTTTTTGAGCTTTGCAATGTGTATTTATTTCATGATTGATCTTTGAATACAAAGACATCAAAATAATGGTAGAGCATGAAGATAATACAGGATATGCAGACAAAACTATAATGAAGGATGTAAACAGTTGAAAATATCCTTCTTTCAAAAAGATATAAACTGTGTTTGTTATATCAAAATAAATAGATAAAATCGAATATCTAGACTAAAATAGCGATAATCGAAATCGAAATGAATCGAAATGACATCTTTACCATCTATGGTGTCAGCTGCCATAGTATTGAATGTTCACACACATTATTTGCCATGAATAAGAACATTTCTGATTTCAACTTAAATGTTAAAACTCATGTCTGTTTCTTTCATCTACAGATACCATTAAGCATCATGGACAATACTTCAGACTACTCTTTGCTGTTTGGACGATTCTACCCGCAATATGATATCCTGGTAGGCTTTCTGTGGGTGTTCATCATCATTAGTGGTTTTGGCAACTGGGTGGTCATCTGGTGCATTTTGAAGACAAAGTCACTCCGTAACCCCATCAACATGGTTGTTATTGCCCTTGCCTTTTCCAACGGATTGGCCACCATAATTGTGGGTCCCATGGAATTCGGTCGCACCCTGATGGCCTATCCTGAGGTAAGTGACTATTGGTGTGATGCTCGCGTAACTATCAATTATTTCTACTTCTGCGTCTCTATGCTGATCATGTTTAGTCTCGGTGCAATGCGACTCACCGCCGGACTCAGCAAAACTCCAGAAAAGCCGAGCTTCAAGAAGATTGGTATGGTCATAGCTGCTATCTACATTGTGGCAATCATCACTACTCCCTTCATAGCGGACAGGGATAGATCTACACATCGCTACTGCATGGGAAAAATAAGTGAAAATTCATTGAAAGAGATTCTACAAAATGAAGGTTTGCTGTCACCTGTCAGGATATATGCTTCAACTGAAAAGGAAACTTCTACCCCTTACACTATCTCCAGTATAACGTTTCCCGATGACAAAGTCGTACTGGCAAAAATGGATCAATTTTGGATATTTTATCTGCTCATGACTCTGACACTGTTTGTTGGTACTATTGTCTGCTATATAATTCTGATTATCCTCATCAAGAGGCACAACAATGCAATGAAAGGCATGATCTTGGGCAATTCAATGGATATTCTGACAATGCGTGTCACTGCATATGTGACCTTTATATTTGTCATCAGTTTCCTTGTTCCGTTCATCCCAGGCCTGACACATGCCCATCAGAAAACTGCAAGTGTTCTGCATTACATCTCTATCTTTCAGTGTCTGTCCTGTCTTGATGGAGCGGCTACTCCAATCATCTTTATATCAAACCCAGTTTACAGAAAATCCCTTGTTCAAGCTCTGCCAAATTGGATCAAAAGCTGCCTTTGTCTCAACACCCAGACTGCGTCAACCCCACCCTCTATGACCAGGAACGGTTCTGTTACTGTATCTGTTGTTACTACTCATGTAGTGTGAAAACATAGATCATAAGAAAATCTTTGCTTATCGAAAACATGTTACCACAACATTGAGGTTTAGTAAGTGATAATTTTTTAACAACAGTGAGGAGTGATAAGATTTTGAGTAGACTGGCCTAAATGTTTTTGCTCCTCCCAAAAATGTTGCCTCCCTCTCCAAAGTTTGGCAACCAAAGGACATACACACCGTTTTGAGCATAGTAACATGAGGGACATAATACTGAAAACTTATGAATTCCCCCCCTCCCCACAAGGCCTTGACATATTTTTACCCCACCCCCAACTCAAGAGCTACTTTATTGGTGCCAGGTGTATATTATGTGTTGGTGTCGTGAATATACATATATATCTTAAAACCTTGGTTATAAGTTGACCTCGGTTATAAGCCGAATGTGAGTTTGGAATTTTTTTGGCTTATAACAAAAGTGTTAGAAAATTGTTTTCACAATGTTCCTATATAATTAAAACCTTGCCTATGAGCTGAATGGGGTTTTGGGCTTATAAATTTGGCTTATAGCAAAAATAAACGCCAAATAATTTTCAGCTTATAGCCGAGGTTTTACGGTATATATGTGCACCAGGAAATAAGAGCTCTAGCTCATTGTCCAAATCACAAACGTTTTTGTGGGAGAGTTGGTCATTGCACATTCAAATGTTACTTCCACACTGTTCTGAATAGTAAGTATTAGTGAAAGCTTGTAGTTGGGATAATTTATAAGTTTCTGCACTGTATGGTCATAGTTATTATGATCTCTATACACATATATATTGTGCAATGCCTCCCTCTATGTACTATACCTTTACATGATGTCAATAAGCAAGGAATTATTCAGGTATTAGTTGCAAGGCATGACCCTTAAGCAATAGCCCTCACAAAATGTTGATATGATTTAATGGTCAGGATTTTGCTTTTTAAAATCAAGGCATCAAATGTTATGAATTTGCTGAGGTTTAAAAAAAGTTCTGCTTGAAAGGGAGCCACAATGTTTATTTGACATGACAGAACGGTATGATTATTTGTTAATCTAATATTGTCCACCTGGCAGAGATGACATGACTCTGAATCCTATTTAGTGATAATAGACCATTACAAACAGGATTCTACACTGTCATGAATCTAAATGACTAAGACCAGGATCGTGACCCTTTCCAAAAAGAGGTACATTCAGGGGAGTGATAAGTACTGTTTTCAGCCAATACCCGGCACCAGAATGGCAAAATACCATCAAATGATATTGTTTAGTTCAAATTTTTGAAAAGTTGTTGTACAGTGATATGTAATAATGTATTGGACATTGTAAAGTAGGTTTTACAAATGAAGAAAACCTCAAGCCATTTATGTTGGTATAGGCTGTAATAATGTTATTGTGACCCGTTTAAAAAAAAGGGTCAGAAGTCACACTTTAAAGAGCCTAGATATGGGCTCTTTCAGTAGTATAGGTAGGAATTTCTTTTTTTCAAAAATCTTGCCAAATACTGGCCAATATACTACATGTCAAATACCAAATGAAAGCTCCCAATGAACCATAAACAAGTGTAGCACTATCACAACATTTTTAATTTGTGACTTCTGACCCATTTAGTTAAAACAGGTTATGTAATTAATTATCTAGATGGGTGTCACTGTTGTGTGAGATAGATATGCCTCTTAAATTATGAAAATCCACTACAGGTGTATAGCTGTTATTGGTTCCATGATGAAGATAATAATCTTCTGAGATTGTACAGATGATGACTTATGTGTTAGTACTAGAGAAAGATGTTGAAATGCATATTATATTGTTCAAGAGTGTAGGAACTCTATGAGCGTGCATATATAGCTTTTTGTCCTAGTTTTGATGCAGATCCTGATACTCTCTAGTGAATGTTCAAGCTGTTTTTGGTTCCATGAAGAAGATCGAATCATCTTCTGAGATTGTACAAACGATGACTTGCCTGTTTGTCTTAGAGATGCGTATCGTCATTGTAAAATACTGAAAGAGTTTAAATACAGTGGCATTAGCATATATAGACATGCATATATAAGTATGAATATTGTAATAACTGGTTGATGCACAGACAAGGGAGACTTCGATCCAAGTAGGGTTAAAAGGGTCATACTTTATTCATATAGCACAACCCACCCTTCTTCTCTAGGTTGTTATGATATTGCGCTAATTCAGATATTGCCAATGATATACTCATGTGGAATTTATGCTACACTGTTCGCAGTAGTAATCAACTCATTCAGTGTGGATCCTTGAAGCAGTCACCCCCGTAAGTGAGGGACTAAAAAGCACATTCTTTGAGAATGTTTGCTTAGAGGGGAGGACTGCAGATTCTTCCCACAAGGTAGTCCCATATTATCTCATTATATGGATAACTAACTATTATGAGTGGTACATTGTACAATTATAGAGAGAGAAACTACAACATATATGTATATTGCTGGGTGAGCGCAGATGGAGGAACGATTCAACAAGTATTGTATTTACACCCTGTGCTTATATTATTAACATTATGGTACTTAAAATAAACTTAGGGAGTGGTCATCTTTTAACAACAGGGGGGGAGGTCGATGGATTTTCACGCGAGTGGGTCGAAATTCTTTTTGGTCCCCCCTGCGGAAGGGGTCATACATTTTTTGGTCCCCTCCCCTAGGGAGGTTGAAAATGAGCGCAGCCGACCCCTTTGAGCTAGAGTAACGCGCTGGCAAAAAGGGGGTGTAATTTTTTTGATCCCCCCTCAAGAGGGGTCTAGATATTTTGGTCCCCCCCAAACCCCCCTATCGTTAAAAAATGACCACTCGCTTATATGTCAACTTTGGCCTGGAGACCAAGGCCTGAGGAAGGACTAATGAAGGTATGGTTACCATGTCTCCCCAGGTGAGCGGTTGTGAAGTGTACATTACACCTGTGGGCTGCCTACTGGTTACATTGCATAATGCTTGGAGAGTGGCAGCTAGACTTTACAGAGACCTGTGTTAGGCATGCACAGAAATATACTTTGATGGTTACAGCTATTGTGAGTCATCCTTGATAACTCTGTGTGTTTAGAACCAATCATGCACTATTGAGTGGAGTGACCAATACTGTGACTGCTATATGTATAACATTGACCTATGACCTGCTGTGTGATATTGTGAGCTTAAAATAAAAAAAATAAGGAGAAAGATGTCAATAAAAATTGAATATCAATGACACCAGACTGCATCCGTGCCTTTATTCACATGCCTTTATTCAATATTAACATCCCCATGCCTTAGTGCAGGGGCATAAGGTCTGGATGGCCTAAGTTCCAAACACCGCGTAGGTATAGTTGGAGCCGCAAAATCCAATGACTGACTTTAGATTATGACGCCCTCTGTAGGCTTGTTAGTAAAACATTTCCTAAAACTGCCACAAGATGGAGCACACCTCAACTTAGGCCTAACAAAAGGGGTTTGTTTCAGGTCATCTGACCAACCCTATTAAAACAGAGCCAACCCTACGTTTTTTTTTATTAAACTTTGAAGACATTTTCGTGTTTTTACCCTTTTCTGGTGAATCTTAGGGTCTTGGGAGAGGCTCGGTAGTACATTTTGATGTTTTAGAATAAAGTTTAAAAAAGAAATCCGACCTACTGACCCTACATTTTCTTGCCATGTTACCTGAAACAAACCTGTTTTTTTTGGACTGCTAGTAGAACAGCCTTCAGACATACACTGTAAAAAGTGTTTCTAATTTAAACACATAGATTTACCCAAACATTAAAGTTCAACACTTTCACTGAAGCTAAGCACTTTCTTCTGTTAGCAGGTACAGGGATGTGGCCACTGGTGATGGATGGGCCTACAAAAGTGAAACAATAGTGGGCAAGGCCAGTTTGGCTGGCTCACTGGAATATTCTGGATGGCACTATCTACTCAATATTGTTGACATAATTTAAATTACCATCGATGTTAAACAACATTATAGGTACTGTATTTGACCAAGAAGAGCCTGTATATGGGTGAGAGCCTGTAAAAGGAGTAGGAGAATAATGCCAGTGGGCTAGCCAAACTGCCCTCCTACACCATTTTTCACTGTTGCAGCTCACCCAACTGGTGGCCATATTCCTGCATATGTTTAGAGAAAAGAAATTGGATTTTGCCATCAATTTGCTAGGGTGAAAGTGTTTAAATTTCATACCGAATTTACAGTGTTTGGGTGAAGGGTGCAGTGAGCAGTGGGACAAGGTGGTCATGCTGTCCTGGCTAGGTGACTTCAGTAGTGGGACCATGAATCAAGCTTTGCTTGGGATTAAATAGTCTATAAAAGAATGATAAAACTATAGCACCCTCTAAGATTTGATGATTACATATTGGCTTCTAGGAATGCACATTGTGCATTGGTATCATTGTGTATAGATGTTGTTGATTTTTCCAGTACCATCTTTGAGTTTTTGGTAAATTCAGGTTCCATCTGCCAATGGGGTAGTATAAATTGAAGTTTCCCGGCGTTGGGATGTAGTATTGGGACGTACCAGAATGCCTCGTCCCTTTCTCACATCTCTCTCATTGTGTATAGATGTTCTTTTTTTACCCAAAACAATGGCATGTGGCCTATTCAAGGGGGAGTATACCGTTTTCTGTGGGCACACTTGTGGCAGTCTCCCGGTCTCTGTCTCTCTCTCCCTTACAGTCCCCAGCGTTACATTCAGGCAGGATTGGTCTAGTCAATGTTTCCGTAGTTACTGTGAGATACCATATCTGATGTCTGAGAGTGACTTATGTAACACCAACTACACCACTTATAACGGGGCAAGCCATTTGTCTAGTGTATGCAGCCATCACTTGATATGGTACTGGCAGGATAACTACTGATAACAGCTGTCACAATGCATACTGGGATGAATGCAGCAAATTAGTTTTTCTTATGTCTAAATTCAGCCAATTTGTTGACTGAACTCCATGCTGAACTCCAACTGCCCATACTAGGATGCCGTGTATATATATATATATATATATATATATATATATATATATATGGGTGGGGGTCCAGAAAATGTCCATTTCCAGTGAAAAACAATAATATTTCTGAATTGCCCAAATGTTGTAGCAGATTTGTCTATATATAGAGGAGGCAATGAACTATCACATTCCCAAATTTTGTGATACTAGGATTCTTACTTTTTTTTCTATGTAAGTTTGAAAAATACAATAACTAATGACACAAAATTGTGTTACGTTCACCAGATATTATCATAAACATGAGAATAGTGAAAAAATATGATGACATATTTTGGTTATGAACTTATTTCACTGAATTAGGGCAAAAATGTGTCATTTCCTACCGTGTAAGAGGGTGCTGTACACTTTTTCTCTATTTTTAATTCCCCTTTGTGATAGTTTGATAGCTAGAGTCAATTGAGGGCCAGTTGGTTTCTGTGTAAATCGAACCTATAATCTTTATAAATAGCAAAAAGTACTAACATGGAAGAGTATTAAACTAGCTGTGCAACCCGATGAAAGTATACAAAGTGCTCTAACATATCTGAAGATATTTTGTATTTTCTGCCATTCTATTGTGTTTATTTTACTATTCAGAGGTGTTCAGTGGGATCTAGTGAACGTAACATAGCAGAAAAATAGAGGAATTATAATGAAATATTAGTCAATAATAGCATTGTTTTCAGTTGGTTGTGGTATAATACCTATGCAAAAAAAGTCACAGCATGTCCCAGATATTTAATATAAAATAAAATAAGACAATTAGACCAAAATTCTGTTGTTTTCAATATATCTGGTGAACGTAACATCTAGTGAACGTAACACAAAAATTGAATAGTTTCTAGAATGAAATATGTTTATGATAAAATGATGGAAACAGGTCAGTGTCATTTGTAATGCTCAGATATACTTGGACAATTCGTGTTACGGCTATATTTTAATTATTTATGCATATTTCTGACTTTTTCATATATCTGGTGAACGTAACATTTCATAAAATAAAGGACATGTTGTTTTGATAGTTCTTAATATTATATAAATCATGCATTCATCCACATACATCCTTGCTGATAGGTTTGTCAAACAGACTTGTATACATGCGGCCTATCAAAAGAAATTAACAAAAAAGGACATATTTTGGTGACAATTTACTGTCTCCGTGGAACCAAACATAATTCTAGTGAACGTAACATAATTCTAGTGAACGTAACATAATTCTAGTGAACGTAACATAAATTGATATCTTAATTTACAAAGACAAAGACATTGCACCTAGTTAAGATTCTTATTGTATATGGTGCATGTACTATGTAGGCACCACATGGATATTTCCCTTCCTCCTTAGAGGGCATTTAGGCTGATATTATTCAAAATGTTTAAATAAATCTAGTGAACGTAACATCAATCTGGTGAACGTAACATCCAGTGAAAACAATTGTTTTTGCTTGTTAAATGTAGAATAGAAAAAATCTATCAATATGGGAGTGTAGAGCTCACACATACGCTTATCCAATGCAGGTAATATGTTATTTTATGCAGTATTTGTATAATTAATCACCTTTTCAAGAAATTTGGCTTAAACAGGTCACTTTTAATTCCTTCTTTGGGCTCTAATTTCACCAAGAAAATGATCAATTGTCTTAATTTTTATCATTCTGCCCAAGAGTATAGGTGTCCGGGATATGCCTAATGGCACCAGACACCCATCTAGTGTAATATTTTTCCAAAAAATTCGAGTGTTTAAAAAGATATATGAGATTATGAGAATAATTGCTATTTTTGTAATTTAAACAAATATTTAAAAAAATAAAAAATTTAAATATTGAAATAAATGGTGTTATGAAGAAGTATCATTTGTATGAAACACATATGAAGCAAAAAGTGTAAATCTAATATCATTGGGAGAAAATTTCCGTTAAAATCGGATTTTTTCCAGGGGACATCGATTTTTGGTCATTTTTTTCCTGAAAAGTAGCTAAAATCTGAAAAAATCATGAAATTATAATTAATATGCATATTTTTTCTATTAGTACTCATTGGTCTTTTTGCAATTATGTAGTTATCCCAATACATTCTCTTCATTTAAAATGATTATTTTTAAAAAATAACTCAATTTGTGAAATGGACATTTTCTGGACCCCCACCCATATATATATATATATATATATATATATATTTTTTTTTTTTTTTTTTTTGTTTTAAGGTGTCACAACACAAATTTATGCATATTATAATGATAAAATTAATATTCATCAACCTTCCATCCTGAGGTTGATCATAAGCATACCTGTACCCCCTAACATGGACCCAAGGAATTCAATGGTTCTATTGGTTTCTTGCTAAGACAGCTGGTTGCCTAGCAACAGCTATTCAAATTGTTTATCTGCCTAGCAACACCCATTTCCATGCTCCTGAGGTTGATTATAATCATACCTCCCCCCACTAACATGGACCCAAGGAATTCAATGGCTCTATTAGTTTGTTGCTAAAACAGCTAGTTGCCTAGCAACAGCTATTCTAATTGTTTATATGCCTTGCAATACCCATTTCCATGCTCCTGAGGTTGATTATAATCATACCTTCTCCCCCTAACATGGGCCCAAGGAATTCAATTGTTCTATTGGTTTGTTGCTAAGACAGCTGGTTGCCTAGCTATAGCTTTTCTTATTGTTTATCTGCCTAGCAACACACATTTCCATGCTCCTGAGGTTGATTAAAATCGAACCTACCTCCCCTAACATGGTCCCAAGGAATTCAATGGTTCTATTGGTTTGTTGCTAACACAGCTGGCTGCCCCGCAACAGCTATTCTAATTGTTTATCTGCCTAGCAACATCCATTTCCATGCTCCTGAGGTTGATTATAATCATACCTCCCCCCACTAACATGGACCCAAGGAATTCAATGGCTCTATAAGTTTGTTGCTAAAACAGCTAGTTGCCTAGCAACAGCTATTCTAATTGTTTATATGCCTAGCAACACACATTTCCATGCTCCTGAGGTTGATTATAATCCTACCTACCCCCCTAACATGGACCCGAGGAATTCAATGGTTCTATTGGTTTGTTGCTAAGACAGCTGGCTGCCTAGCAACAGCTATTCTAATTGTTTATCTGCCTAGCAACACACATTTCCATGCTCCTGAGGTTCATTATAATCATACCTAGCCCCCTAAATTGGACCCAAGGAAATCAATGGGTCTATTGGTTTGTTGCTAAGACAGCTGATTGTCTAGCAACAGCTACTCTAATTGTTTATCTGCTTAGCAACACTCATTTCCATGCTCCTGAGGTTGATTATAATCCTACCTACCCCCCCCCCCCATATGTCGCATGTCATTTTACGAAATGGTCATGTCACATGTCCATGTCACTTAATAATCCCAATGTCCCATGTCAATTTTAAGAATTGCTCATGTCCCCTGTCACTATCTTTTAAAAACTCATGTCGCATGTCACTAGGCCTCATGTCGCATGTTGATTTTAAGAATAGGCCATGTCGCCATGTCGATTTTAGGGGTCTACCCCCATTATTTATCTATATAAAGGCGACAGAGTTTATATGAGTATATACGTAGGTTCATTTCCCGCGCCCCTCTGCCATGTTATCCGGTCTAGTTATGTATTGATCCTGTAGGGGGCGCTTGGGTTACCTCGGTCTGCCGCGGCTGGACCTTAGCACAGTCGGTTTCAAAACTCGCAGCAAGGAGGACGCTTCCTCATGAGCTCTACAGGTGTAGGCTCGCTGTCCGATTGACGGTTACACTTTTGAATTATTTGAATTTACCCTGGAGCGATCACCATGGCTGATGCCTGGTGTTACCGGTGTGGGAATGACCATGTTCCTCCACGGGGGAGGAATTGCAAGCAGGCGCCCATTGCGGGCCATGAACCCATTAAGCCCAGGAGGAACAGTCGGATCGACGCCACGAAAATGACGCAGGAGGAGGCCGCCGCCGCCCAGGAGGAGCTGAACGCCAGCCTCGCTGAGATGTTACCTGGGCAGAAGTTTCCCTCCAGGGCCGAGTATTTGGAATACCTGGAGGAGTTGGATGCCGCGCACGAAGAACAGGAGAGGGTTGAACGCCTGGAGGAGAAGATTAGGGGAAGGATTACGTCACGTGTCAAGATTGGCGGGAAGGTACCGACAAAGGAACCCAAGGAACCCAAGGAACCCAAGACTCCCCCCACTCTCGAGAGTCCAGCCCTGGAGTTGATCTAAGAACCTCAACTCCCAAGTATGGTTTACCCACGGAAGGTAGAGACAGTTCTATTAAACGTTTGAATAGAGTTAAGAAAAAATTCGATTTGAAAAGGTACACTAGAGGCCGTGAGCCTAGATCCTTGATGTTTGAGGAACTCATGTATGTATCGTTGAATTGGGCCTGTGTGGGGATCGATGAGGGCACTTTCTCAACCGTGGAGGAAATGAAAAATTTCCTTCGTCACATGGGGTTTCTGGCCTTTAAGGCATCAGGCGGGCTTTATGATAAGCATCAGTTTGCAGGTTATGATGCAGATCTGCACAGGGACACTCAGTCTCACTCCCCCAGAGGTAGGGGGAGGGGGCAGGGGTCCGGTAGGGGCAGAGGCTATAACCCGCAGGGTTATGGTGGTCAAAATTATCCGCCAAACCAAACTCAGTATTACCCGCAGAAGAATGGTGAAGGTATCAGAGTGGATGAGCAGGGTAGGGTAATGCCCTGCAACAGGTACAATGGGTCAGGGTGTGACTCTAGATCATGTATCTTTGCCCATATCTGTAACAAGTGTGGAGACCCTTCACACAAAGCTAATACATGTACCAATGTCCGGATGTTTTCTGGATAGGGGTTACCCTCACCTAGTGAACGTTCCCCTAGCACTACCATTAACCCTGTGTTGAATGCTGAACCGATATTATGTAATTCTAATGAGGATTATTGTTCACAGGTTGATTGTATTGTTTCTAATAGTGTGGCCTTATTAGATTGAGACACTCCTGAAGGGTCGGTATGATCAACCCGCGAGTTACTTGGGCTGCATTGGTGAATCATGACAACAAATGTCATCTTTTAGTGACATCCATCCTTAAAGGTATAGACCAGGGTCTACGCATACGGCACCTGGTGGCAAAAAAGTGAAACCACTTAAAACCATGATAAAAGCATATCTATCTTTTGCATATGACCTAACTCACCAATATTAACCTTTTAGATGCCTCACTGTGGCATTCTACACATCTTGTCACTGTCTTTCTCTGCTTTAAAAATCTATGTCCTAAGCTATCATAGTTATCTCAGCTGATTAGAAAATATTTGAATAAGTCCCAAACTGTCCTTATTTATTAATGAATCCCTTCTTTTTTTTTAATATAAAATGTATCTTTCGATCTTATGTACAGATTTCTAAGGTTTTGATCAGAAAATGTTGGCCTATTTTTTTTGTTGCAAAATGTAGAGAAAATAGATTTGTTTAAATTTGTGTTTTTTTCCCTACATCAGTCAGAGCTCTTTGGTTTCACCCATGACCACTCATTTTTATGGATCAATTATGTTGCATATAATCTCCCCTAAACGTCTGAGAAGTTTGGTTGAGATATTATGGGTCAATCTGTTGAAAATTGAAAAATGTTGAAAAAATAGGGGTTTATCCATACGCTGTCATAGTTAAGGATGCCCCATCTTCAAATGTCAATATATTATAATCTAGCACCGTGAGGTATTGATTTCTTTGCTTTTATTACATCATCACATATCAAACTTATATAATCCAAAGTGATTTAGAGAAATTGTGGGTAGATCAGAATTGACCGAACCCTGGTCTATACCTTTAAATGTTTAAGGAGGCCTAAGGCAAGCAGCTGTGTTCTTCTACTGAATACAGGAACTCACGAAGCGGCTCACATTTTAGCCACCGCTGCTCACAGATGTACAGGTGAGCCACCCTTGGGGAATGCAGGATCAGAACTTTAGGACCCCTGATACTGCAAAAGTGACCATACAAGGCATCCATCTCGGGTATCTGAGCCCTATCAATTTAAAGAGCCGGGGGGCAAACAGCTGGGTTGCCTCTCAGTATATTAAGCAGCTCACAGGGCAAAGAGCAGCTTATAGTTAAAACACCCATGTTGACATCACAAATAATGCTGATCTTAAAATGTTCTTGCCTCAACGTTTCTGTTGTTTATTATTTTTAAATGCCCCATCATTACTCACAGTTTTCCCTCACAGTCTCAAAAATGCCACCCTGCCGCCCCACCTCCATAAGTTCTTTGACACTCTGACAGAATTTACATATATATATATATCTATATATATTTGTGTTCCAATCATGGAGCAAAGAAAAGGAAAAAGAAGGAGAATGTCATTTTCGAAGCTGTGCATAGCTAAGAGGGGAACACACTTAACTATATGGGGCACCACATTAGATAACACCCTGGAGTACACTCTGGTGATGAGAGGGAGTATAATAGACTTAAGACTTTGAGAAAATTGGTTGACTTAAGGTGGCTGTCTAGCATGGGTCAAAAGTATTTGGATTTACCTCAAAACCTCAATTTTCCTATAGTTTGTCATTCAAATCATTATATCAAGAAATACAAGACTATCGTAAACACCCATTCACATACACCTAACCAATGATATTGTCTACCTGTACATATTTTAATTTTTTTTGAGCAAATAATGGTAAAATACTAGCAAATTGGATTTTCTGGTTGAACTTAAAGTCACATGTATATCCCAAAATCAAGGGGAGAAACACTCTCATTCTATTTCCTCCTCGCATGGTATTAGAGGTAGGATTTCCCCAACCTGGTGCTGGTCACAGTTTGGACACCTGTGTCCACATGGCAGAAATGTCGGGAAATGGAAATAGAGACTACATGTATAAGAAATGGGTAATGTCTAGGCACCATGCGAGGATATCCTGTCAAGTGCTTAAAAGTGCAGAGTACCAGTGAGGCAGCCTCAGGTGATGCAGTTTCAAAACTTACAAACCGCTGACATTGCAAAATTGACTGCAATGAACACGCAAGACGTGGGTGTCTGAGCCCTATCAATTCAAAGCGGCTTGAGGCGTCCAGCTGAGCTCCTCTATTATATAGAGCAGCTCACACAGCAGCTCACACAGCAGACACTGGCAGCACCTCAGGACGACTCATCAACAACTGCAGCAGCCAGAGAACAACACAGACCACCAGAGCAGCAGAGGTTGTATCATCAGACACAGTCTTCAGGACTCGAGGTGAGGCTATTGCGAGGTAAGTGGTGTTAACTATTGTTACAGGCACATTCAGTCACATCATGTTTGTTCCGGGTGAACACATATACTTTGTGTCTTATGCTATGTTTGACAGAGGGGATGTGATGAATAAAATTGAGCAGGGGATCAAGAGCGACTCCTGGATATCTGTAAGCGGGTGTATGTGAGATATTTACATTATTAATATCTAAGTTAACTCTAACCCGCTTCCTTCACAGGGCTATTTAAAGATAACTTGTTACTTGACAACAAGAGTGAATTCTCAGCAGGTCATCTTTTATAACAGGAGATACGTGGGATGTGGGAAGATGAAGCAAATATAATACAGTATCATCCAAATAGTGCTGACAGAGTACATATCATTGATATATGTTAACAATAAAAATGGATCTAGCATAGAGCCCTGAGGGACTCCACACATAATATTTTCATAATCTGGTGATACCCCATTGGCCTTAGTATGTTGTTCCCTGTTTGAGCGATAATCAGACATTGGATGAACAGAACTTTGGCTAAGACCCAGATTTGAAGGTTTAGTTGCTAAAATGATATGGATTAAGCTTTACTAAATTCTAAATAAATGGCAGTGGTACACTTTTGAGTATTAAGGGCCTGTTGTTTGTTAGTTTTTTCCTATATTGTGGTGAGTTGATCTGCCAGGTCTAAATTCATCTTGGTTTTTGTAAATTTATTCATGCTGATTAAAGTACTTTAAGAGCTGTTTGTGTAATATCTTTTCCATCAATTTAGCTGGTAGGGGTAGCGCAGAAATGGGTCTGCAGATAAGGGGTCCATGTAATGTGCCTTCCCTCCTACAGCATCCACTGTTTATGGATCAATAATCTCAGATTCAGATCTAAACATGCTAGACCTGAATCAAGGTGGGTCGAGGCCATTGCAGAATGAACAACTGCGCATCTTTCTTAGATGACTCATATAACTTTCTTATATGACTTATATTGGTCAGAATGATGCAATATTTGGTAGGGATATGCTGGGAATAGTTTTCCACATCCAAAATAGTTTTTGGACAAATTTGTGCAGGATTGAGCATTTTAGAGCACTTTTATATTTTGATACAATAATTATAGGTATTTTGGGCATTTTTCAGGAGCTTTCACTTATGAGGTAATAAATGGCATTTAAATGGCATAAAGAGCATCAAAGTGAATAAATTGATTTGATATATCCAAAGCTACTTGATGTGACCATCTGATATGCAGATTGTTGGGAATTTACCCATAATACAAAGCTTAAAATATTTGATTTAGTCCAGTTTTGCCTTTTTTTTTCAAAGGGCCAAAACCCTCAAATTATGCACTGCACCCCATATCAAAATTACTCTTATTCAGCAGCATATGATCCAAGCAATCTCTTGGGAGTTTAAGAAAAATTTGATGACTTTAACTACTATTTTTTTCTGATTATGCAAGGAAATAATGAAAATTGATTCCAACTCTTCATTGAAAGATGACATTTTTCCCCAAAATACAGTTTGATAAATCAGCGGAACTATTTTTAGAATAAAGGTAAATAAGCATCTGTTAACTGTGTAAAGTTTCAAAACTCTTAGGTTATTAGTAGATAGGAAATAAAATGAGACAAATTTTGAAAATATTTCGTATTTTTTAGTGTAAAATTAAATGATTAAAATTTGTCTAAATTCCATATTCTAAAAAGTAGCGTGGCAACCCCTACTTTTCTTCTCATTTTCTGTTTTCAAATGATTTAAGGTACACACAGAAATAAAGGGAAATTCTGATGACTTTGATTCAATGGGATCGACCCACCTTAAAACAGATTTGTCAACCTAATAGCATGGCATATCAATAAATTATTTACTGTTTTCTAATTTGTCTGTGGTAATGCCAATACTATATTTTCGATTATATCTCATAAACAAGAACATTTCTGATATTAACTAGATCTAAATTAAAGATCATGTCTGCTTCTTTCATCTACAGATTCCACTAGGCATCATGGACAATACTTTGGACTACTCTGTGCTGTTTGGACGATTCTACCCGCAATATGATATCCTGGTAGGCCTTCTATGGGTGTTCATCATCATAAGTGGTGTTGGCAACTGGGTGGTCATCTGGTGCATTTTGAAGACAAAGTCACTCCGTAACCCCATCAACATGGTTGTTATTGCCCTTGCCTTCTCCAATGGGGTGGCCACCACGATTCTGGGTCCTATGGAGCTTAGTCGCACACTGATGGCCTATCCTGAGGTAAGTGACTATTGGTGTGATGCTCATGTATCACTCAATTCTTTCTGCTTCTGCGTCTCTATGATGATCATGTTTAGTCTTGGTGCAATGCGACTCATTGCCGGACTCAGCAAAACTCCAGATAAGCCGAGCTTCAAGAAGATCGGTAGGATCATAGCTGCTATCTACATTGTGGCAATCATCACTACTCCCTTCATAGCGGACAGGGATAGATCTACACATCGCTACTGCATGGGAAAAATAAGTGAAAATTCATTGAAAGAGATTCTACAAAATGAAGGTTTGCTGTCACCTGTCAGGATATATGCTTCAACTGAAAAGGAAACTTCTACCACTTACACTGGTTCCAGTATAACGTTTCCCGATGACAAAGTCGTACTGGCAAAAATGGATCAATTTTGGATCCTTTTGCTGTTCATGAGTCTGACACTGTTTATAGGTACTATTCTCTGCTATATAATTCTGATTATCCTCATCAAGAGGCACAACAATGCGATGAAAGGAATGATCTTAGGCAATTCCATGGATATTCTGACAATGCGCGTCACTGCATATGTGACCTTTATATTTGTCATCAGTTTCCTTGTTCCTTTCATCCCAGGCCTGACACATGCTCATCAGAAATCTGCAAGTGTCCTGCATTACATCTCTATCTTTCGGTGTCTGTCCTGTCTTGATGGAGCGGCTACTCCAATCATCTTTATATCAAACCCAGTTTACAGAAAGTCCCTTGTTCAAGCCCTGCCAAATTGGATCAAAAGCTGCCTTTGTCTCAACACCCAGACAGCATCAACCCCACCCTCTATGACCAGGGACGGTTCTGTTACTGTATCTTTTGTTACTACTCATGAAGTGTGAAAGAATAGATCATCAGAAAATTATTGCTATTCTAACTCAAGTTACAATGGGTATAGCAGGTTAATGCCATGTCATACATAAGAATTTCAAGTTACAATGAGGTTTAGGCAGGGATACTTTTTTAACAACAGTGAGGAGTGCTAAGATTTTGAGTAGACTTGCTAAAATATTTTATTGCTCCCAAAAATGTTGCTTCCCCCTTGAAAGTTTGGCAGTCAAAGGCCCTTTTGAGTAGTAACGTTAGGGCTATTCAGCTGAAAAATGGTGAATTGTCCTTCCCCCCGGGCCCTTGACATTTGTTTACCCCTACCCCCTGTCAAGGGCTCATAGTAACTCCCACTCTATTGGTGCCAGGTGCATATTGTGTATTCGTGTCATGAATATACATATCTATATCTATATCTCTATCTATATATATATATATCCTTAGGACTGTCAGTACTTTTTGGAGACACACTGCCATAGGGTATTGTTTCCAAAAGAAAGGCAAAATCTTGGCTTTCAGGGGACCCTTTCTACTTTATGCATTGGCCGGCCATGGCAGTGCTAAGGATATACAGTTAAACCTTGGTCATAAGCTGACCTCGGTTATAAGCCGAATGTGAGTTTGGGAGTAAAAATTCGGCTTATAACAAAAGTGCTTGAAATTTGTTTTCACTATGTTCCTACATAATTAGAACCTCGCCTTTAAGCTGAATGGGGGTTTTGGGCTCACAATTCAGCTTATAGCAAATATAAATACCAAATAAATTTCATCTTATAACCCAGGTTTTACAGTATATATGTGCACCAGGCAATAAAAGGTCAGAACCTCCACAATGTGGTAACCTTGCTTATAATTCTAGCTCTAGCTCATTGTCCAAATCACAAAAGTTTTTGTGGGAGAGTTGGTCATTGCACATACAAATGTTACCTCCACACTGTTCTGAATAGTAAGTATAAGTGAATGGTTGTAGTTGGGATAATTTATAAGTTACTGCACTCTATGGCCATAGTTATTATGATCTCTATACACATATATATTGTGCGATGCCTCCCTCTATGTGCTATACCTTTACATGAAGTCGATAAGCAAGGAATTATTCAGATATTAGTTGCAAGGCATGACCTTAAGCAATAGCCCTTACAGAATTTTGACATGATTTCATGGTCAGGATTTTGCTTATCAACATCAAAGGCATCAACTATTATGAATTTGCTGAGGTTTAAAGATTTTTCTGCTTGAAAGGGAGCCATAATGTTTATTTGACATGACAGAGCAGTATGATTATTTGTTATCTAATATTGAAGTTTGTGGTATGACTATGGACAACATTCATGAAGAAATGTCCATGTGGCAGAGATAACATGACTCTGAATCATATTCAATGATAATAGACCATTACTAACAGGATTCTACACTATCATGAATCTAAATGACTGAGACACAGGATCGTGACCCTTTCCAAAAAGAGCTACATTCAGGGGAGTGATAAGTATTGTTTTCAGCCAATACCCGGCACCAGAATGGCAAAATACCATCAAATGATATTGTCTAGTTCTAATTTTTGAAAGGTTGTTGTACAGTGATATGTAATAATGTATTGAACATTGTAAAGTAGGTTTTACAAATGAAGAAACTTCAAGCGATTTATGTCGGTATAGGCTGTAATAATGTAAGTGTGACCCGTTTTAGCAAAATGGGTCTGAAGTCACACTTAAAGAGCCTAGATATGATGCAGTAGTATAGGGTGGAAAAAAAATTCAAAAATGTTGCCAAAGGGTGAATACTGGCCAATATACTACATGTCACATACCAAATGAAAGCGATGAACTATAAACAAATATGGCACTATCACAACATTTTTAATATGCGACTTCTGACCCATTTTGTTAAAACAGGTTATGTAATATAATTATCTACTAGTAGTTGGGTGTCATTGTTGTGTGAGATGGATATGCCTCTTAAATAATGAAAATCCACATCAGGTGTTTAGCTGTTATTGGTTCCATGATGAAGATAATAATCTTCTGAGATTGTACAAATGATTACTTGTGTGTTAGTATTAGAGATAGATGTTGAAATGCATATTGTATTATTCAAGAGTATAGGAACTCTATGAGTGTGCATATATAGCTTTTTGTGCGGGTTTTGATGCAGATCTTGTTCAGATACTCTCTAGCCAATGTGTCAGCTGTTATTGGTTCCATGAAGAAGATCAAATCATCTTCTGAGATTGTACAAATGATGACTTGCCTGTTTGTCTTAGAGATGTGTATTGTCGTTGTCAAATGCTGAAAAACTTTAAATACAGTGGCATTAGCATATATAGATATATGCATATATGCATATGTTAGCATGAATATTGTAATAACTAGTTGATGCACAGACAAGTTAACCTTCGATCCAAGTAGGGTAGAAAGGGTTATATTTTATTCATATAGCAGAACCCGCCCTTCTCTAGGTTGTAACAATTTTGCGCCAAATCCGATATTGCCAATGACATACTCATGTGGAATTTATGCTACACTGTTCGCAGTAGTTATCAACTCATTCAGTGTGGATCCTTGAAGCAGTCACGCCCCCTAAGTGAGGGATTAAAAAGCACATTCTTTGAGAATGTTTGCTTAGAGGGGAGGACTGCAGATTCTTCCCACAAGGTAGTCTCATATTATCTCATTTTATAACTAACTATTATGAGTGGTACATTGTACAATTACAGAGAGAGAAACTACAAGATATATGTATATTGCTGGGTGAGCGCAGATGGAGGAACGATTCAACAAGTATTGTATTTACGCCCTGTGCTTATATTGTAAACATTATGGTACTTAAAATAAACTTAGGGAGTGGTCATCTTTTAACAACAGGGGGGGAGGTCGGCGGATTTTCGCGCGAGTGGGTCGAAATAGTTTTGGTCCCCCCTGCAGAAGGGGTCATACATTTTTTGGTCCCCTCCCCTAGGAAGGTTGTAAATGAGCGCAGCCGATCCCTTTGAGCTAGAGTAACGTGCTGGCAAAAAGGGGTGTAATCTTTTTGATCCCCCTCAAGAGGGGTCTAGATATTTTTGTCCCCGCCAAAGCCCCCCTGTTGTTTAAAAAATGACCACTCCCTTATATGTAAACTTTGGCTTGGAGACCAAGGCCTCAAGAAGGACTAATAAGGGTATGGTTATCATGTCTCCCCAGGTGAGTGGTTGTGAAGTGTACATTACACCTGTGGGCTGCTTACTTGTTATATTGTATGATTGCAGAGACTAGACTTTACAGAGCCCTGTGTATTATGCTTTGCTGGATACAGCTATGGGGAGTCATCCTTGATAACTCTGTGTGTTTAAAACCAATCATGCGCTATTGAGTGGAGTGACCAATACTGTGACATTGACCTATGACCTGTTGTGTGATATTGTGAACTTAGAAATAAGGAGAAAATTGTCAATAAAATATCAATGACACCAGACTGTATCAGTGCCTTTATTCACATGCTGGAGGTGTTTTCAATATGTGCCTGGAGATGCGCCCATATTGGGGCTCTATACACTATCTGAGCAGGTTCAACATTAACATCCCCATGCCCAGCTGTACCTTAGTGCAGGGGCGTATGGTCTGGATGGCCTAAGGTGTCACAGTACAAATTCGCCCCCAGAATGTTGTAGTCGTAAATAGTGCCAGTAAACAATGGTACTACTGTGCTTATAATCAGTGGTAGGAGACCTTAAATTTGTCACAGAATCATAATCTATGGCTCAAAATTTTGCCAGAGGCCTTGGTAAAAAAATGGAAAAAAGTTGGATGTTGCCATGGTAACGTGGGGTGATCCTTGGAGGGGTCAAATGTCAAAGGGCACTGGGGCACCTGCAGATTTCTTCAGTTTGGGTAGGTCTGTTTCCATGGCAACTAGCGCAAAATCGGAACACACTTTGATAGTAGAGATGTAAATTAAAAAATCAGATATGTGTTAAGCTGTGTTAAATAGAACTTGTCATTTTGGCCATTTGAAGGTGAAAAATTGAGTCAGAATCAAACATTCCCCCTCCTATTTGTACTGTGACACCCTAAGTACCGGACACCGCGTAGGGATAGTTTTGGCCGCCAGATTCAATGACCAAGAGAGTCTTGTGAAGTTGACTTTAGATTATGACACCCTCTATAGGGTTGTCGGTAAAACATTTCCCAAAAACTACAACAAGGAGTATACATCAACTTAGTCGTCCCTTTACCGAAACATATGTCCAGAAACCTCACTGTATAGGTCTCAAATGTGCACATCGCCAAAACCTGTACTGACATTGGGATTGTTCCTAGACATTAATGTATTGAAGATTGATCCAATCAAGCAGGTATAATGTCCTAGAGAGAGAGGTGTTGCTCTTTCTTATTTCATCCGCCTAATATATTGAGAGAGAAAACACAATTTCAGGCATATTACATAGTGGCAATATTTTCCCTGAAAATCCTTCTGACGTATATCGGTACAAAAAAATTGTCTTAAGCAACTTATATTTTATAGAATAGGAATTCACAAAACATTCCATTTCTGGTGAAAAGCCTGCATATTTGGAATGTAAAAAGAATGTTTTACCATATAAATGGGTGTCCTTGTCACTGTGTGTTGCCATGGAAACATGATTTTCATCCCAAATAGAAAAATTAAAGATACTCGTTGATAAAAATGATTCATGGGGGTTATTATGGTCATTTGGTGTGACGTTTTAATGAGGCAATATCAGCCCCCTCATACATAAGGGGGCAATATCACCTCTCACTTATTAGACTAGAACAGTACTATAAATTAGGGATGTCGTTTTGATTTTGATTATCACTATTTTGGTCTCGATAGACCTTCCTGCCCAGTGGACCAGTGGGGCACAGGGGGGGAATCAAGTGCGGCAGCGCCATACTCATTGAGTGGCTTGAGTGGAAACAACACACAGTCATTTTTAACCATATTTTAAGCAGTTATCATACAAAAGCTGTTCAAGCTTAATTTCTGTTGTATTTCTTCCTGGGAAGATTTACCCTTTGGCCAGTTATATTTCAATGTAGCATTATAAAGCTTCTATCATTATCTCAATATAAGGGTTTCATTCATGCTCTGTCAATGCAATACAAATGTTCTGGGGGTAGGCTATATGACCATGGCCCTCCTACAGTACAGTGCTGCCACCTCACACTAATCATGTACACTGAAGACCTTGTTTGAGACTGGCACTTACAGGCTGGTGCAGCTCCATATATGCTCTGCGGTATAGAGGGCGCTGCGGCGCTTGATTTCCCCCCCTTAGTCGGGCATAAGGGACGCATATTGAGGCATATTAAGGCAGCATTTGTCCTCAAACAATATGAATGCTGCCCTTGTGATTTACTCACCAGGGCTGTATCATTCATCAGAACAACACAGTCCACAATCCATTATATCACTATGTTGCCCTTAGAGGTTTAAAGGGATTACAACATAGTGAAGCACTGATGTTTCGTTATTAAGCCCAACACATAGCACACTCCCATTTACAGGCTATGCCAAAACTATAGAAGCATGTTTACGAACTGGGATGACCCCAGATAGAAGAGATAAAGATGTAGGGCTATAGATATTGAAGAGCTTAGAAGTTGTGCCAATAAAGGCAACATTGAATGTGTAGGACTCTCTTGAGAAATAGACAAAGGTTCACGAGTTTTAGTCTGTTGACAGGGTTATTTCACGAGTTGAAGGGGGGGCCATATTTCACGAGGCCGTAGGCCGATTGAAATGCGGCCCCCTCCGAAGCCCTTTAAGTAATGAATATTGTCAGAAGAAAAATCTAAAAGTCATTTCCCAGAGTCACCCTTGAATATATAGACAGAGGTCCACAATGATCTGTCTGAACGACAAGTTTCTCCATGGGCTGTGCATTGGATTGTATCACATGAAGCAGAGAAACCAGGAGTACACACTGATTAGATTGGATATCTGTATTTATTTTATGTAGTTCTTGATTAATTTCTTCAAAATATATATTTAAAGATTGGTTTCACAGCTATTTTAGTGATGTCATCATGGAGAAACAGGCCATCGAGAATGAGCATCAGTTTCTCCACAGGGGTGTGGAGAACGGCTATTCTAGTACTTCAGCATAGTAACTCCGTTTCTTCGCATGAAATAAATATAGTTATCTATTTCAAAATGTCCATATTGCAGGGTGTTCAAACAGATGGATGAGAATGGAGACAAGCGCTTACAGCTGCACGAGTTCTGTGAGGGCATGATGGCGTCTGGAGAACTCGACATGGACAAAGCCACCCTCACCGCCCTGTACAACGAGATTGATGTGTCCGGGAGTGGAGACATCAGCTTTAATGAGTTCCTGAATGCACTCAGGGTAAGTTTGGTAATGGGATTTGTTCGTTTTTCGAAAGAACCAGGAACAAGTGATATATTGTCACATTGACTCGCCATCATCAGGATGACTCACTGATGCACTGCTTCCTCCCGTAACTAGGAATATAACAAAATTGATGGATATTCCTGTTAAAAGGCAATGACCTCACTTTGCACTGCACACCTAACTTCTACCACAGCTTGTGGGACCCTTGATAGAGAAACAAAGTAGATGGTAGAGAGAACTCAAACTCTGTAAAACATCTTGTAAAAATAATAAAAAATTGTTCAGAAAAAGCAAACTTGGTCATTCTGATTGCAATGGTTTTGACCACTTCGGCCTATAGTACCTTTGGGGTGCCAGATGAATCAAAATATTTGGGCTGTGAAGCAGTTGGGAAAGTTCCAGCTGACTCAGCCTGTCTTTTGATATGTTGTAATTTATTATTCTCCTAATCAAATGTATTTAAAAAATAAGATTGTAATTTGTTGGTATAAAGTTGACAACATGTTTGCTCATTTCTAAATAATCCTAGATTTTCCTTCAGTTTTTATAGTCAAAGGTTCACGAGTTGAGTAGGTTATTTCATGAGTTGAAGGTAGGGTATTGTAATGGGAATAAGGTGATTGCATATGTGGACACACACAGAAGAGAAGCAAGTATGAGTAACTGAATATTCACTATTGACTCTTAAAGGTACATCAATCAATAAAGCATCACTTAGGGTGTAGCCGTTGTGCGGAGCTAGCACCAATGGAGGCTAGGGAGCAGAGATGGTAGTCCTGCTTCGACAAGATCCAAGCAAAGACTCCGCAGCTCCTCCTTTTATTGAGCTGCTAGCCTGGCGCCCCCTCCCGAGGGAAGGACGTCCCATTGGCTCCGCACCGCTACAGTATATCACGAAGCCATTGGCCAAGTTAAACGCGGCCTGACACTGCCTGAAACAGACGTTTTTATTGGCCTAATATAACAACAGAACTGACCCTCCTATCCTAACATGCAGCTCCCTATCGCTTGCAGCCGCCTATTTCTGACTCACGCCTAGCGATGATTGAGAAAGCCTTCGCTAAGTTTGATGTAAGCGGAGACGGCCAGATCGACCTCGACGACGTGCGCATGCTGTACAGGTATGAGACTTCAAGGAATCAATATTTATTTCATTGAAATACAAGCTTTAGTATGCTTCAGTCCTGAAAGGGCTGTATTCAATGCCCCTCCATTGAATATAATATGGCCCTATTCAATGGGCTAATAAAAAGCGGTTTTTCCTTTAATTTATTAAATGGCTTAAAATATAAAATAAACACAAATGCCAACTACATTGATACCGCCCTGATGTATTTCACTTGTGGGGGCTGGGGCGCATCCCACAAAGCCTCATGCTTCATGGGATGCACCCCAGCCCCCAAGGGTGAAATACAGCCGAGACGGTATGAAAGGGCGTTAGCATTTGTCAATTTATCTAAAATGCTTACTGTAGGTCTATATTTTTGGTCTAGCACCAGGGTCACCCACCTGTCCTCGTCTACCTTTCCCTTTGGACGGCACAAAAATACTGTAAACGTAGATAGTTTTGTGCCAACAATGGGGACTAAGTTTCTCCACAGGGTTCGCGCTAACCACTCGCCAAATCGCCAATGGCGAATCAAAAGTTGAATTTGGCTAATGCTACTGCCTGAAAATTCGCCAAGTTGGCTAATTGTGATTGAGGGAATGATTTTACCTAATCACTGTAGCCATGTTATATATCATTGGAAAGGGGAAATTACGGAGAAGCCAGCCAGTTTGATTATATTCTGATGTAACTTCATTATGAACATTCTCAAAAGAAAAACTTTATTCCAGGCCCAGAAATTTAGATCTTTGAAACTATAGGCAAGAGTAACCTACCAGGTGATAGTGTCAGAGGGGGAATTTAGGGTGGAGAAGTGAGAAAGCAGGAGTTAGTGAGAGCAGAACTGGGAGAGGATGGCGCTAGATAAGCTTGGATCATTATATGGCCATTTAGAAAAAGAAAAGAATTCTTGGAAATTTTAATCAACTGCAAACCGGTAGGCCTACAGTTTCCTTAACACTGATTTTTCAAGCCATAACCAGTCTCCCCTTTTAAAAGGAATGAAAACAATGGCAATTCTATCCCTCTTTTCAAGATACCTTCCCATTTTCAATTTTTCACAAAGTTTATTTATATATTGCTGTATTATGAACTGCGCCCAAATTGTGATAAGAATTCACAGTTTACATCTCAAGTAATTAGACAATTCCTATGGGTAAGCCAGAAAGTAAGTCTTGGAAGACCATGTTGAATGGTATGAGAATTAATCTCAAATGATTGAAAAAAGACAAGAAAGTTTGGCTAATCAATGTCGAATTTGGCTAATCAAAATAGGCATAAATTCGCCAAACTGGCTAATAGAATACATGTACTAGCGCTAACCCAGCTCCATAACACCCCTAGGCAGACTCAAATGATGGCGGGCTTTTTCAAGAAAAGGAGGTGACACTTTTTTGGTCAGAAGTGGGCTGTTGTGAGCGTGTTATAATACACTTCTAACAAGTCCATATTTCTGTCCACCAACAGGCATTTATTTGTGACAATACATTGCACATTTATTATACTAAATGATGAATGAGAGCCTGAACACCTTCCATACCATCATGCAATTATACAGATCATGTAATTAAACTACCTTAGTAGCTTGAATATCCAGCGCTTGTAAATGTGGATGGTACAAATAACCTTGCACCGATTCAACATACAAAAATCGCTTACATTTTTTTAACAATACCCACATTAACCATATGCTTATTTAAGACATGCGCTTATTTGAGACACCCGCACTAATTCAACCAATTATGGCAATATGAGGAATCACTTAAAATTAGCCAACATGCCTGGTAGCTTTAATGGTGCTCTGCTTTCTGGTTCCAGTGCTGAGTTCCACCCCAAGTTCCAGTCAGGAGAATGGACGGAGGATGAGGTGTTTGAGAACTGGCTCAGTCAGTTCAACACACACGGCGGAGGATACGTGAGTTGATGCTTTACTATTTCTAACCTAAAGTGGGGGTTAGAATTATTGGCTTCATTAGAGGGAGTGGGTGCTTTAGAGGGACGTGCTGCATTAGAGGGAGTGGCTGCATTAGAGAGAGTGGCTATGTTAGAGGGAGTGGCTGCATTCAAGGGAGTGACTGCATTAGAGGGAGTGGCTGCATTAGAGGGAGTGACTGTATTAGAGGGAGTGACTGTATTAGAGGGAGTGGCTGCATTCGAGGGAGTGGCTGCATTCGAGGGAGTGGCTGCATTAGAGGGAGTGACTGTATAGAGGGAGTGGCTGCATTAGAGGGAGTGGCTGCATTAGAGGGAGTGGCTGCATTAGAGGGAGTGGATGCATTCGAGGAGGTGGCTGCATTCGAGGAGGTGGCTGCATTAGAGGGAGTGGCTGCATTAGAGGGAGTGGCTGCATTAGGGGAGTGGCTGCATTCGAGAGAATGGCTGCATTCGAGGGAGTGGCTGCATTCGAGGGAGTGGCTACATTAGGGGGAGTGGCTGCATTAGAGGGAGTGGCTGCATAAGGGGGAGTGGCTGCATTAGGGGGAGGGGTTGCATTACAGGGAGAGAGTGGCTGCATTCGAGGGAGTGGCTGCATTAGGGGAGTGGCTGCATAAGGGGGAGTGGCTGCATTAGAGGGAGTGGCTGCATTAGGGGGAGTGGCTGCATTAAGGGGAGTGGCTGCATTAGAGGGAGTGGCTGCATTAGAGGGAGTGGCTGCATTAGGGGGAGTGGCTGCATTAGAGGGAGTGGCTGCATTAGAGGGAGTGGCTGCATTAAGGGGAGTGGCTGCATTAGAGGGAGTGGCTGCATTAGAGGGAGTGGCTGCATTAGGGGGAGTGGCTGCATTAGAGGAGTGGCTGTAATGAAGGGCTCATCTGCTGAGTGATATTTGCTACATGAGGTCAGCGAGTTGTGCTCTGACTCTTGGATCCGGCAACACTCAGGTAGAAGCACTGTTTACTATGGTGACCAACAAGGCTCACCCCCAAAAATCTTTATAAATTTTATCATGTAAAAGAAAAGTGCTTTTTTAAATCCAATTTCTCTAAATTGAAAGAACCCTTAAAAAAATAGTTGGTGTCAACTGTCAACTGCGAAATTCTGAACTTTTCTCTAAAGTGAAAAATTTGACAGTTGACAGCAACAATTTTTACGGTTGACAGTTGACAGCAACTATGTCATAATTTTAAAAGAATACTAATTTCACTTGAAAAAGTTGACAGTTGACAGTGTGGTGGTTCGTAGTTAACTCTAGGTTAAAGAACAACGATCACGGCAGTTTCCAGGTGCGAGAATATATCTGTCTTTATTCACAAGAATAACAACTCTAGTTCCTTTACTAGGGAACGATCAGTGTAGAATTAATACACACAGGTAGATCAGGTTTCTCTATAAATAGAGGAAACGGTCAGTATACAACTCTTAGCATACAACTCTGTCCGCACGGTTGGACATGTGAAGTCTCTCGTCAGTCGGGCCTGCACTGACTGCCGTTCCAGGTAAACACATGGGTCTTATATAACACCGGCTCTTAGATCACGTGGCCAGGTGGGTGGGTCGGCCGCCCACCTGAGAGCGGCACACGGTTACCTGAAGAGGACCTGCGCCCTCTCCCGGGAACTGTGTGCACTAGCTCCAGGTGGAGAAGCCGAGTAAACAGACGTTACCCGGAAATACCGTGTATGAGATTAATATGTAATATCATGCCCCTACACTACCCCCCCTAGACAAAACTAGGTGGTAACGAATATATATACGGTTTTCCTAGTATATAGAAAACACTTTAGACCAACGACTTTACAGTTATTGTCTATACAGTAACTAGGGGCGTAAACATATTATTACGACATACTACACAAGCGAGATCATCAAACTCAATATAAATATGGCATTACACTGTAATAGCAACCATAATGGATGATTATTAATGACATGTGAATATAATATCATACATACAATCGAACGGCTTGACACATTTCGATATGACTTCCTTATGAAGTTACCTTACTCGGTTATTAAAAAAATGCGCGTGGGGTGTGTTTATATTTAAGTTGAACAGAAAAGTTATTAAAAACCAGTCCTGATAAGGACTCACAACCACCAGCGTCTTACATTGATTTGTGATTTAATGAAAACATTCACACAATGGATAACAGTAACCACAGCCTTTGTTTTAAGCCGGGTAATCCGATTATATAACCGGAGTATTAATATCTCTCGCAACATACAACAGAGTCAACACACACGACAATACCTGGCGGTATATTTAGTATATACACATAGTCTTAACGACTTCATATAAACATTACGGGTAGCCACGTTTCCTAGCTTATCAGATCATACAATCTTCATATATAGCATATTATGAAACCCGATTCATAAGGTAAGTATGAGAACACCTTATTGGAACACCTGAGGTGATATGTATCACATAATAATGATATATTTTATATATTAAAAAACGTTTTAATGAGTAACCTGGCAGTGTACCCGGAAACCCTTACAATTAAATATAGCTTACTGGTGATCTAGTTGTGGTCAAGGTGCTCTCCGCTTCTAATAGACGAATGAGTGAGGTGCTCTCCTCTTCTTAATACTGTTTCTTGGATAAATATCACCCGAAGGTAAGTTCATATGTATACAGCTCGATAAGTATCCCGTCCTCGCTCCAGTAAAGTTCATGACATATATAACTATAATCCGGCTGGAAACCACGAGTACTGTCCGTTTAACACGTAATCCTAGCTCCAGGAATGTTCATGAAATATATAAGTAGAGCTGGAACCACGAGCATTGTCTGTTTGACACGTAATCCTTTGGACGGGAACAGTTTATAACTCAGCATAATAGTATCAGGAACACATCATGGTAACGTATCCCAAAAGTTAGTTTCAGGGACGTTAGTTTGGTAGCTTCCCGGTGGAGTCCTGATTCCCCATCGGTAGGCTATAGTTGAGAGTTGAGTAGTTAGGTAAGTCCAGAGCTTCTACGGAAGGTTCCCCCCGCGTTGATCCATATGCATCTAAAAAGATGCCCCTCCCTTCAGAAGGGAAACCCCGTCATAAACAATTTATGACGTCAGATTAAATGAAAGAACAATTAATCTATCCGGAAACTATTATAGTTTCCTCCTCTATTCCTAAAAAAATTAGAAATAGACTCAGAACCTTCTATTAGTCTTTTAACCTAAAGGTTCATCTCTTGCCCTAATTAAAGCAAGCGCGTGCTCAGCTGTGCCATCCCAGGTATCGAGAGTCACGCCGAACACCCCGTAAAATTTTACGTTCATGTCTTGTAACCGTTTGGTTAACTTCTCGTTCTCTTGACGAACGAACCCTGCGGCGGCCTCAGCAGTCTTTTGGCCTGACGCAGCTTCCCTTGACTTTTTAGCCAAGTAGTCAGCATTGCCGACAGCGACCAATGCTTTCTCCTCCCGGTGGGCAATCTTTAGGCCATGCGTGAACAGGCCTAATATCTTGGTGTTATATTCCACCGCCAGCTCGCGTTGGGACTCCTGGAATTCCGTTACAATTCTCTGTCCCACTTCGCAGCTCGCTTTCTCTTCCCGAGAGAAGTAGTTGACTATCGGGACGTATTTTAATTTTACGCCACCGGTAGTTTCCGTACGGGAGGTACCCGCGACTGGCTGGATGACAACCGGCTCCTGGGCTGCAGGAATCACGGGTTTAACATCCGCTTGCGGCGCTTTCGCAACCGCTGCAGCCTTCGGGACAGTTATGCCCCGAGGCGTTACCACTGAGATTAGTGATTTTGGTTCAGCTTTCACGGTCAAGCCCTGCATGTCCCGAGTTGGGGTAGTGGGTGACCGGACGTCCCTGGGGGTTAGCTTTGCAGTTGTCCCCAGATGGTACGTCAAAGGCAGGGAAGCCTTTGTTCTGGTAGCCGGTTCTTTAGGCCGGGCACCTCCACAGTCAGGTTGACTGTTGGCACTGTCTGAACTGCTCAGACGTCTAGAACGGTATTCCATGTTAGTAGCCGCCGCCGCTTGACCACCGGAATCACGTTTCCGATCTTTCCGGTCTGTAAACAGCGGGTCTGGATACTCTCGATAATAGTCGCGACCTTCCGGGGCATGATAAATCCCATAGTAGGAATTATCGAGTTCCTCCAAAGTGGATCCGGCATGTCTCCGTTTTGGTCCGGGTGAGACCGCAGGAGATCGAGAGCGGTCGCGGGCGGACCGGCTCTTCCCCCGGGAACTACCCCGGGTTTCCGGCTGACGGAAACTACCGCCACCTCTGCGGGAAGTACGGGTAGTGCATAACACCGTATATTCCTCGTCATTCATGGCGAACTTATGTCGTCCGTCCACTCTGGCAATCCTGGCTTTGAACTTCCCATCTGCGACCTCGCAGTAGAAGGGAGTTGCCGGCCGGATCTTAGCCTTCTGTTCCTCCGTGAGTGATTTGTACTGGTCACATACGGCATCATGTAGCGCATTCACACGATTGCGAGCTACACTGATTCCCATATTATGGCAATCTTTCATGCGGCGCATGAGCTCACCTCTCCGGGGTTCTAAACACCCGTTACAAAGCTGGGACTCCCTACCTACTGTGATATCACAGTGGTACACCACACAGTGGTGCATGTGATTTTCACAGAGGTGTCGCAGAAACCGTTGTTTTGTTACAAACACGGTTCTGTCTGTGCCAATCGTGTTTACACACGTAGCGAATGGGCACCAGTTTCTTTCCCGTTGGCTATACCAGCGGTTACTCGCAAAAAGAAGCTTTTCTTTCTGCTCCTTACTATAGTAAGTATCCGGCAGGATCCTGAGTTGATTTAGCCACTGCTGATAAAAAGCAGACGGAGGACGGTCCCGGGGGGTATTCCGGATCCAATCCTCATCGTCACTCTGACCTTTACAGTTGGTCGCGAGTGGACATCCAAAATTGGTAGGACCAATCGGACACTGTTCCCATGAATTGGGAATAAACACGCGGAACTTATTGTTCGCGTTCTGCCAGATCCGCCTCATCACGTCATTAGGCGGGATGGGGTCCTCTGGGGCATTTCCTGGTTCCTCAGCGTTAGCCGGAACCTCTCCCTCTTCCGCATCCGAATGAGCCGGACTACGGAGAGGGCTGAGACGTGCTGGATTAAATACCAGCGCAGCCGCCACGGCGGCCGCTGCTCCCGCGGCGGCGGTCATATCTGCCACAAGGGCCGGGGTGGGGGTGGTGGTGTCTGTGCTGGAGGGCGCCGGAGTATTGGCTTCGTTTATGTCCATAGCCTCATCCGTCTCCTCCTCAGCCCGGGGAATAACGGGCTGTCCTCCGGAAGGTTGTTCCGGTAATCCCTATGCTAACACAGAGTCCGGCAAGTTAGCTAATCTTGCCTTCTCGTTCCGGCGAGCCTGACGTCCTCTCTCCTGGACAAACTCGTCCGACTGGTTACTGTCGGCCGAGCTCGACCGGGTTGAGCCCCCCCTCTCACCTTTACTGCCGCGCCCCCTAGGTGTGGCTTTCAGCGCTTTTATTCGCGCCTTCTCCTCCGCACTGGAAGATCTGGTTCGCACTGTACGAACCGCCTCGTCAACCAAACAAGATATGGCAATATCTCGTTTGACGTTGTGAGTATCCATGTAGTCTTCAATAGTGGCTACATCCAGGATGTACGAAACTACCCCCTGCGTATTAGCGGCAGCAATCTCGTACTCCTTCCGGGTTTTCGGTTCTCGGAGTTTCCCGATTCGTGCCCGGTACCTGTTGACTCCAGTCAACAACATCCCGGCAACTCCACAATTCGGGTCCAGAGACAGAATTGGGAGTGCGGGCATTAACCGCTTTATGTCTGCGATATGTAAATCGAAGACAGCTCGTCGTAAGCAGTAGCATACGCGTAGTCCTTTCTGGAGTGCCTCCCAGTACACAAACCAGTCCGGGGGCATCTCCTCCTGCTCCTCCACTAACAGGAAGAGCAATATCGCCTGCCTTGTGAGCGGGTCTATCCGGCGGGGAGCTCCCTCCGCCGTGAGTCTTAGCACGTCCTCGTGCAGTTCTACTTCACGTCCATCGTAATTGGACATGAAGCCTCCTAGTGTTGGTACTGCCGGGCGGGGTTTTTCAACGTCCGCCGGCGGTTCTCCATGGTACAATGGACCCGGATCCTGATACTCAGCTTCACCGGTATCAGCGTGACCGTCAGCAGGGCTGATGGCCTCAATGTCTAGCCCTTCCAAGTAATTGGCGGCGACATTAGCAGGGCGTAGCGGTGACTGAGAGTCAGCGTCGACGTCCATTATCCCCTCTTGTCCCAGAAAATCTATAGATTCCTGGTCCACGAGGTCAGGTTGATTAACAACCACATTTCCTCCGCTAGCGGAGTCGCCCTCTTGAAGAGGGTCCACCTGTTGGTGGTCTGTCTCGGAAGACATGTTTTTGTGTCACACTCAAGAAAAGTGTTTGTTGATGGATTTATAGGGGATCCACCTCCCCACTGCGAGAATGGTCGTGTCCGAGCCCTCACGTCTGCTCTGGACCTCCTCTCAACCCCAACTGGCGATTCCCGCCGAGCCGCGTGCCTTATATAAGGCGCGCCACCGCGCATGCGCAACCCCGCGCGTCCCGTGACCCAGTTCCTTGGAACCAGGTCACCACGCTTTCAATTGTAAACAGGTACCCTCATTCCACGTGTTAATCCTTACGCTCTGTCAACTCGTCGAGAGTATCAATGAAATATATATGAATGGCATAATAAAGCACATTCACCGGATTATCCGTCCATCACCCATGGGATCCTTGACAGGGGGACTATCACGATCATTCCGACCGTACTTACTTCCACACATAACTGATTACAACATTAAAATATTTAACAAGATTACAGGACACTACACTCGTTGTGTACCGGCTTAGGTTATACCGTCCCTAGCTAGTAACCGGGGACTGCGTCTTATGTTTTTAGGCATAGCATTAGACCTGGTTCCAGGACACGCCTTTTCCAGAGTGGATTTAGCCTTAACCACACTCTTCCGGGTCCTTTTCCCTTCAGCCGGCGAGACTTTATTAGCCGCCTTCTTCCCGGATCTTTTTGGCATGACGGGCCTTTGCACCATTAGTTTCCGGGAAACCTCCTTCCGCGGCCTCCCGCGTTTCCGGGGAGGTTCCTTCACTAATTTCCGCTGTTCACTTTCCTCTATCAAAGTATCAACTTCCAACTCATACGAGTCCAGGGACAAATCTCTCCCCTTCCATTCTCTTAGTCGAGCTACATTAGATTTATACATCTTCCCCTGTAATGAACGGATCACTACAGTACTGTCACTTACTATCCGGGTAACCACAAAGGGCCCGTCCCAATTACTAGCAAGTTTCAGAGTCGATAACGGCTCATGCAATCTTACCACTTGATCACCGACTTTGAACCGTCGCGGCCTGAGGCCTAGATCATAGCCGGTTTTCTGCCAGGTGGCATTCTTCTGTAATTCAGTTCTGACCAATTCATAAGCATATTTGAATTGATCTCTTAATGACTCCACAAACATCACATGGCAGGGGGTTTCCGGGTTCATTCCAACCACCCCGAATACCAGATCAGCGGGCATTATTAAATCTTCCCCGAAAACTAACAGATTCGGGGAACAGGAAGTACTAGAATGGACAGTGCTATTATATGCATGGCATACATAATCACACTGCTCATCCCAGTCATCCATTTTATCATTCACCAGGGATTTCAACACCTGAATCAATGTACGATTGAATCTCTCAACCATTCCATCACTTTGTGGCCGATAGGGATTTGTTCTCGTTTTACAAATCGCCAGTCGGTGACACATTTCCTGCCAAAGATCAGATTCAAATTCCCGACCTTGGTCACTATGCATCATTAGGGGAACCCCAAGATGCAATACCCAACCTTTAACAAAAGCTTTTGCACAGGTTGCTGCTTTGTGATCCGCTAATGGAAACACTCTCGTATACTTAGTATAATAGTCAGTGACGACCATCATACAAGTATTACCCTCAGGGGTAGTTTTAAACCCACTGATAATATCTATGGCGACTCGCGCAAATCTTACACCAAACAACTCCTGGGACAAAGGCATTTTACCCATCCCAGGCCCAGGTTTGTTTTTACAACAATCCGGGCAAGTAGCAATCCATCTTAATAGATCACTACTCATCCCTGGCCAGTAATCTCCTTTTCAGACGTTCCAGGGAACGCTTTTTCCCGAAATGTCCACTGGTCAGGTGTCCATGGCAATAATACATAACATCCCTTCGCATACCGGAGGGGATTACCACTTGCCGGACTCTCCTACCGGATGAATTAATCTTCCACCGGTAGACGATTCCGCTCTGGACCTCTAGCTCTGCCCATTGAGCTATTAGTCGTCTCATTTCCCGATTCTCCAGGGAAATCTCAGGCCGCGGGGGCCGTATCTTCCTAGGTAACAATACCAACAACCGGCTAAGGTTAGGATCCTTTTCCTGGAATTTCCGGATGGTTCCCATGGACCACTCCAGAACCCCAGTTCCCTTGATCTCAAAGGGAATCCTTGCTCCGGCTATGACAGCCTCATGCTGACCACAGTCATCACAGTTGGTGTTTTCGCACTTCCTGATAGGACGTCGGGAAAGTGCATCAGCATTCACATGCTTTACCCCAGCTCTATGCTGGATCTGACTTTGCTCCAAACCGAACTCGGAAAGGTGTGCTAGCCAACGGCCAATCATTCCTTCCGCATCTTTGAAATTCAATAACCATCTCAAAGAGGAATGATCTGTTCTTAGCGTAAAATCTGACCCCCAAAGGAAATGTTTGAACTTTTTAGTATTAAACTATCACAGCCAACAATTCCCTTTTAGTGGTACAATAATTACGCTGGGTCTTACTCATAGTATTACTAGCAAAGGCAATGGGAACCTCCACTCCGTCTTGGACTTGACTGAGGGCGGCCCCAATACTCTCATTACTAGCATCTGTATCCAATACAAAATGACCATCCGGGGTGGGATACTTTAACACCGGGGTCTCTACAAACAACTTTTTTATTGCTAAGAAAGCTGTGTCCTGTTCCCTCCCCCATGGGAACTCTTCCTTCCTATTTCCGGGTGTCCAGTGTGACAAACACTGGATCGGATAGGCTACCCGGGAATACCCCGGCAGGAAATCCCTATAGTATGAGCAGAATCCTAGAAAGGATCGCACATCTTTAGGACCCCTGGGGACTTCCCATTCAGTCACACTCCTGATCTTTTCCGGATCCGCCTTAACCCCTTCGGTGGAAATAATCCGCCCTAGGTAGTTAATATCCTTCTTAAACAGATTGCATTTCTTTGGTTTCAATTTGAGACCATTAGACATGATTCGGTTTAAGACTTCCTCTAAATTACTTAAACAATCCGCAAAGGTCTTTCCAAACACAATTACGTCATCCAAGTAAACTAGACATTTCCGCCATAATAAATCACTTAACAGTGTCTCCATCATGGCTTCAAAGGTGGCCGGCGCGTTACATAACCCGAACGGCATTACCTTATATTCAAACAACCCGATATGGCTGGAGAACGCAGTTTTCTCCATATCCTCAGGCTTCATGCCTACTTGCCAATACCCGGACTGTAAATCCAGGGTACAAAACCATTCATTCCCTCCCAGGGAATCAATCGTCTCATCTATCCTAGGAAGAGGATAGGAGTTCTTTTTAGTCAACCCATTCAGTTTCCGGTAATCAATACAGAACCGTATGCTACCATCCTTCTTGGTTACCATACACACAGGGGAGGACCAAGGACTCATGCTGGGAACAATAACATTATCCTTCAGCATTTTCGCTATCTCTTCCTCAGCTACAATCTTCTTCTTGAGGGGTAATCTCCTATAAGGAATCTTAAAAGCGGGGTTATCCCCGGTTTTAATTTCATGCAATACCTTATTGGTTCTCCCCAGGGGTTCCCCTGGGGCCGCAAAAGCTTGCCTGCATCTCTTCAGCATAGCCTTTAGGGCTTCCTGATCATTCTCATCCGTTATGGACGATCCTGTTAACAACTTAGTTAACTCTTCATGCAATTCCTCTTCCCCTCCTTCTTCTAACCTCAGGTCTTGGTGGCTACCGGTGACTGCCTCCGCAAGTATCACTTTCCCAACTTCAGTGCCTTTCTCAAGATATACTGTGGAGTTTCCGGGGTTGGAAATGGGTGTCACTGTCCATCTGGAATTCCCTACTAGGGTATCCGCAGATTCCAATCCCTTCCGGGATAATACAGCCATATCCGGCTCGATTACCGCTAATCCTTTCTGGATATGCCTCCCTGAACTGACTAACACATCACAGGTCATTCCCGGGGAAATCTTCACAGTCTGTGCCACACTAGCGACACTACTTATCACTCTCAACTTACAGAGTATGGTCATATCATACGGGTATTCAATTTTCAACTTCCCACTTTTCGGATTCAAAGTCGCACCGAAAAGCGCCGCAAAATCCAAACCAAGAATACCATCATCTTCAATCTCAGCTATGGTCGGGGCCCAAACAAATTCCTTCCCGGCCACAGAGATTATCAGAAAAGTCCGTCCAAATGTCCTCATTCTGGTACCATCGGCCGTACATGCGTTTACCCTCATTGTGAGGTTCTCACACATATTCGGCAATAAGCTGATGAATCTCTTAGAGACCATGGAGTGGCTAGCTCCAGTATCCATAAGAAATTCCCCAGTCTTTCCTTGTACAGAACAGGAAACGTACCACCTCTTCCCATCAGTTACTGAGGGATTCCTAGTAAACCGGTGAAGGTCACTATCAGTGCCCAGGTCGAATCCACATCCTTTCAGGTGTTCCAGACAAGGATGACCCGGGGGAAGCCTGGTTCCTCCAACCTTAACCAACTCTTTGGTTATTGACTCCTCTAAACTGGCACTAGGTTTCCCATACGCGCACCCCTGGGCGCCTGTTGTACCAGTCTCCCCAGCCTCATGGTTTCCGGGATGTACGGTCCCATCGCCCTTCTTGCTGGACGCATTCACTGCTAATGAATCTTCACCGCCAACGTCGGTGATAATCTGACATATTTCCTCAGGGGTTACCGTCCTGCCATCCCCGGTAACCCCCTCTAATTTCCCGAAACCTCACTTCTTAAAACAGGTTTCTCTGCTTTGCATTCAGATGCAAAGTGCCCTTTGACTTGACATCTGTAACACTGGACAGTGTTACGATCGACCCTAGGGCGGCGCCTGGTTTGATTATCAAACACCTCGTTCATGCGTTTAATCATGGACTCCATTAAGGTATTTAATGAGTTTCCTGACGCATTTGTTTTATCCGGAGTGGTCGTCTCCGGGGTCTGGGTTTTCTGACTGGGTTCAGTCTGAGGCTCCCGAATGTCGGGTTTCCGGGGGGTTTCCGAATAACCTTTGTTACTAGGAAGCTTCCCGGAAGCTGGGGTTGAGCTAGATTTCTGTCGACCCTTGAATTTCAGGGCGTCTACTCTCTCCTCCCCTTCAGATTCTTCCGCGGAAGAATCGTCTCCATCTAAGGAATGTTCAATTCCAGACACGCGCTGCCCCCTATTAGCGGGTATCATACCAGCCAACAGTATCTTCTTCTTGTCATGTTGATCAATCGCCATGAACAAATCTGCTAGGGAAGACCCAGCTTCCCAAGCTCTACCACAAACTTTAGCATGTTCGGGATCACTTAATCCACTAATAAATCTTACAAATAGGGATTCTATGTAATATTCAGCATCCCTACTCCATTCTGGCCTAGCCTGCCGCAATAATCGCTGCAATTCTAGCCCAAAAATTTTAGCAGATTCCTTTGGTTTCTGCGTTCTTCTCTGAAACAGAGTCCAGTGATCTACTGTCACCATTTTCCCAAAGGTATAACAAGCTAATACTTCCAGCTGGTCGTATGTAGCTTCCGGCCGGTAAGTGTCCCTCCATTCTTCAACCACTATCTTACCCGGGCCGTCACTCAACCATATCACAAAAGCTCCCAAGGATTCCTCCTTGTTCCAGCAATTGTACTTACAATCATCTAAAAGTGATTGATATTCCTCCTTCCAGGGTCGTAAACCCCTGTAAGGCTTAGTCACGCGTGCAGTTCTCTTAGCGGCATAATTAGAATGCACTAATTGACCCGACATGCGTCTACTCCAAGCCAGTAAGTCTGTACCGTCTTGACCTCGGCTGGAGCAATCTAGTCCCAAATTACCTATGGCTGGGTCTCGATTATGTAATCGGTGTTCCGCCGGGGTCATTGTTACCCTTCGGTTCAAAGGAACCTTTATCTTGGGTATATCGTCAGAAGATTTATCTGATTCCGAGTCTGTACCCTCATCAAAGCGTGGGCCTTGATAGCCGGACAATCCCTGAGTGTTTTTATGCACTGGATTTGACCTTCCCTTCGTTCTCTGCTGTGACCCCTTATTCAGACTGCCCCTCGGCCTATTTTCAGGGTCTTTATTGACTCCCGAATGTGTATCAGTGGTCGGAGGTGGATATAAATAAGTTGCATCCGGGCAATATCTATAATTACCCTTGCTATCATAATCTCCCGGGTTCCCATACTGAGCCGGGTCATCTCCCGAAAAGGGGTTCAGTGAGCCATAACTATGGTTCACGACTTCATCTCGGAATTTATTTTTATAATGTCGAGACACTTCCTCCTCTGGAGACATTTCCCTGTTAACCTGACCAATACTGGCATGATTAACTGGTTCCCGTTCAAGAGAGCGCCCGGTGATATTCACTCTCTTTGAATCCTTCCCTCTGTTTTTATTCACAGAGTCTTCCACATTCCTCAATCCATTATCATTAATAAATGGATCGAATTGAGGTAATGCATCCACCTTCCTAGCAGCAAGAGTGCTGTCCAGAACAGTTTCCGGCCTGATAGCTGGAACTTGTTCCTCCCCCTGCTGTTCCATTGCCTTCGACAATTCACCCCGCAGGAGAGTTTTCCTGGCTTCCAGGGAACAGACAGCCTCCACCTCAGCTTTCCGTTTCCTTTCTAACTCTTCCGTTTCTTCCAGGATTTGTATCCTGGTGGATTCGTTATCCTTGACCAACTGGTCTCTGCCCTTCTCGAGCTCTTCTGTCCCCTTCTTCAGGGCATACCATTCTCTAGAGTATTTTTTCAACTCCCTCTCATACCTCTCCTTAAGAGATTCGGAATGTTCATTCTCCTTCTGGTTCTCAGCAATCTTTGCCTGAATCTTTTGGTATTCATGCGATTCCTGAGCAACTTTCTTTTTCATATACCGGTTGTCTTCTATCAACCGTTCTCTCTCTTCTATCAGAGTTCCTTTTACCCTCTGATTCTCAGAGAGGATCTCGTCCCTTTCTTTTACCAGGGATGTCAATTCCTCAGTCAATGCAGCATACTGATCTTCCATTGACTGCTTGTCCAATCGGACATTCTCCCAGTAGAGGTCATCCTCTTCCCGAGCCAAACGCTCGTCATATTCCCTCTGGAATCTCTCATCCCCTACATAGGGTTCCACCCAGGAAAGATCCTGCAATTTCCTCTTCTTCTGCTCTGGCTTCAAGCCCTCCCCAGGGTCCATCCCTGGCACCTCCAGGCGAGTTGATTCCAACTCCCCTTCACTCAGCTCTGGGCCAGAGCCGCCCAGGCTACCACCGGTAGCCATTGTCTGTCCACTAAAGGACTGTCTGTCCACTCAAGGACTTCCTGTTCAGTATAACCCGAACATATTCCCGAACAACTAACTTGTTCTGCTACCTTCACTGCTACTGGTCACGGCACCAGTGTGGTGGTTCGTAGTTAACTCTAGGTTAAAGAACAACGATCACGGCAGTTTCCAGGTGCGAGAATATATCTGTCTTTATTCACAAGAATAACAACTCTAGTTCCTTTACTAGGGAACAATCAGTGTAGAATTAATACACACAGGTAGATCAGGTTTCTCTATAAATAGAGGAAACGGTCAGTATACAACTCTTAGCATACAACTCTGTCCGCACGGTTGGACATGTGAAGTCTCTCGTCAGTCGGGCCTGCACTGACTGCCGTTCCAGGTAAACACATGGGTCTTATATAACACCGGCTCTTAGATCACGTGGCCAGGTGGGTGGGTCGGCCGCCCACCTGAGAGCGGCACACGGTTACCTGAAGAGGACCTGCGCCCTCTCCCGGGAACTGTGTGCACTAGCTCCAGGTGGAGAAGCCGAGTAAACAGACGTTACCCGGAAATACCGTGTATGAGATTAATATGTAATATCATGCCCCTACAACAGCAACGATTTTCGCAGTTTTTTTTACATGATACAATTTTTCTTTTTCTTTTACATAATGTTTTTTGGGGATGACCCTTGTTGGCCATCACAGTTAATCTTTATTACTAATCTCAGTTTCTTTAATCTCACTATTTTTACTTTTCCTCAGATCACGAAGGTGGATTTCCTGAACTACTACATTGGTGTCAGCTCGTCCATCGATGACGACGGGTACTTTGATACAATGATGAAACAAGCCTGGAAAATGACGTGATTGGACGTTACTGCAGGAGGTTAAAAGGAACTAGCCAGGGCTCGGTCAATTGTAATCTAACTACTTGGGATTTTTATAAGTTTGATATGTGATGATATGTAGACAGGACTAAACTGACTTTGGGGTATCCGTATCTGGTATCAATTTTTAAGTATCAGGCTGCACCCTCCCCCCCTCCCCCTTAGCCTGCAGCCGGAGCAGAGTATTGGTACGAGTGCCAATCTACTGCTGTTACGTAATGGCTTGTGGAGGGGGAGGAGAGAGTAGGCCTACTATGTATACAACATATTCATGTGCCAGTGCTGAGGCAGAACATCATCTGATACAGGCACCTTGATATGAGCCTCCTTTTGAGGAAGTGGACTGATATAGGACTGCTGCTTTAAGCTTATGGGATCCGGTATTTAACCAAAACCATTTAATAATAATGCCGTGTATAGGAGTCACCCTATTTTTTACGGTGTTTGGAACAATTGTACCCAATTTAATAAAGGTGACTTGAGGAGAAATATGTCTGTATATGTAACCACGACTACTCGTTGCCTTGACAATGGCCCAAATCCTTTAGAGAGATCAGATAATAATGAAGAGGACCTTTCATTTAAATCACCAAGTGATGAATAGCTCATTATCCAACATTCTCTCATGTCACTAAAAGATGACATTTGCCGTCATGATGCATCAATGCAGCACCGGCGAGTTACTCGACAGGGTTGCATTTGGTACCATATGCCCGCCCTTTGGGTATGTCTCAAGTCCATAGGGTCGGCAGGATACTTGAATGCAGCACTGGCAAATTACTCGCCAGGGCTGCATTCAAGCATTATGACGACCAAGGTAGGCACTTGGATAAATTTTCCAAATTGTGTAGATTCCATATTTTATTGTGCCATGTTATTGGCCACACTAACAGCTTTCCAGAACATATTTACTCATCCTTCTATCATAATTAGAAGTGGAGAAATTGACCAGAACATGGAAGGTTGTGGAAGCAAGTGTCCACTATAGAAATGCACAGGAGTACCTGTGAGAGATTGGCACCACTGGAGTGGGTCTATACTATACATGTAGTTGGTGTGTGCCCATGCAGCCACTATATCAGTTCTCTACCTGTGTGGATCTCTTTAGGCTGTTATATTATATTTGAGTGTTTGTGTAATACACTGTTGGAAAGCTACAATATTCCCCTTTCCATATTGCTATAAGGTATTCTTTAATTCACATAAGATTTATATGAAACCCCCTATTTACATCTTGATGCTGTACACTCCCATGTCATGTAGGCTAGAGCAGTACTTGCAGTGCATCAATTTGGGCAGTCTAGAAACCCCCTTGGGCATCCATGTAGGAGGCTGTCAATGGGTACACACAATCTTCTGATATGTTAGGACCTGGCTGATTTGTTTTTACAGATGGCTGGGTAATATTTCAATGTTATCTATTGGGTAGAAAAAGACCATCGCTTTTCGCAAACTGTCATTTTCCCCCTTTGTTATAAACCTATGTCAAATGCCCACTATGAGATACTACTCTTCAAGGGCTTTCCAATGTGCTATTCCATAGTGTCATAGTCCTATCAGGAGCTGAACAATCTGAAAAACCCTGAACCTCATCTCAGGCAGACTCCCAAATGCAGAGCCAATTTTGTGTGTCACCCATGGCTGCACTTTGAGACCACTGCAGTGCGTATTTCAGAGTGCCTAACCAAGGGCATGATGTATTAAGGCATAATGCACCAAATGCATGATGCCGTCCTTAAAGGGTTAAGACGTATGTGCAGAGATTGTTTTTGTTCATGATGTAATAAACCGTTGTTGATATTACCCTTAGTTGGTTGTTTTTACATTCAAAATGGGTAGTAAATATGAAATGTATTAATAACCAGTGTATTGGCGCATTGCCCTACCTCCGCTGGCACCCCTAATGAAACCGTTATGTACAATTATTTAAAAAAATATACATAGACTGGTGACATAATGAGAAATTCTTCCACCAAGGGTCATTTTGAAGTACAAACAGGCAGTGTCACTTTTTGGGGTAATTTGGGTGTGTTGAATCCAAATATCACACTCGTCAAGCTCAAAAATTGCTCCTTCTATGTTAAAACTACAAAAACTAAATAGCTGCCCATCGTTTTTGACAAAACCCATGAAACCTATTTCATTTATCATTCCTGGTCATGCAATACCTCAAAATGAAGGGATTTCAGAGACCAGACGGTCTGAGACACTTGCCAAGCTAGAAAGTCATTTCCCGATTGTCTCAAAGCCCTTGCTTCAAATGGCTGCCACAGATTTCTTTGTGAGAAAAAACATTATTCATTGCTCCTATTCATCTTGTATCTTATAAAAGGGAGTCATAAGCCCAGTCAATTCCATACCATTGCCAAGATAAACATAGATTTTTGCCATATGAACCCCCCTCAAAAAAAAGAAAAATGGCTGCTATTGCTTTTTAAGTTCTATTGACTTCAGTCCATTTGCAAGGAGAAAGGGATTTTTATCAAAGCCCCAAAAATGGGATATTCTTTAACAACACTGCAGGGGGATAGGGGGAGATCAAATTCCCCCATCCCCCTAAAAATTGTTAGCCCACCATGATGGCATGAGCATTCCAAAACTTTTGGAATTATGTAAATATTCAAACTACACTACAGGTGGAGTAATAATACTATGAACTAAGCATGTTGACTTAAAAGGGTGGTACCCTAGTTTTCAATATCTATTTAAATAAGCAAGATATGGCCCTATCGAAAATAGCAATGATATCAAACAAGTATATATTGAACCAATATTCAAATATGCAATATTTCAGGATTCCCTTCATCAATTAAGATGGAATAAATACCAAATTGTAGGTTTTGTTAGGTATTTTCAGATTTTGTATGTTGAATGGTCATGACGGCCATATTTGATATAGTTACCATGGCAACCAATAATTCACAAAATCACTATTTCTAGCATATCTGTTGCTACGGCAATGGATATTTTGATCAAAATCACAGCAAAATTAATGGGAAATATTTGCACCATCTTTTTAATCGTGAAAAACTCTCTAAAGTAGGTTTTCACACAAAAAAATCATATTGTCCTACATTTTTAATGATTTTTACCTGAAAAATCGATTAGATATAGGTGAAAGTCGAGTTGATTGTCCTTCAAGTTGGCAAGCCAACCACATAAAGGAAAATACTATCAGAGACATATGATTTGGGATCCCTGGAGACCATATGCCAAATGGTGAGAATCTAAAAAATCTAAGCTTTGAGGAAATTTCTGAGAAGACGGCAGGGGGCTCAAAATCGGCAAAAAATCGGCCAAAAATTCGCCTAAAGGCGCGATCGGTAATGGAAGAGTTAAAAATAAAGGCACTGATACAATCTGGCGTCATTGATATTTCATTGACAATTTTCTCCTTTTTTTTCTTTTTAAGCTCACAATATCACACATCATGTCATAGGTCAATGTTATAAATATAGCAGTCACAGTATTGGTCACTCCACTCAATAGCACATGATTGATTCTAAACACACAGAGTTATCAAAGCTGACTCACAATAACTGTAACCAGCAAAGTATATTTCTGTGCAGGCCTAATACAGGTCTCTGTAAGGTCTAGCTACCACTCTCCAAGCATGCAATGTAACAAGTAAGCAGCCCACAGGTGTAATGTACACTTCACAACCACTCACATGTTTATTTCAAGAACAATAATGTTTACAATATAAGCACAGGGTGTGAACAATACTGAATGCATAATACTTGTTGAACCATTCCTCCATCTTTGTTCACCAGGCAATGTATATACCCTTATAGTTTCTCTCTCTGTAATTATCCATATACTAGTAATGAGATAATATGGGAATACCTTGTGGGAAGAATCTGCAGTCCTCCCCTCTAAGATAATCTTCTCAGAGAATGTGCTTTTCAATCCCTCACTTAGGGGGTGACCGCTTCAAGGATCCACACTGAATGAGTTGATTACTACTGCGAACAGTACAGCATAAGTTCCACATGAGTATATCATTGCCAATATCGGAATTGGCGCAAATCATATCAACCTAGAGAAGGAGGGTGGGTTGTGCTATATGAATAAGATATAATCCTTTCAACCATATTTGTGACCCATTTAAACTAAATGGGTCGGAAGTCACACTTTAAGGAGCCTAGATATGGCCTCTTTTATATAGTATAGGGTGGAAAACTTTGAATTTTGGAAAAATGAGTTTTCGAAGTTTCTCTAAGATATAAATAGTTATCTTATGGAATAATAAGGTACAAACTAGATTTCAAATCGCATGATCCCAAAATGATGGCCATAGGATTTATAATTCTATTATATAATATAATTAATATCTAATTTACATGTTAATTATCTCATTTGAATTATTTCCATTAAATTCAACAAAAAAGTATCAAAAATTGCCGAAGGGTCAAAACTGGCCAGTATACAACATGTCACATGCCAAATAAAGCTATTGATGAGCTCTACACGAATATTGCAATATCACAACATTTCTAATATGGGACTTCTGACCCATTTCATTAACACGGGTCACATTTGGTTAGAAGTTTGCCTTGTCTGGACTAGTTATTACAATATTCATAGTAACATGCATATATATCCATGTATATGTTACTGTCATCATTTGTAAAATCTCAGAAGATGATTTGATCTTCTTCATGGAACTGATAACAGCTGACACATCGGCTAGAGAGTATCTAAACAAGATCTGCACCAAAACCAGCACAAAAGCTTTATATATATGCACATTCATAGAGTTCCTATACTCTTAAACAATATAACATGCATTTTCATCATTTATCTCTAATACTAACACACAAGTTATCATTTTTACAATCTCAGAAGATTATTATCTTCATCATGTAACCAAGAACAGCTATAATTATTTTACATAATTACCTTATTACAGACCACACTAACATAAATGGTTTGAAGTTTTCTTCATTTGTAAAATCTACTTTACAATGTTCCATACATTTTCGTATCACTGTACAACAACCTTTTTTAAATTAGAGCCAGACACTACTTTTTTATAGTATTTTGCCATTCTGGTTCCAGGTGTTGGCTGAAAACAGAACTAATCACTCCCCTGAATGTACCTCTTGTCGGAAAGGATCAGTCATTTAGATTCATGACAGTGTAGAATCTTGTTTGTAATGGTCAATTGTCACTAAATATGATTCAGAGTCATGTTATCTCTGCCAGGTGGGCACTTTTTTCATGGATGTTGTCCCTGGTCATACCACATATTCAGTATGAGATTAACAAAAAATCATACCGTACTGTCACGACAAAGGACCTGGTCTTGAAAGAGCCCCTCTCTTGTATAAGTGCAGAGTAGAACAGGCCGGACAATTAAAAGAGCACCCGGTGTTTATCAATACGATACGATAGTTGGTATATCTTGAAGCTGAGACTTATGGGGCATTTCTACCATCATTTTTGGATGCAATGACATGAAATTATTCTAGTTGGGCAGATCTGCCACATTTTTTTTCTTGGGTCACCATACCGTGATAGGTGACAATGAAATGTTACAGTCGATATGAGGTCAAGGTGTCATGGACCCAAACAAGGACAATGTTACATGAATCCAATAATTATCATGGGAAATTATCAAGAAGAGTAATTTTTAAACCTCAGCAAATTCATGACATATGATGTCTTTAAGATTAATAAGCAAAATTCTGACCATGCAACCATGTCAATATTCTGCAAGGGCTGCTAATCAAGGGTTATGAGTTGAAACTTATACATGTATCAAGATAATTCCTTCCCTATTGACCTTATGACATAAAGAGGGAGGCAATGCACAGAATAAATATGACCATACAGCGCAGCAACTTATAAATAGATTATCCCAACTACAACCTTACTAACTATTCAGGACAGTGTGGAGGTTCTGACATCTTATGGCCTGGTGCACACACACCCATATATATAGATACATACATATGAATAAATAAATAAATATATATATAAACGGTATATATATATATATATATATATATATATATATATATATATATATATATATACAACACATGAAGAAGTAGCAGTTATTATAAGCCATTGATGGAGTGGGGGCTGGGAAAGCGATTGTCAAGGCATTTGGGGGAGGACAATTCACCAGTTGTCAGCAAAATGGCCCTCATGTTACTTTGCTCAAAAGGGTGTGTAAGTCCTTTGATTCCCAAACTATCATGGGGGGGGGCTACATATTTAGGAGTGGTAAAACATTCAAATAGTGAGTCTGCTCAAAAACTCCTCACTCCTTACTGTTGATCACTCCCTAAACCTCAATGTTATTGTAAAATATTTTTGAATATCAATCATTTTCTGATGATCTATGTTTTCACACTACATGAGTAGCAACAACAGATACAGTAACAGAACTGTCTGTGGTCATGGAGGGTTGGGTTGATGCTGTCTGGGTGTTGAGACAAAAGCAGCTTTTGATCCAATTTGGCAGAGCTTGAACAAGGGACTTTCTGTAAACTGGGTTTGATATAAAGATTATCGGATTAGCTGCTCCATCAAGACAGGACAGACACCGAAAGATAGACATGTAATGCAGGACACTTGCAGTTTTCTGATTGGCATGTGTCAGGCCTGGGATGTAAGGGACAAGGAAACTGATGACAAATATAAAGGTCACATATGCAGTGACACGCATCGTTAGAATATCCATTGAATTGCCTAAGATCATGCCTTTCATTGCATTGTTGTGCCTCTTAATAAGGATAATCAGACTTATATAGCAAACAACAGTTCCAACAAACAGTGTCAGAGTTATGATTAGATAAAGTATCCAGAACTGGTTCATTTTGCTCAATACAACTTTGTCATCGGGAAACGTTATACTGGAGACAGTGTAAGTGGTAGAATTTTCCTTTTCAGTTGAAGCATATATCCTGACAGGTGACAGCAAACCTTCATTTTGTAGAATTTCTTTCAACGAACTATCGCTTATTCTTCCCATGCAGTAGCGATGCATAGAACTACCTCTGTCTGCTATGAAGGGAGTAGTGATGATTGCCACACTGTAGATAGCAGCTATGATCCCACCGATCTTCTTGAAGCTCGGCTTTTCTGGAGTTTTGCTGAGTCCGGCGGCAAGTCGCATGGCACCAAGACTAAACATGATCATCATAGAGACGGAGAAGCAGAAATTAATGAGAGCTGTGCGAGCATCACACCAATAGTCACTTACCTCAGGATTGGCCATCAGAGTGCGAGTAAATTCCATGGGACCCACAATCGTGGTGGCCAACCCATTGGAAAAGGCAAGGGCAATAACAACCATGTTAATGGGATTACGGAGTGACTTTGTCTTCAAAATGCACCAGATGACCACCCAGTTGCCAACACCACCAATGATGATGAACACCCACAGAAAGCCTACCAGGATATCATATTGTGGGTAGAATCGTCCAAACAGCAAGGAGTAGTTCGAAGTATTGTCCATGATGCTTAGTGGAATCTGTAGATGAAAGAAAGAGACATGGGTTTTAATTGAGATTTAAGTTGAAATCAGAAATGTTCTTATTCATAACGTATAATCGAACTTATAGTAATAGCATTACCACGGAGAAATTAGAAAATATTATAGTGTTATAATTTATATTTGTATTGATACGCCATGCAATTAGGAGGAGAAATCTGTTTTAATTTTGTGTCTAGCATGTCTTGAACAGAATCTGAGATTATTCTTCCATAAAAAGGGGATGCTATTGGAGGAAAGGCACATTGCATGGACCCCTTAGCTACAGGCCCATTTCTATATTACCCCTACCAGCTAAATTAATGGAAAAGATATTACACAAACAGCTCTGTAAGTACCTTAAATTAATTTACAAAAACCAAGATGGATTTAGACCTGGCAGAGCAACTCGCCACTGCATAGAAAAACTAACAAACAACATCTTTGAAGCCCCTAATACTCAAAAGTGTACCACTGCCATTCATTTAGACTTCAGTAAATCTTTCGATACCTTAAACCATATTATTTAAGCCATTAAACTTTTGAACCTGGGTCTAAGCCTAAATTCTGTTGATCTAATGTCTGATCATCTCTCAAACAGGAAACAACGCATTAAGGCCAGTGATGTACTATCAGATTATGTGTGGAATCCCTCAGGGTTCTGTGCTAGGTCCATTTAATTTTTTCAAACATATATATCAATGACATGTACTCTGTATGGTCAGCGCTATGCAGATGACACTGTATTATATTTGCATCATCTTCCCACATATCTCCTGTTACAAATGATGACCTGCTGAGAAACATAAACATATTGCTCTTTACTGATTATAGGTGATTTTACATCCTCACCCCTCATAGCTATACCATCGGCTTGGACATGAACTTCTGTCGTAAAAACTAGAAATACTAACATCTTTGCTATCCCTCCATATTATGGCCTTGATTGGTCTACAATTCTACCTTTATTCATATTATTATCGATGTATTTTGGAAACATGCCGCGAGTTGAACTGTGAAAAAGCCCATCAACTGGAGATGGTTCAAATTCAGTTCTTTGACCATACCATTTTCAGTCTAAATATAAGAATATACAGTACAAGAGGTGTCCCTGCCACTTCCCCATGCATAGCTTTCAGAGCAAGTCCAGGAGTACATGTATATCAAAATCCGCGGGACTTATGTTTATGTATGAATAGAAAACCACGTTTCTCATGGACGTGGGGTCTGTATTTTAAACAATGCATGGATTAATAAAAAAAAAGATTTACTTCTCAAGCTCATACCTTGGGTTAGCAGCATCAGATTTCAAAGTGGCACCCATCAAACTGTACCTCAAGACCTTTTCCTATTAATCATGCTATTCCTAAAATCATATGATATCTGATAATCCCATCTTAAATTAAATCATGGAGGGACAATCTTAGTGATCGGGGGACATACGGCCCATGCGGGTGTGAATAAACAGTAGACACAAGCATCCAACTGATATGGGCGGGTTACTGGTGACACTAAATGTGAATGTTCAATTTTTGAGTATGAGAAGATGTAAACACATCCATCCCGTTTATTTTATCCTGGTGTACAAAAAGAACTTATACAGCTCGAAAATATCTGACACCAGCATTGATTACAACTGAGACGCTTACTACGACAGCTGGCATCATGGACAGTAGGGATGCCATTGACTTCTAATTCATTGGATTTTGATTATCGCTATTTCAGTCCAGATTTTCTATTATATCAATATATTTCTATATTACAAACAGAGTTTATATCTTCTTGAAATAAGGGGTTTTCATCTTCTTAAATCCTTTATTACACTTTGACACAAAGAGTGAATCGATATAATGCTTTTGTGGATGCAAATTCTAGAAATGTTGATGTATTGATTCTGGGGGACCCCAACCCCGATGAGGTTAGACTATTTATTCAAGTCTATGTGGGGCTTATACGAGGGGTGTGAGATATAAAAAAGAGAATTTCATGGATGACAGAAAAAAACTGAAAAAACAAACAGCAACAGAGCAAACAGAAAAAAACAAAAAGAAACATGAGGCCAAAACACAGCTAAATAGGCATACTGTCAATTTATAGGAACTAGATAGCCCTAAATAGGATGTCTTCCTGAGTCCCCCCCCTCAGCCCTTGACCATTTCAGATCAATAAACTTGGTTTTACTTCTACCAGATGACCCTTTCGGTCAAAACGCTATCATAAAATCAACTCAAAAGAATACCGCCTCCAATCATATTGGCAGTAAAGGATAAACAAACTAAAAGCAAATGCATGAAAAAGATAGTACTTACCTCGCAATAGCCTCAGCTCAAGTCCTGAAGACTGTGTCTGATGATACAACCTCTGCTGCTCTGGTGGTCTGTGTTGTTCTCTGGCTGCTGCAGTTGTTGATGAATCGTCCTGTGGTGCTGCCAGGGTCTGCTGTGTCAGCTGCTCTGTGAGCTGCTCTATATAATAGAGGAGCTCAGGTGCACGACTCAAGCCACTTTGAATTGATAGGGCTCAGACACCAAAGAAGTGTGTCTGGGCCTTAAGCTAATATGTTTGGTGCTATGTTAGCTGCTCTGTGAGCTGCTCTATATAATATAGGAGTTCAGCTGCATGCCTAAAGCCACTTTGAATTGATAGGGCTCAGATAGCCAAGAGGTGCGTGTCCACCACGGTCAACTTTTGCAATTTCAGCGGTTTGTAAGTTCTGATCCTGCACTACCTGAGGCTCCCTCACTGGTACTTTTATACTTTTATGATGGCTCGATCTGATGCGATTTTTGTTTACTGCGCCGTTTTCTGTGCAGATATTGTCACTAGTGTGTCCATAAACCACCAGGGGACCTCTGTCACATGTAATATTTAATGATTATAAAATTGACAAAGATATTGCCTGACTGGGGCAAGAACCATCAACCTTTCGGCTATGAAGTCAAGCATGCTACCCCTGTGCTATGCAGTCTATTATGGCAGTTGCATTTCAAATGACATACATAATTAGCCCTCAGTATATTTCTGTTTCTTTTCAACTTTTTTATTTCAAAGGTGCTAAACTTTAGAAAGATGTGCAGGACCATATGTTCAAAATAGGTGCAATGGATAGAGAACATTAAAGCCTATACTCTGAGAGAATTATATAGAATTTTAGCTACTTTTCGATACTATTTGTCATAGATATATGGCAAAACACCATATAATTCTATCACATATCAAGTAATCTTGAGTTTGAATATCTCAGAATATAGCTTGGGACCCCCCTATTCTTAGAGTTTCTTTGGAAAGTACATGCTACTGTGGCTTTATTGTAAACACCTGATAAAAATAATGCTACATTTAGACCAAGGGATCGACCCACCTTAAGTACTCGACAGGATGTCCTCGCATGGTGCCTAAAGATCAATGCAGCAAGAATGGGAGACTTTTCAGAAAAGTTGTCGATAAAGTTTTTGAAAATTTCTGAAGCATGACAGTAGTATAGTATGTATCGGAACGGGACTATAGTTGACTACTGTTTATTACTCAATCGACCTGCAGCCAATCAGAGGCCTCCATTTGGTCACGTGACCGGAAGTGACGTCATATGACCTACTTATGGACCGGAAGTGACGTCATATGACCTACTTAGGGGACCGGAAGTGACGTCATATGACCTAATTTAGGATCACGTGACCGGAAGTGACCTGATGAGTCACGTGACCGGAAGTGACGTCACATGACCTAATGGCCAACCGGAAGTGAGTGACCTCATTGAGGATCACGTGACCGGAAGTGACCTGATTGATCACGTGACCGGAAGAAGAAGAAGAAGAAGTTTTTTGTTTAGGAAGTGAGGGTCTTTAGGATCACGTGACTGGAAGCGACGTCGTCACATGAGTGACGCTTTAAGAGACTGCGCGACTTACTAGTAAAAGAAGACATATGAAAATAAAAACACAACAATAATTTATTTTATTTTTTTATTTCTTTTTTTTCAATCTTGATAAACACTCTATTTTTGAAAAGATGCACTCAATCAAGCAATAACATGCTTATAATTTTTTTTCATATCTCTAAAGGACTCGTTGTCACACCGTCAGAATGCACGCGACGCTTATAATACAAGTAGCGCACGCCGTCTTTCTCTATGGTGTAGGTGACCATTTTGTTTCGCACCACTTCTATTTACAGCAATGAGAGTTTTTCGTTGGCGAAGAACATCCAAGAAGTCGTCTGGTTCCTTAGGGTTTTGTTTCTTCTGTACGCCTTTTGCACTCCATTTTTTGGATTTTCTTTCACCGGTGTCGCTGACTCGATCGTAGCAAATGTAAGTCTTAGGGTTGAGACTTAGGATCCCGTCACCTTCCCACTCCGCTTTCATAAGCCCCGAAGTTCTCAGATCTTGAAGGTACCGTCTCTCACAACATCCGCCCGGCGGCGGACACCATTCTCGCACTCTTTCTGTTTTTGTCTTCACGAAAAGCTCTAAGTGATCGTCGCACACCGCTGTCGGAAGCCACTTTCGTTTCTCTCTGAAGTATGTCTCTCTCAGGCGAGGTTTGACTAGGTCATCCAACGTGTCACCGCTGAGAGCCATGTAAAGACTGTCAGTGTCCATTTGACAAAGGGCATAATCGCGCCGATCGACGAATCTATCCAAGAAGTCGTATGTGAACTCTAACATTTTCAACTTCGCGTACTGGTATACCATGAACCCTATTTGAATAGGGAGGTTGTTCTTGACTGTTTTCGGTTGTAGTTCGACTTCAAACAGATTGGAACTCAACTCGGACGCCTTTTTGAAGCGCCACGAATTGGCCAATAGTTCGAACTTCCGACTGTCAGTGTATCTCACCGCCGTGTGTTTTTCTTTGTTGCAGATTGTTTTACCGTACGTAGCGTTTCCCATTAACTTGTAACAGTCTGACAGAATTTTCTCGTTCTCGTTCACATCGCCACGTCTTCGCGCCGCCGTTACTTCGTCCGCGAAACCGGCAAAGGAGCGTTTAGGTAGGTATTCTACGACCAGCTGCACTTTGGTGACTATCAAACCGAGCTCTAAATACCACTTGAGAAGCGGCGTTCCCAAGAGAATATTTTTTCCGTGGTAACTCCCTATCAGACATCTCTGAGGCGTGTTCAACAGCTTTTCTTCCTGCGCAAAGTCTGACATGTGAGGTCCTATGTCCGATTTTGAAACGATCACGTTCTTGAAAACGGGGGTCATTTCTTCGAAGTAGTCTCGTAGGTGAGGCGGCGTAGTGATGTCCACTTGAACTAAACCGAACATTTTCTCCTCTTTCACAGCGGAAAGGATGTCGCTCTCGCTCATCGCGTTTCGAGACACTTTCAAAGCGTCAACCTTCCAGCGTTCTTGGGAGACCTTAACCCGCTCATCTCGACGCTTCATCTCTCGCCATTCGCACTCCCACACGACGACCAGCTTGTGACCTAGCGCTTTCAAGTAAGCGCTTACTCTAGTCGTTCTGTCGCGTCTCTCCTCCCTCAGTGAAGCGCACTGATATCGGTGCGACGGTATGCACTCGTGAGCGTGGAACCGACACCCGTGAAACTGGAAAACCGTATTAGAGGCCGCGTGAAACCCGTCCACGCGAATTCTCCGACAGCCTACAACCATCTCGCCGCCGTTCAAAGCGTGGCGCAGTTTCACGTTGCGGTCATGCTCCACGAAGCGTAACCACTCCAAAGCGCTGTGAGAGTTTCTTTGCCTAATTTCGGGCTTGAACTCGGTCTCAGGTCGTCTCACCGCGTAATAGCCCGTGCAGTGCGCTTCGCTCATGCAGCGCAAGTACAGAGAGTTAGCGTCTAGTCCTAGGATGTGTTGGCACGGTCTCGCTTCTTCGCCGTACTTGTGCTCCCTTATCCGCGTGGTGCCCTTCTCGTGAAATCTATGGAAGATGATGGAAGGACCGCCGACTAGATTTTCTTTGATCAGAGCGTGGAGGACAGCGTCGAACTGGGGGAACGTTGTGAACGCGTCTTCTAGGTTTTGGAAGAGGAACCGTAAAGTCAAACCGGCGAGAGAAACTCTGTCTTTCAACATGTCAATGCCGCGATCTTGGAAAAATTTAGCGTGATTTTTCAGAGCTTCTATGAAAGGTTTGACGTCTTTGTTGTTGTAGTGGATCAAGTAATCTTCCATAGTTTGCATCTTCTCGTCGGACCAAACTTTCTGACATGCGGCGTAGTCGGATTCGGACATTTTGACGCCCGTCAGTTCGCTGTCAAAAGCCGATCTCGGTGGCAGCGTTCTGTTTGCCAGTTTCCTGGTAGACGTCATCCATTCGTAAGGAAAGTGACCTTTCTCTTCGTTCCTGGTGAAAGCTCGCAAATAGGTCGCGTAGTTGTAACCGGGTGCCAAATAGTTGACTACGTCCAAGAAAACCGTGTGCTGTGTGTAAACCACCAAGTATTGATTGCTTCTCTTTATGACGCTGAATTCTTGGTTTCTTCGGTCTCCGGAGGCAAAGAACGAGTGAAGGCGTATTTTGATCAGGTTCAAGTCGTAACGCCCCGAGTTGAAGCCCACGACTGGAGCTTGACGGATGTATCTCAGAAGACGCTTCTTCAGTTGAACTAACGGGTGTCTGGTCTGAGCCGCAGCAAAGCCGCCTGGAGAAGGGGTGAATGTCGCCTCCTCCAGCAGGAGAGCTTCACCTATCGCCGCATCTAACTTCGCTAACGTCGGTCGGTAAAGTTCTAGCACAGCTTCCCCGATGACTTTGGCGTTCTCGTTTATGTGATTTAAAACTCGGTCCAACAAGGGGTCGGAATCTGCGTCGGATTCTCTGACGAAGCAGACGGGCCCCTCCCACCCCGGAAAGTCGGATGCGACGCTAGCCGACAAAGGGACGTGATCCCACAGCAGGGACACGTGTTCCGTCGACGGTTCTTTGCACGGTCTGAAGAAAGCCTCGAAATCGAAGGCGATCTTGTAAGGGTAGATTCCGGAATGTCCGTCGGGGGGAAAAATGGAGAAGTCTGCTAGCGCTTCGAAAATCGTTCTCGAATTTTGGTAGATGCCACCTACGTAGCGCAACTTGACTTGTCGGCAAGAGGAAAGCTGGTTCCTGTGTCTCTTCAGCAAGAACTCGGTGGTGAACGCCGCCTTACACTTGCAACATTCGTATATGCCCGCGTACGCGTTGAAGTCTGTGACAAGAGAGACGTGCAAACCGCCTTTTGCCGTCAGGTGTAGGTTGACTTTACCTCGGGCGGCCAGAGTTCTGGAAGGCGGTCTGATCAGAGTAACGCGTCTTCTCAACTTCCGCCCCGGCACTTGACGCGACGCGGTGTAAACCGCTATTTGTACGTCAAACAAGTTCTCTAACGCGGGTAAGTCGCGGATGTTCAGACCCGGAAAGGATTCAGGTGTGGCAGCGGGACAGAACTGACGTAACAAATCTGAAGCGCGCTTGCTGGTGTTGTATAAGTGAAAGGAAATGCAGCGGAAGATGCAGAGGTTGTCCTTGTTGGGAAAATCTAACACGCCGCTTCTCTTTCCAACTCGACCGGCCTGAGTGATCCTACCGCCTATGGGGAATTCCCCCGGTCCCATGTAAACGCAAATGTTCAAATTGGTAGGAAAAAGAACGTGCCACTTGGTGTCAGCGTCGCAAAGTTTCCGTACTTCCTCGCAAGCAACGGTGTTTTCCATCTTTGAGAGGAGCTCTTCCAAAGTTTCTGAATTAGTTATAGTAGGGAGCGGTTGTATGAGAGTTGCGTTGTTCTGGGAGGCGTGAAAATAGCGCAGTTTGCTCTTGTCTTCTCTGTGTTGTAAGAGTAAGCCTACCGAGAAACCCACTTTGTATCTGAATCTTTGTGTCAAGTGAATGCGACGCATAGTATCCACAGCGTCACTCAACTCGCCGGTTGGTAGCCTGAAGTTTGTTACACTCACGCGAGTCCCGTGCATCCTGACGCCCGTTTGTATCGCAGGCCAATTCGCCGTGAACGTTTCCTCCCCGTTCGGTACAGCACATATGCGCGGAGGGATGGTCACCCCGTCCAGAGATTCGCGTCGACAGGCGATCTTTCGGCAATCGCCTTCGCCGCATAGAGGGCAAAACTTAGGTATTACTCTACAATTTTCTACGTGTCTCTCGTGGTTGTACGGTCTTTTAAAAATTTTGAAACACTTTTCGCATACGTACTGCGTCATGTTTTTTCACTCAGTTACCAACTACTTAGCCGTCTAACTATCTATCTATCTATCAATCTATCTGTCTATCTATCTATCAATCTATCTGTCTATCTATCTATCTGTCTGCTGTCTGTGTATCCGTCTGTCTGTCTCATACAGCGTACGTCAAACGCTGTGTGTGTGCGCGCGTGAGCGTTGAGCGTCTCTCATTCCGAATCTATACCGAGATATTTGAGAATAATCTCTGTTTTGTCATCCAACTCTTTGAGCGCTCTGGCGGACAGCGTCACCCCCTGCTGTGTGGGTTTTTTGTCAGGACCTTCGTACTTGCGCACGTGGACGAGGTTCTTACCGCTGTAGTAGCTCACAGCTGCGTACACTTCGCCCTCCTCATCCAGCACTGCGAACCAGGGGGTGTGATTAGGTCTTCCTTGCGCGGCCGCTGTGGCGCGTATGCGCACCACTGCGCGGATATCGGCGATGCGTGCTATTAGCTCGCGCAGCGCGTCGGCAGTGAAGTGCACTCGCTTGCTTCTGGTCAGAGACGCCTCTTTCACCTGGCCGTCTTTTGTGTAGCGCGGCCTCCTAGACAGTCTAGCCACGTCCTCCCAGATCTCCAGCGTAAAAGCCCCGTCTAAGCAGAACTCTAACCCGAGAAGACGGGAGAAGGTTTTCTCTGCTTCTTCTCGTCCATCTCGTTCTTTTTCTTGTATTTTTCTCTTCTTAGTAGGCCTTGTTGTTCTGGAACTCACCTTAGAACGTTTCAGACCCGCAAGAAGAGTAACACCATCAGCGTGAGCTGAATCAGCAGCAGAACCGATAACAGGAGCAGTGTCAGCGCTGGTGGTATCCGAGACCTCGTTGTTGGAACAGAGCAGCCACACGCCGTCGGTGCTGAGTGTAGCGGTAGAAGATGAAGCGCCGCCGCCCTCGTAAGGTGGCGGTGAGGGCAGTCGCCACGGACCGGACGCGCTACCAGTGGAAGTGAGGTCGAAAGCTGGGGAAGAGGGGAGCCGAAAAAACGTACCGTCCGCCCCTTTCCCTTCGGGTTCTTCGTACGCCTCGTCGTCAGCGTCGTTCTCTGTCTCACCCTGTTGCTGCTGCTCCTCCTCCTCTTCTTCTTGGTTTAGGGGCTGAGTGTCCGAATAGCTGTAACTCTCAGCGCGAGCGGCGTCGAGGGCTTCGGTCGATGTAGTGGTGGAGAGGGGCTGTGCAACGTGCGGCAGGTCATCAAAATCATCAACAGTAGTGGGGAGGTAAAAACCCGGTTGCCAGTACTGCGCTGTGCCAGGAGCGTTGTCGTCAGTAGTAGTAGCGGTAGCAGCAGGTGCAGCAGAAGCAGCAGCAGCAGCAGCAGCAGACGCAACAGTAGCAGGCGCAGCAGCCTCAGCAGGCGCAGCCGTAGCAGGCGCAGCAGTAGCAGGTGCAGCAGCAGCAGCAGCAGCAGCAGCAGCAGCAGCCGCAGTACGAGGATCACCAGCAGCAGCAGCAGCAGCAGGCGGGGCGGCAGTAGCAGTGGCAGCGCGCTTAGCAGCAACGTGTACCGTCGCGAGTGTAACAACGTCGCTAGCACGACGACTACTACCAGTAGTACTACTACCACTACTACTACTACTACTACTACTACTACTACTACTACTACTACTACTACTGCTGCGAGCGCTCGCTACAGCGGGAGGGTGATAAGACCAAGCGGCTGCGGCGGTAGTCTCATTTTCAGTAGCAAGAGGAGGCACTGACGCTAAACGAGCGCTGTTCCGCGTAGTCTTCTTGTTCTTGAACTTGCTTAGATGCTTGGACGGCGCTAGGTGTTGTCTTTTGCTCATGGTGGTGACTGTAGAGAGCAGCAAAAGAATGAGTGAGTGAATGGAGGTTTCCAGGCCCCTTATATACGCCTTCTCGCTTCTAGAGCTAAGCTACTTACTGCCCCTGTTCAGCTGCCGCCGGCTGGCCGGCGGCCATTCACAAAGAGAAACAAAAGACATAAGGCATGACGTTTTCAGCTGGATCCCTTTCCCCCCTTTTGAGAGATCGACTGTCATGAGCTAAGCTACTTACCACCCTGTTCAGCAATTCAACGCGCATTAGCTGTATAAAGGATTAAGCGGTTGCTGCCGCCGACTGACCGGCGGCCATTCACAAAGAGAAACAAAAGACATAAGGTATGACGTTTTCAGCTGGATCCCTTTCCCCTCTTTTTTGAGGGATCCACTGTCATGAGCTAAGCTACTTACCACCCTGTTCAGCAATTCAACGCGCGTTAGCTGTATAAAGGATTAACGGTGATGAGCTTAGAGTGTGTATACAAAAAAAACTACAGGAGGCGTGTGGCGTGAAGCAGGACCCCCTAAGACGAACGTGTCTGTCTGTGAGTAGAGGCGTGTGCATGTGGTGAGCGACTTAAGTGTAAGACAAAAAAAAAATTACCGCCTCCTGCCGTGGTGAGTAGACCGTGCCGGCCGGCGGCGGCCGGCTAGTTCAATAGGGAGGGGTGACAGCTGACTAAGGCTGTGCATGAAAAAATCCGATTTTCACCTGACCTCTGACGTTTGTTACAATGAATGTCAGAGGGAGGGAGACGTCCTCAGGTAGGGGGTAGGAGGTAAGGCTATGGATGAGGAAAAAACACCGTTTTCAGCTGGTCTCCACGGATAGCGATGACATACCCTCGTCATCTAAGCTCTTAAGGAGCGGAGCGGCTGAAAAAGCGTCATGCGGACAGGTCGCTAGACAGCTGGAGTGCTGTTGGAAATAGGATTAAACTCCCTCTGTATAAAAGCTCTGATTTCTGTTGGAAAAAAACCATATCGCCTCTGACCACAGTAACGTCTACTACCACCACCACCGCCACCACTGCCGCCGCCGCCGCCGCCGCCGCCAAGACGAGACGAGATGGCTTAAGCTATTCCACTTTCAAGCTCGCCTTCACCGCCTTGTCCACCTGAAAAAAAGTTAATGCGGCTTGACGACGTGAGACGCGCGAGGCAGACCGATCGGGAGAACAGAGAGGTAGGACAGCGGCGCTTAGCATATAGCGACGCCTTGCTTCGTCAACTAGGTAAAGAGTTGAGCGGATCTTGGAGAGAGTTGGGCAGTAGCTTAAAAGTTACCGCCGCCCGTATGGATGCTCTAGTAGAGCGCAGTGTCAAGACACCGGAGGAGCTGTGTACGGCGATGTTCCGAGTCTGGTGGGGTGAAACCCCGCATCGTCATAGATGGGGAGAGCTCGGTCGCGTCTTCACCCGCATTAGACGCGTGGAACTGTTGGCTCAGTGGATGTCCCTTCTCCACAGACAGGGGTTGGATTTCGAAAACCCCGACTCGCGCGCGATGCATAAGCACTTGGGCACCCTCGGCAGACGTCTAGGTAGCAGGTGGAAAGAGGTGGGGGACCATTTAAAATTGTCGCCTGAGAGGTTAGATAAGATCGCTGAAGAATGTGAATACGGAGGAAGTCCCGCTGAGTGGGCCTTCCGAGTGTTGAAAATGTGGCAAGATGAAGCTGACGGTGCCGGCGGTACGCCTTTTGAACTCCTTCGAGTGTTGACTGAGGACATGGGAAAGTTTGACCTCGGCATCGCGATATTACTTGACTTTATCAAGCAAGAAACAACGAGAACGACGGACATGTGAATTGTTGTGTTTTATTTTCATACGTCTTCTTTATTAGTAAGTAAAAAAAAAATATTATAACAATTAAGAGGCGTGTCCTCTTAAAGTGTCACTTCCTCCAGTCGCAGCTGATCGCCTCATCGAGGCACGTGATAAACAAAAAAAAATGAAGAGACACGCTTCTTCCTCTCGAGAGGAAGAAGCGTGTCTCTCGATTGAAATCTTTTCTTTTCTTTTTTTCTTAAAAGAGACAAACGCCCCTTAGAGTGCCCCCCCACCCCCCTAGAGTGCCCCCCTCCCCCCTCCCCCCTCCCCCCCCCACCCGCCCCATGCATCCTAAAAGCGCCCCCCTCCCCATGCATCTTAAAGGGGCCCCCCTTCCCCCCTCCCCTCCCCTCCCCTCCCCTCCCCTCCCCTCCCCTCCCCTCCCCTCCCCTCCCCTCCCCCCCTTATACACTCTAAAGAACGCTTCTACCTAGTTCAATAAGTCACTTCCGGTCGCTCGTAAAACAATAAAAATGAAAAAAACAAACTTATATCGTAGTGTTTTTTATTAGTTTACCGAAAAAAATAAGAGACTCGCCTCCTCCTCCTTCTCCTCCTCCTCTCCTTCTCCTCCTCCTCCTCCTCCTCTCCTTATCCTCCTCCTCCTCCTCCTCCTCCTCCTCCTCCTCCAAAAAAAAAAAAAATATCACATTTTAAAGCGCGTGACCCCTTAAAGACGCTCATCTCTTCATTAAGTCGCGTGACGTCACTTATTCTTCTTCTTCTTCTTCTTCTTCTTCTTCTTCTTCTTCTTCTTCTTCTTCCGGTCACGTGATCAATCAGGTCACTTCCGGTCACGTGATCCTCAATGAGGTCACTCACTTCCGGTTGGCCATTAGGTCATGTGACGTCACTTCCGGTCACGTGACTCATCAGGTCACATCCGGTCACGTGATCCTAAATTAGGTCATATGACGTCACTTCCGGTCCCCTAAGTAGGTCATATGACGTCACTTCCGGTCCATAAGTAGGTCATATGACGTCACTTCCGGTCACGTGACCAAATGGCGGCCTCTGATTGGCTAACTAGGTCACGTGACGTCACCACTAATCCCCTAAGTAGGTCACTTCCGGTCACGTGACCAAATGGAGGCCTCTGATTGGCTGCATGTCGATTGAGTAATAAACAGTAGTTAACCATAGTCCCGTTCCGATACATACTATACTACTCATGACTGTCAAATACATAAATAAAACCTTCAAATCCTACATTCTAATATACACTATTTGAAAGATAATTGTCTTATGAATCTACTGATATGAGATGTTAAATTACATAGACAACAGAGACACTGTTATGAGGGTCCTAATAAAACCAATGTAAACACAACTTTATTATAAAAAAGTTGCACTTTCTTACTGCATTGGTCTATAGACATTATCCATTTCTCATACATGTAGTCTGTACTTCTATTTTCCAACATTTATATAATTATTCAAACAGTATAAAGCTTCTGGCAAGAATGATTTAGAAACAACACTACAGTGCTTCAACACCACCATAGGGTATGACCCATATTTCAGTGTATTTCTTTCCAAACTATGTGCGGTTCAGTTAAATATACTTTTATTCTCTCTTCTTTTCTTCCTTTTTGAAACATATATTCTTCCTCTTTGAAAACTCTTTTATGAAACCTATCGCCTTCGAGGCTTACTTTAAAGAAAATGTTACATCAGTGTCAAAGAAGTAGTGGGGGAGGGGCATTGTAACATATTGCGGAAACTTAAGCTTATAAAGTAAATAAATGTCAAGGAGCAACATATTGAGAACGTAGAATGAGGGCATTTCTCCCCTTGATTTTGAAATATACATGTAACTTTAAGTTCAACCAGGAAATCCAATTTGCTAATATTTTACCATTATTTGCTGAAAATAATTAACGTATATGCAGGTAGACAATATCATTGGCTAGGTGTATTTGAATGGGCTTATACAGTAGTCTTGTATTTCTTGATATAATGATTTGAATGCCAAATATAGCAGAAATAATGTATATTCATAGATGTGAACTCCTCCCCCTTTGAGGTTTTGAGGTAAATCCAAATACTTTTGATCCATGCCAGACAACCACCTTAAGTCAACCAGTTCTCTCAAACCAAAAGTCTGTGATACTCCTTTCATCTCCAGATGGTACTCTAGGGTGTTATCTAATGTGGTGTCCATGTAGTTTAGTGTGTTCCCTCCTAAAAATGCACAGCTTAGTTAATGACATTTTCCCTTTTCTTTTCTCCTTCATTGAAACACGAATATACATAATTCCATTACTTTTAAGGAGTGTCAGAGAACTTATAGGGGTGGGTTGGGAGGGTGGCATTTTTGAGACTATGAGTGAAAACCGTGAGTAATAATGGGGCATTTAAAGATTATAAACAACATTTATAAACGTTGAGGCAAGAACATTTTAAGATCAGCATTATTTGTGATGTCAACACAGGCATCTTAACTGTGAGCTGCTCTTTGCCCTGTGAGCTGCTCCATAAACTATGAAGCAACCCAGCTGTTTGCCCCCTGGCTCCTTAAATTGATAGGGCTCAGATACCTAAGAGGTGAGTGTCTTGTATGGTCACTTTTGCAGTTTCAGCAGTCTGTAAGTTCTGATCCTGCATTCCCCGAGGGTGGCCCATCTGTACATCTGTGAGCAGAGCTGGCTGACATGTGAGCTGCTTCATGAGTTCCTGTATTTGATAGAAGAACACAGCTGCTTGCCTCAGGGCCCCCTTAAACCTTTAAGGATGGATGTCCCTAACAGACAACATTTGTTGTCATGATGTACCAATACAGCCCCGGCGAGTAACTCGCTGGTTTGCGCATAATACCGACCCTTCGGGAGTGTCTTAGTCTAGTAGGGTCAGCATGATGCTTGATTGCAACACTGGCAAGTTACTCACCAGGACCACATTCATTCAGGCATCATGACAACAAAGGGTATGATGCATTAATGCATTATGTCACCCTCAAAGGGTTAACCAATAAGCTGTCTTAAATCTCAATATCTGGTATGGCTACAGTTTTGTGTTTGCAGTTCTGATGTCTTTACTACATTATTCACAAACTATTTGAGCCGATGAGATTAATCAATTTTCAGGAGTATGATGCATGATGCATGAATAATTTGCTGACCAGTGTGTAAACATGTGTATGATGATCATGTGTCTTTGGCAACAAAAGAAAAGTTCGGTTTTCATTACTATGCTTGAAAAATGTTTTTTGTATAATTTTATATTGGGGTTTTGTACAGTGACCGAAATTCAGTTTTGTATTCTAAATAGTATTGATCTCTTTTCTCTTGAGTGACCTTGCATATGCAGTAGGGGGATAAAGATGCGAGAGGAATTAGGAGACAATTTAACATATGGAAAATATGATTGCTTGGTACTTTGTCCCATTCAGTACTTGTACTGCTCTTGTCTAATATTTGGTTATGAGTGAGATGTGATATTCCCGCTTTAATGCACCTCACCCGCTAACTCTTAGTAGGGGGCAGTAAGGGTCAAGACAGATTTCTCTTCAGGATGTATTATGTTTCGGACAGTGGCACCTCTCATGCCTGGGATGATGGCAATATTTTAGTGGGCTGACATGAGAAAAAAACTTTCATTCCATGACATTACATCCACACAGTCGGATTCATTTTCAATATATCAATTCTTGTAGCAATCCCAATGTCAACGTCAATTTTGGCAAAGACCTTTGGTAATGTTTCTGGGCATATGTTTGGGGAAAGGGATGATTAAGCCTGTGTCTCATGAGATCGGGCCAATGTGAACGTCTTTAACTGTGTGCCATCTTTGATTGGGTGCCATCTTTGTCCTCTTGGCTAACAAAAAAAACTTTTTCCTAACGGTTGGAAAATGTTTGCTAGAGGTCTACAAACGTTCGCAAAAAACGTTTAGAAAACGTTTTAAACGTTAAAACGTTGACAGAAGCAAACGTTTGTGTTAGACCGTTTTAAAACATTAGGAAACGGTTTGGAAACTAATGTTTGTTTGAGAACATTTTATAACGGTTTTATAACGTTTGGAAATGGTTTATATGACAACACTGGTATCATCTTGATGCATGAATGCAGCCCTGGAGATTATGACTCACCATGGCTGCATTAATCCATCACGGCCCTATATTGTATGCTTGTATACTATCCAAACTACTAAATGGTGGGATGTTAGAGCAATAATGCTATGAGATAAACAAAAACCGTTTGGAAAACGTTTGCAGGAGGTTTACAAACATTTACAAAACGTTTATATAATGTTAAAACATTGACACAAAAAGGTTTGCAAAAAAGAGTTTTATAAACGTTTGGAAAAGGTTTGGAAAAAGGTTTGCAAAAGATTTGGAAAAGGTTTGGATGCAAACTTTTACAGACAACTTTAGATGACCATCTAAAAGCCAAGCTGAGAACCGGTCCCAGGATCTATAGATTTGGAGTCCCAGGCTCTCCTTCATAAGCTAACGAGGCTGATGGCTGAGGGAGCATATAAGCCTGAAGGGATTCTTATCAAGACATCAAAGCATAGCCTATTAAAGCAACGGCCTTAGTCCCAGGTACTAGGGACCTTTAGCAAACCTGACGTAGCTCATTAAACACAGGAGTATCCTATGCCTTCAGCACTGCTACGTCTGGGTTTCTCTGAGCTTTTACATTGTTGCTAAAAAAGCTCTATTCTAGTACGCCCTAAATGAGCTGTACCTGTACTCACCATCTAGGGCGTACTAATATAATGACCTCCCCACTAGTATGGGTATGTAGGCTCACCAATCACCAGCAGCCATATCCCTGCACCTGCTGACAGAAGAAAGTGCTGAGATGTTGAGATTCAGTGAAAGTGTTGAACTTTAATATGTTTGAGTAAATTTCCCCATCTACTTGATTTAACATTATTCACCAAAATCTATCTTAGAATTCAGTTAATGATCAGTTTTATGCTCAATTTAAGAGTTTTGGAGTGCACGCTATAAGTCCATCCATTGAAAATTCACTGTAAAAGGCTTTACTTGGGCTCATGGAACCCTCTAGTTTGGCTCTTATTGCAAATCAAGGATATTTCAGGGTACCCCATCCTCCAAATATGATACTGTAATAACATTTGGAAGACATTTCAGTAGGAAAAGATCGGACCGTGTCACTTTAGTGCCTTGGTTGGGTTTCCAATAACAAAAGGAAGCTCAGCACTTCCCATCACAAGCAGTGATATACGAGAAGGTCCCAGGCAGAATGTGTCTACGGTTTTTAAGATGGTGTGGGATATAAGGCCCAAGATAAAAAGGTGTGTTTCATGTTACCCGACCCTACCTAAGAAAACAGGGCCGACCCTGTAGTTGTTGTGATAATTCACGAGTCGAGGCGGTCGTCGGCATTAAAGTTCGCGAGTCAATTTCTACTCTAGGTACTTTTCAGCCAAAGTAAAAAATTAAAATTAAAAAGAAAAAAAATCCGAACTACCTACCCTAGATTTTCAGACCATGTAACCTGAAACACACCTTTTATTTTGTGGCCTAAGGCCCAAGAAAAAAAAGGGTTTCAGGCAATCCAACCATGGCCGTTTTTCCCGATTTAGGGGAATTTTTATTTTCATTTTTCGGGTAAAAAGCGGTATTTGGGTCAGGAGGACAAGCTCCCACACCCATTTATTTGTCTGACCTATGAAAATTGCTTCTTGACAAAAATGTCTAACAATATCATTATATTCCTAGTTACTCTAAGAATCATTGAGTCTACTTCCAAGGACATATTTTGGCTAGCACACCCACCACGTCTAATGTGTAATGTGGTCAGTTACAAGGCGTGCCTCATTATTTCTATGTGAAATATGCTACATTGTAATACATGTTGCACATTGGCTGAGCATGTTCCAGTTTTACTCACATGTGTAACAGTCGTGGAAAAGTCATCTGGAGAAAGCGGGATTCGAACCCACGATCTCCTGACTCTGGAGCCATTGCTCTACCACTGAGCTACATCCCCATCCGACAACTTAACCGCACTGTACGTTACTGGATTGGAATGGTCCTTATATAGGGGTGTAGGATTACCCAAGTGATACCTCCCTGCGGATTTATCACCAAGGTGTGAGTAATCCGTGCCCGTACACATGTATGAGGTATCGTACACTCATTCCTGGAATTACAGTTCAAGTCATGTGAGTTTCCTCTTACTCCATTTTAAGCCATGCTAGGCAATGATGCTGTGCACATTAAATCAATCAGGTGTCAAAGCCAACTTGATTATCTCCATAAGCTATAGGCTCATTATGAAATTAACTCGACACTGTTTGAATTGTTCAGCTAGGCGAGTTTCCAGGCTTGTTTCATCATCACCACAAAGTACTCGTCGTCATCGATGGACGAGCTGACACCAATGTAGTAGTTCAGGAAATCCTCCTTTGTGATCTGAGGAAACATAGAAAAACATAGAAAAACTTATGACCACAGAACAACTGATGACCACACATCTCCACCTGGACCATATCAGTAGTCCAGGTTTGGATGATTTTGTCTAGATTTCAACATCAGTACTTTGAATGAGCCATTATTACAGTGGGCTTAAGTAATCTGCTTCAAGCCAGTATCTCTCTGCAGCAGGACCATCGTCTCTGCTCTGGCAATTGGATGTCAATTCCTCCTCCCCCTTTCTAATGATATCTCAATGATTAATTCGTTACTTATCATTATTTAATCTTCAAATGGAGGTCTTATATCTATAAAGTTATTTTCATGATTAGTATCATTCATGTATCAACCCCTTCTGTTGTCCATTTAGAACAAATGCAGTTGTATTGATTCCGTGAGGGACAACTAGAACATCGATTGAGTGACTCCCTCTAAAGTAGTACTATTCTCTAATTTAGTGACTCCATCATCACATTTCATGTTGGAACACAGTTTGTTTACAAGTAATATACAAACGTTCACTCATTTAAGTCTGTTGACACGGTTATTTTACAAGTTGAATATCAGGTGGTATACATAGACAAATGCCAACACCCATTAATACCATCTCTGCTGTATTTCACAAGTGGGGACTGGGGCCATATCCCATGAAGCCACAGGCTGAGTCAGATATGCCCCAGCCCCTATGAGTGAAATCTGGCAAAGAAGTATCAATGTAGTTAGCATATCCGTTTATTTTTTTGATTTGAAACCCAGGTTTTTCTTAGCCCATTGAATACGGTCACATTACATTCAATGGGGGCCATTGAATACGGCCCCTCCTATAGTTAAGCATAGTAAATCTTGTATTACAAAAAAATAAAGTCTAACATTTAACAAGTGAAATAACCCTGTCAACAGACTAAAATGAGTTTTTTTCTGTGTTTACTTTTTAATATCAGGCCTTATAATGATTTAAACTATCATTAATGGTGGGGGGCTGAAATGGCTTATTCCTATGCCATACAAATTTAAGGTAACCATCATTTTGATGATGTCACAGGCCCGTGAAATCCTAGACAGGGTTATAATTTCATGGGGGGGGATACGAAATATAGCCTCCCTTGGTTAAATCAATGGTAACCCGTATTCCATAGAAAACGACTCATATATTTTAGGACAGAAATAGTAAAGCATCAACTCACGTAACCTCCGCCGTGTGTGTTGAACTGACTGAGCCAGTTCTCAAACACCTCATCCTCCGTCCACTCTCCCGACTGGAACTTGGGGTGGAACTCAGCACTGGAATCACAAAGCAGAAATCACAAATGTAGGTTACTCTAATATGGTATTGGCAACATATTGGTGAATGCTTGAGCTTGTTTCAATACCTTTTGGGCTACTTTGGAAACTTTGTTAGCATCAAAGTGCAGAATTTTTCATGCCGCTTGAGGTACCCAGCTAACAAAATAACGTTTACATTACCAGGATTTAACGTTTGCAGAAGGTTTGCAAACGTTTGCAAAAACGTATATAGAACGTTTTTTTAACGTGAAAACGTTGACACCAAATAACGTTTGTATAACGTTATAGCCAAACGTTTGTCTGTAACGCTATGTGAACGTTTGTTTAACGTTTTTTCCCATAAAAAAATAACCATAACTGTAGGTATGAATAAGTACCAAATGCAGCGTAAAATCTGACCAAATAGTCTATTGTTTTATGGATCTCTTCAGGCTAAAAAACTCTGTAAAGCGGTTCAAGATTCGAACCCAGGATCTTAGCATTACAAGACATATGCATGCCTTCCCCATTATGCTATAGAACCTGTAGTAAATGTTTAGAGGGGAACTTATATGTACCCAAAACATCGTTTTTAAAACATTGCCATCAATGCATACGTCTATCACATTTGACATGGACCTTTGGCAAACCTGCTGTAGCTAATTAGGGACTTTTAGCAAACCCGACGTAGCTAATTAAACGCAGACGTAGTAGTGCTAAAGGGATAGGCTACGTCTGCGTTTTAATGAGCTTTTATGTGGTTGCTAAAGGTCTCTAATAAACATAGCATAGGCGTAGCCTTTACTCTTTGCACTGCATGCTACGTATCTGTTTAATGAGCTACAATAGGGGCCTTTAGCAAACGCAATGTAGCTCAATAAACGCAGACGCAGGCCATTAGGGAGCGGTCATTATTTAATAACGGGGGGGGGACAGAGGTCTGTCTCAGCCTCCTAACTATGACACGGCCACCTTCCTTTCTCCCATGCTGTGGTAGACTTACAGCATAATAAAGGTCTGTCCCTCTCACACACTATCTATGTGGCGGAGATTAAAGAGCCCTTGCTTGGGTAAAATGTATGTCTAGGAGCGACATTCTATATAGCTTTCAATGTGAATTGGACATCTGAGTCCGTGGCCCATCTGTCAGAGTCTTTGGTGATGTAACATGAAGGTCTGGGGTTCAAGCCTCTTTTATTACTTTCCAGTGATTTTGTAAAACTGCTAATATAAATACCCCATGAACATAATTATATAGGGAACTGTGCAATATCTAGATAAATGTAGTCCTAGCAGCTAGAACTAAAATCTTGGGACTGGCTCCATAGCTGGGCTTGAACCACCAACCTCCGTCTACCGAGACATGCATGGAACCATTGCGCCATGAAGGTTGTTGATGTATACAAACCTGAAGCCTATACTTCTAGGGAATATCTGGACATTATCTGCACAGAAATCTGCGCAATGCACATGTTTGTAAGCGCTTATAGGTCTTTACCTACAATACACGTAAAAGTGTGTGCGTCTGCATCCTGACCTCTGTGTCACCAAAACCTTCTTCAAACCTTCTGCAAACGTTTTCCAGACATTTAGAAAACGTTCTACAAAACGTTTTGGTGTAACCATTTCCAAACGTTTCCCTTCAAACCATGTGGAAACGTTTGCAAACGTTTGGAAAACGTTTCTTGTTAGCTGGGTACCTTTGATACTTTCTGGGCAATCAAGGAATTCTATTTTCAGATGCTATTTGGGTTACTTTATATATTTGTTCAGATACTTTATGAACTTTTTGCCTACCATAAAACCTCGCATTAATCCGCGACTAGTACGCGAACCAGATCGCCAGTGCAGCTTATACGTGAATTTTAGCTACTATGGTACAGTATTAAAGTCATGATGATCAGTATTAAAGTCATGATGATCAGTATCTTAGATAAGAGTCCTCTTGGTTACTGCTCACAGTTTAAATATGACCCATGTATTCCATGTAATCCCAGTTTTATTTTTGGGAGCAAAACCCCTAGAATGCCTTCCCCCTAAAAAAAACACACAGAAAAACAAAAGAGAACAGAGTAGGGCCAAAAGGATATGGTCGGAATACCTGAAGCTTTTATTAGCCTAAGTGTATTTAGTCAGCACTTATTGTGAAAAACTGCTTGTTGTTCTACAGTGCTCTACCTGTATACTCCGCGGAGATCATCAAGGTTGATCTGTCCGTCTCCGCTTGCGTCAAACTTTCCGAACGCCTCCTCAATCAAAGCCAGGCGTGTCTCAGAGATGGGAGGCTGTAGGCGGTAAACATGGGGCATTAAAGTGGCATAATCACCAAGTGTATCCCACTCACAATTCTAGGTCTGTTCTAGTCTACTATGTGGTTAAGCATGAGTGGTGAGAATGCTCCTTTAAAGTGAGAACATATGGGCAGACACAGGCATTTATAACCATCGGTCACCTAGGCAGCCTAAAAGTGGTATAATCACCGAGTATGTCCCATTGACATTTTACTATGTGGTTAAGTGTGAGTGGTGATATTGCCCCTTTAAAAGTTGTTGGCCCGGATGTAGAACTGTGGGCCCACGAGAAATAGTATACGTGATTGGAAAAGCTCTGCAGAGCTGTAGAACATGGTACGTAACATCTGAGGCTAAAATGAGTACATCTTGAAATATATCAAGATATAGACCAATACCATACTTTTTTAAAAGTTTATTTCGAGTGGCTTAACATGCAAAATTCACAATGGTATAATATAAAAGAGATTTTAAAGATTTACTGAGCTAGAACAGCTCAATGTCCGTTGCAAATGTGGAGACAGGAGAAGCTGGGGGATCTATGGGGACCGATAAACAGTTTGGTAATCTTTTAACAAGAGGGGTGGCTTGGGGATTTTGGTCTGAGCATACCAAACATTTTCTGGCCTGCCCAAAAGAGCGGTCCAAATGTCTCCTCTCCCAGACACGTTAAAACTCATTATGGCTGACCCAATTCAGGGACAGTAATGCTCAAACCTTTTTGATTGAAAAAATGGTGAATTTTTGCCCTCTCTCTTTTTGCCCCCCCCCCAATTCACCATCTATTGTTAAAAATCACCAGTCACTTGATTTAGTGGCTCAGGTGGTATGCAGATGCTGCCACCTGAATATCTCACATGAAAGCGTGCAATATGCCTACCCTAAGTGCAACAAGGAATTCGTCAAAGTTGATGTCTCCGTTCCCTGACACATCGATCTCGTTGTACAGGGCGGTGAGGGTGGCTTTGTCCATGTCGAGTTCTCCAGACGCCATCATGCCCTCACAGAACTCGTGCAGCTGTAGGCGCTTGTCTCCATTCTCATCCATCTGTTTAAACACTCTGCAATATGAACATGTATACATACAGAACTCTTGCATATATATTTTTTTTATATATATAATTCTACAGCTTTATATATATCCGAATCAAATTGTAAAATATCATGATAAGGTAGAGTCTAAAATATCATTTTCTAGGCTGTTCAATTGTAAATAAACTTCCATTTTTGATGACGTGATTGGCCGTGAAATACAGCCATAGTTTATTCATTATTTTGATTAAATACGGCTTCCCTTGGCTGAATCAATGAGACAGCCGTATTCCATGAATAAATATATTTAGACATAACAAAATAATTTGCTGTATTCAATGCTGGTACGCATTGTTACTGCTGTTATCAGTGGTTATCCTGCCAGTACCATATCAAGTGATGGCTGCATACACTAGACAAATGGCTTGCACCGTTGTAAGTGGTGTATTTGGTGTTACATAAGCCACTCTCAGACTTCAGATATCTCACAGTAACTATAAAAACATTGACTAGACCAATCCTGGCTGAACGTAACGCTTAGGACTGTAAGGGAGAGAGAGAGTGAGAAAGAGACAGAGGCAAAGCCAGGGTGAGGCAGATAAAGAGGCAGAGACAGGGAGAGGCAGATATATTGAGAGGCAGATAAACAGGCAGGGAAAGGCAGAGACAGAGACAGGGAGAGACAGAGACAGAGGCAGGGAGAGGCAGAGACAGAGACAGGGAGCTGCAGATACAGAGGCAGGGAGAGGCAGAGACAGAGGCAGGAAGAGGCAGAGACAGAAGCAGGGAGAGGCAGAAACAGAGGCAGGGGGAGGCAGCGACTGAGGCAGGGAGAGGCAGAGACAGGAGAGGCAGCGACTGAGGCAGGGAGAGGCAGAGACAGGAGAGGCAGCGACTGCAACAGGGAGAGGCAGAGACAGGGAGAGACAGAGACAGAAACAGGGAGAGGCAGAGACAGAGACAGGGACAGGGTGAGGCAGATAAAGAGACAGGGAGAGGCAGAGACAGGGACAGGGAGAGGCAGAGACAGGGAGAGGCAGAGACAGCTACAACTCATATTTGGTCATAATTTAAATGGGGATCGAAATCAGTCTGGATATGTCATCTCATGGAAAAAGACCCACATCCTTCAAACTTTGATTGACAGGTTTAGCTATGGGGCAGTCAGGTTCCGAAAATCTTCTAGAAAATTTCGGTGAGCATTTATGACTGCCCTGGCGTTGGGAAAAAAGGAATGTAGTGTTTGGAGGATCAATACGCCACGTCCCCTATTATTGACAGGTTTATGCCTATAAATCATACAACTATAATTTCCACTCCTTTAAAGGTCCAGCGCCCCTATATATACGGCTGAGTACCTGTCCCGACTGCGATCTAACTGTTACTGCACGTGCAGTTAGAACTGCAGGTTTAACCGCTATGATTTAGACCCCCTAGCTAACAATAGCCTACTACATTGGCAACACTACTCTCGTTTCGAAGGAAGGCTCTGGTAACTGCCAAATGTTAGGATTTTGCTGGGTCTGGGCATCCCCTGCTGGTAGCTTGGAACCAGCGAACAGGAACAGGAAATGGAACCAGAAAGGCTGATGGTAAAACTACCTAAAACTACCATCATACATTCTGGTTCCATTTCTTGTTCCTGTTCACTGGTTCCAGCCTACCAGCAGGGGTTGCCCAGACCCAGCAAATTCCCAAGTTCAAGGTCATTTGGCTGTCCCCAGAGCCTTCCTTCGGAAGGATTTGGGAACGAGAGTATGGGAACACAGGCATGGCGTAAGAACATTAATATGAGATTAGAACTATACAGTTTAAACCCCCAGCGCCCCTATACATTGGACTGAGTACCAGTCTTGACTGCACTCTGACTGTTGCTGGACGTGAAGTAAGATCTGCTGGGTTAAGCATGTTTTCTTAACATATAAATCGATATTCTCTGTATATGTATTCTTTTCACCCATTGAACCCCGGAAATATGTCTATCTGCTGATAAGAACTTCTAATCTATATTAGTCTCTCATCTGGAGAGGTCATTCTGTTTGCTGTAGGGGAGGGTATAAGGGGAATTATGCAATGTCCAAACGTCCTTATCCATTATGTAGACTGATTTGGATATTGACTTCTTGTTCATATCAGGGACTTTTTAACAAAGTGGTTGAGAGGGGAGACTATGGCATAAACAGTCGACCCCTTGACGAGAAGTGAGGTTGAGAAATCTCACCTGCTTTCGGCAAAAGGTTCGGATTACTACTGGGACAATCGATCCCAACCCCCCCCCCCCTCCAACCCACTCCCAATTGTTAAAAAAAAAAAGATCACTCCCGACCCTATTATAAACCTGGCTATAACCGTGAGTATATCCACCCATCCCCCTCCCGTTATAAAATGATCACTCCTAACTGCCTTTATGCTGAACTGCAAAAACCCCTGCTTGTAGCTTGGAACCAGTTAACAGGAACCAGCATGTATGATGGGCGGTGCTCTGATCCTACTTTCTGACTCCTGTTCTGGTTCCCGTTCGCTGGTTCCAAGTCAAACGTAGGGATTGCCTAAATCCGGCAGAAATTAAAGGTCAAGGTCATAGTGGTGATTGCATGTGCCATTCTGTCAACGAATCGAGTGGGAGACAAGTATACCACTTACCTAGGTGCAGTACACCTAGGCGATAAATAAAGGTTTGTTTCAGGTCACCCAACCGAGCCTATCAAAATAGGGCCGACCCTAAATTTTTTAATGCAATTTTTTGAAGAAATTGTTATATTTTACACTTTTTGGGGGTGTCAATTTTAGGTTTACAAATATTTTGAAAACATCTGACCATTTTTACACTTTGTTGGTCAATTTTAGAGTATGTAGAGGGGCTGTAAAAAAAGATTTAAAAAGTTTTAAGAAGGTTTTTTAATTTAATTTTTGTTAAATCTGACCTTCCGACCCTAGAGTTTTTTCCACGTTACCTGAAACAAACCCTTTTTCATTATTTGGCCTTACTTAGTTAATGTTACCAGAGGCAGAGGGTCTGGTACAACACCTACCTAGCTATAGTCCTGATGCCCTGGATACCCTTACTCAGGGTGTGGGCCTGTAGCTGCTGTAACGGGGTCCCCTCCGTCTTCATGGCCGCATACCGAGCCTGCATAGCCAGCTCCATCTCATCTGTGGCCGCCATTTTGTTTTTGTAGGAGGGGTTCCTGAGAGAGTTGGTGAGACAGAGTTGGTGGTATTGTGTGCTGTGTACAGGTGTAGGGGCAAGTAGTGTGTATGTGCTGTGTGTGTTGTGTGTGAGTGTGTGTGGGTGAGTGCTGTGGCCTCTCTACCTGTGTTTCATACTGACACAGTGCCTGAGGGCCGCTTACCAGGCACTGATAAAGTACACAGTGCCAAAGACCAATGCAGCAAGAAAGAGTGATATTTTCATAATATAGTTGCATCTACGTTGATTTTAGCAGATTCATCATAGCATTGCTTGCATTGGATATGTTTGCGAATGGTGTATATGGGAGGTGGGGGTGGTGGAGGTGGGAGGTGGAGGGGGAGGTGGGGGCACATTGAAAAAAGGGCCCTCGGCGGAGGGGAGCAAAACAAGATTAACCTCCATACTTGGGGGGACCAACACTAAATAGGGTCAATTTAAGTAACCGCGACCATGTTTAATTCCACATATATGCCATTTCTAGGGGAAGAAGCAGCACCCAGTGAGCATTATTGGGGGTGCAGAGGGGTCCCCCCCTGAGGTCGGAAAGTCGCTGAAATTAAGGAGTCTAGGTCACAAAGTCGCTTTTTTGGGACCTTTATCCTATTGTCACTTTTGCCTCAAAGTCGCTAGGTCGCTTTTATTATTGCCTTAGGTCGAAAGTCGCCTCCAAAACGGCCCAGGTCGCCAGGTCGCTTTTGACCCATCTGCAGTCACATTATGAGTGGGCATATTCTGGTTAATTAGTAGGGATGTCGGGAAAAGTTGTCAATGTGAGAACATCTCCAAGCATAGCAACCCCCCCCCCCTCTCAACTAGTAATACGTGACTCCCTTTCTACCCAATAGCCTCTACCTCACCCTGTCAGATAGGGAATGGAGGACTTACTGTGGATAGGGCTATACTCAAAAAAAACGAATGGTGAGTAAATGGTCAGAGCCCTGTAGGTAGGGCCGGTTACATACACGGGGGCAGTGTGCCTCTACCTCATTAACTGTGGAGTCAGGAAGGAGGACCATTCAGTAGTAGGCACAGGCCTACACTGAGCTGTGCTGGAGATGGTCGGGAGGTTTGTTTGTTAGCATTAGTAGAAAGGTCTGACACTGTGGTGGTACGGTCATCTAGGTTACCACGTGACCAAACACTACATACAACTAGTTCCCACAAGAATCAGTAGATGGCACTAGTATAGGCCTGGTATGTAGTGTTTGGTCACGTGGTCACCTAGATGACCGTACCACCACAGTGTCAGACCTTTCTACTAATACTAACGAACCCCTGGGGACCATCTCCACCATAGCTCAGTGTAGGCCTGTGGTAGTAGGTGCCCGCCGGTGAGTCACACTGTGTACCATGTGTAGCTGATCAATGTCTAACCCTTTACGGGCAGCATAGTACTGTAATGGTTTGTTGTCATGGTGCATAAATATACCCCTTGCTACTAACTCGCCAGTGCTGCATTCATGCATCATGCCGACCTTACACAGCAAGACTCGGTGTGACACACAAATACATAGATGATCAGTGGGTAAACCTTTAAGGGAAGCATAGTCTTTTAAGGAACTATGCCCATTGTTGTCACAAAGCATAATTATATACTCCTGGCGAGTTACTCGCTAGTGCTGCATTCATGCATCATGCCGACCTTACACAGCAAGTGTCGACATGATACATGAATGCAGTGCACTTGAGGTACCTTCCAACACTGTATTCTTGCATCGTGACAACAATGTACATGAAATGTTGATGTATAATGCGGTCCTTAAAGGGTTAGGGCTATTTGATCGGCTTGCACTCGGTGAGTGGTGAGACCATGTACCTGTGATTAGTCGTTACCTGCCTGGGCCTGTTTACTCTCGTTCCCAAATCCTTCCGAAGGAAGGCTCTGGTAACTGCCAAAATTTTGGGATTTTGCTGGGTCTGGGCAACCCCTGCTGGTAGCTTGGAACCAGCGAACAGGAACAGGAAATGGAACCAGAAAGGCTGATGGTAAATCTACCTAAAACTACCATCATACATTCTGGTTCCATTTCCTGTTCCTGTTCCTGTTCGCTGGTTCCAGCCTACCAGCAGGGGTTGCCCAGACCCAGCAAAATCCAAAGTTCAAGGTCATTTGGCTGTCCCCAGAGCCTTCCTTCAGAAGGATTTGGGAACGAGAGTAGGGCCTGTTCTCCTGAAGTATACTGTAATAAATGTGTGTTGCGTGAACATGGAAAAGGAGTAACATATATTTAACACAATTCGAAATGTTACACATGTGCACGTTATGAGCTTGAACTAAGTTTTCTCAACATCTACTTACACACTTTGTCTTGCCATGACGTTGCTGCGCAAGGTCAGGTCGCTACGCTCCAGGCAACCCCAAAGAAACGTGTGACAAAGGTGTGTTGACTTAACACACATTATTTAGAGTGTAGTAACCATTTGCTAGATACACTGAAAAAGTGAACTTGTTTCCAGACTTGTCGAAGTGACTATCATAAAATAAACAAGTCAAAAGTTGTCTAACCTATCAGGTGGAGCTGGCAAATGTCGGGTTTTGGGCTGGCTCATGCCAAGTGGGTCTTTTATCTCCAGCTTGAAGACCCGCTTCCTTGTCACTTAGACAATCTTTTAACTCGTTTATTTTATGATCTTCACTTGGTAGAGTCTGGAGACAAGTTTACTTTTTTGAGTGTATGTGGTTGGAGTTGGTGTACCAGATATATCATCAATGTTCGTCTAAAGGGACTCTTTTTGTAACTCCATACGTTGTGGGAGCAAGCACGTGCCTTAAGAGATCAAGGTCATAACACTCCACCGAAGGTTTACAGATAAATACAGCAAGAAAAATAGAAATGTTGTTCATAACGTTTTGAAAAATATAATTTCAACAGAAGAAATCAAAGCGCCGAACCGAATTTGGTAACGCAATTTAGAGGGTACCAGTTGCTTTCACATGATGTATATCATGCTATGGTCTTTGTATATCTAATTGCCTTTTAACAGAATTTAAAAAAAATACTAATTATTCGAAATTATTCAAAATACTAGTGGCAAAAACTGATATTTGGCTGTTTGAAGTGGCTATATTGGATTTGCATTTTATGGGTGACACTGCATCGTTGATTGTCATGTTGAGACCTTCATTGACATTTGTAATCCAAATTACCAAGGCATTAGAGATAGCCATTTTGATGATTCTTCTAACTTCTTAAATTTTTAGTTGCAATTTCTAAAACTACCACTGTTTACCCTTATTGTTCTAATGCATGTATATATGAGTATAGGTTAACATTTAAAAGACACGTTTTTCTGACAGGTCAGATTCGGCACCTGGTCAGAGACGGCACCTGGTCAGAGACGGCACCTGGTCAGAGACAAAAACATTGGCTCAAGGATATGAGACACAACCCTCAGTGTATATTCGTAGACCTTATTCAAAATTTCAGAATATGGGCATTTCCCTAAAGTGTATGAATGCGTGAAAGAGCTCAAGCAATCCCTGACCTCCAGGTCATTGCATTCTGAACATATTCCATTTTGAAGGTGACCTAACATTGGGATTTTGCAGACTGAGGACAAACCCCCCTGCTGTTCACCGGCCAAAAATTGGACGCTATAGTTTTGCATATGTTCATGGACTACATATATCATCATTGTGGGTGAAAAAAACTATCAGGACCTGAGGTCATGTGCGAAAGGTTTGTCTATATAACATAGAATGGCCCGTATACTGTTGTGTTAATAAATTCATATTTAAATTTCAAAGAAATGATAGACTGGCTAACGTTATGTGCATTGCATTCTTGACCCTGTAAGCTTCAATTTGATACCAAATATTTCCCAATTTTTGTGTTATATTTTTCATGGAAACGCATAATTTCTTTGAGTAGGCCTATCGCCCGAACCCGATAATAGCTGTGATGTATTTCGTTATAACAAATATTACAACAATCAACTAAACTCATCAGTTATGACATTGCTAAGTCTGAATCGTGAACGGTAAATTCAACAGTTTTTTTTAAATGAAATGCAGCAATGCCATTAATTTTAGCAAAGAACTGCATGCAGTGTGCCAAGTATATTGAGTATTACGTGAGGGTTTAGCAATGGGCCACTACTGGCACAGTCTGCCTTAGAAGCCAATCTGAATATTTAGTGGGGTAGGGGAGTGAGGGGCACGTTGAACCATTTCTGCACATTCATTTTTTTCCTGACCATATCAAGGTCATGTGAACTTTGGTGTTGCATCTAGCAGCTACCTTATATCAATGTGCTATATGCCGACCTATGGCAGAGCAAGTATGGTCATTTTGTGTATTTCTTTTGATTTTTTAAGGCCGAAAGGCCCCTGAGGAGCCCTGGTGGTGAGCTTGCGAACTACCATTATATTGTTTTCATTTGACAGGAAGTCAGTACGGGAGCCGCCATATTGTTTTAAGGTGTCACAACACAAATTTATGCATATATGAATAAAATTAATATTAATCAACCTTCTATCCTGCGGTTGATCATAAGCATACCTATACCCCTAACATGGACCCAAGGAATTCAATGGTTCTATTTGTTTGTTGCTAAGACACCTGGTTGCCTAGCAACAGCTATATTAATTGTTTATCTGCCTAGCAACACCCATTTCCATGCTCCTGGGGTTGTTTATAATCATACCTACCCCCCTAATATGGACCCAATGAGTTCAATGGTTCTATTAGTTTGTACCTAAGACAGCTGGTTGCCTAGCAACAGCTATTCTAATTGTTTATCTGCCTAGCAACACCCATTTCCATGCCCCTGAGGTTGATTATAATCCTACCTACCCCCCCTAACATGGACCCAAGGAATTCAATGGTTCTATTAGTTTGTTGCTAAGACAGTTGGTTGCCTAGCAACAGCTATTCTAATTGTTTATCTGCCTAGCAACACCCATTTCCATGCTCCTGAGGTTGATTATAATCCTACCTACCCCTCCTAACATGGACCCAAGGAATTCAATGGTTCTATTGGTTTGTTGCTAAGACAGCTGGTTGCCTAGCAACAGCTATTCTAATTGTTTATCTGCCTAGCAACACCCATTTCCATGCTCCTGAGGTTGATTATTATTGTACCTACCCCCCCTAACATGGACCCAAGGAATTCAATGGTTCTATTAGTTTGTTGCTAAGACAGCTAGTTGCCTAGCAACAGCTATTCTAATTGTTTATCTGCCTAGCAACACCCATTTCCACGCTCCTGGGGTTGATTATAATCCTACCTACCCCCCCTAACATGGACGAAAGGAATTCAATGGTTTTATTGGTTTGTTGTTAAGACAGCTGGCTGGCTAGCAACAGCTATTCTAATTGTTTATCTGCCTAGCAACACACATTTCCATGCTCCTTAAGTTGATTATAATCCTACCTACCCCCCTAACATGGACCAAAGGAATTCAATGGTTCTATTAGTGCTGCTGCACTGGTGGCCACCTAGTGGCTGTATATTACACTAAATCCTTGTAATGGCATGTTTTCCCCTGTTGTGTCACATCTGTCAGTTATATCAACCTTCACCCTGTTTATATGGTGTCTTGAATGGGTCCCCTACAAATATACCAACCATGTAGACATTATGTTCCTTCAAATGCAAGAATTGCGGTTGTTGCCACATATAAAAATGCCTGAGGCATTTTTTTACGCGGCAACAACCGCAATTCTTGTTTGAAAATTAAATCTTTGGGTGGTTCAATGTACCCCATGCCCTGGGCAGGTTGACCCACCCACTGAGGCACATTGAACCACTCATATCAAATAGTTAAAACAATCAGTAATATGGATAAATTATTGAAAGTTTAGGTTGAATTATTTGCTGTTGATACTTTTGCATAAGACTGAATGTAAAAAAACACTTATCTAATGCACACAAGTCAGTCAATTATAGTTTCAAGAGTAGTGGCTGGGTTGGTGCGTTCCAGGTTTCCCTTTAGGTCAATATAAACCATCTTAAGAGAATTGCTGTTAATTGCAAGGTCTATATAGATCTTTGATTATATTCTTCTATGATGTAACAGGCTGTCCTGCTTCTGAAAAGTGATACATCTAGGAATAAAGACACTATGAATATGCTACAAAAGAATCTATTACCACAATCAGCAAATCATGTACTTTATCATAACTGTAGAGTCAAATTGTAACTTCTTTGAATGTGTTTCTCTGTGAGCCCTAATTCTGATAAACTATGGGTTTATAGATATGAGGGCCCACTTGTTAGGTTATGCTATGGTAGACCCAGAGGTTGAACTGAGTAATATCTTCTCATCTCTCACCTACATGCTGACAAAGTTAGGCTGCCCTCTGGTGAGGAGCAGTGATAACTTGTCCCTCTATGCACTGCAATGATCAGGTGCATTGTTTTAAATAATGGAACTAGTCCTTCAAGGCAGAAGTTGGGGCACCTTCAGCATGGTTCAAGGTGCCCCAATTTTTGTGGTTCAATGTACCCCATGCCGAAGATTGTAGATAAGGTTAATGTAATTCAGATTACATAACACGCTCAGGAGTAAAATCAGGTTCTACTCAAGCATTGAGATGTATACTTTGACCTGTATAAAGATCTTAGGCTAGCTATGTTTTTCTATGACATGAGAACAAAAGTTCAACAGTTGCAAATATCTACTTTCAAGGGCATAAATCCTTTAATGTTGTCTAGTTTTCCCCCTGGCATTCCAAACCAAACATGATGCTGCTGCTCTGAACTGTGATGTGGTAAGAAAACTGCTGGAAAATTCCCAAAGGAATAGCAAAGAGAGGGAGTGGTTCAATGTGCCCAAGTGGTCAACGTGCCCCTCTCTTCCCTAGGACTAATTCAGAATAGGTTTTAGTCATAAGCTTCAACTCGTGGCCTGTTCCAGAGTTAGTCAGTATATATAGTTAGTACATAGTATATAAAATCTCGGTAGGGTAGGTTAGATTTATCTTCTTTTTTTTCTTCTTTTTTTTTACTTTGGCCTCAAAAGTACCGAAAATTTGACTCGCAAACTCTAGCCCCGACTTGCTGACAAGGGCGTCGACCCATAGACTATCAAATCCATTTGGAAATAGCTGCAAAATGACTAGAATATTAATATTTTTTTCTAAATTGGATAAAGTTTTCTACGGTCAGGTAACCTGAAACACACCCCTTTTTTTGGCCTTGGGAATAGGGTAAATGTCTGACCGTCCATAGTCCCCCCTTATCAAATGCGGGTGGGTACACAAAAGCGACCTGGTGGCAAAAATTAGAATTCCAGAAATCTCAAAGTTTTACTAACTTGATAAACCGACATTTAATACCTATCTCAAAGCACACATTTCCATAAAATATCTGGTCATTATACCTCTATCTATGTAGCATAATGGGGCATTGGTGCTATTTGGATGGCCTTAACCTAAAGCCCAAAATCCACGGCGACAAGAACCTGCGCTAAAAGGGTATCTCCCCTCTGCCACGCCAATTTCGCCCCCATAAAGCCTTGGACTTTGGTGGCACAGGCGCGAAAAGGGAGTGGCAGGGCGAAATAGCGGCGAAATTAAGGCGGCACAGGCGCGATACTGTTTTAACGCAGGTTCTTGTCGCCGTGGATTTTGGGCTTATTGGAATGATATATTCATACAAATAACCTGTTGGTGGAATGATATATTCATACATATTTATGACCTAATTATAATATTTATAATATTCATAACATGTTGGAAATTCATATTGATATTCATATTGATGTCCCAATTATATGGCTGCTATATTATATAGAGAGCTGCTATTACTATAGGCACAGGCAGGACCTGGCTGCTCCTAACATTTATTTAAATAACTTGTGACGTACGTAAGATTTTAAGGATTCTGGAAGGGTTGGTTGGAGCCAGAAATACTCTGGTTCTAGCTACACCCCGACAGTTGGAAGTGCACGGGAGTGGCAGGCGGGTGCGGGAGTAGGAAGCAGCAGAAGTCAGGGGTAGATAGCAGCAGGCAGCCCAGTGGAGGGTGATATACCACACAACGACAACGAGAAGTACTGGCCACTTGGAATAAAACCCTTTCATGCCAAGAACCTGGTCAATTATTTGTGGACATACCATCAAGGACTGAAAAATCCCCACATCTATTATGTTAATGATGTGTCTGAGTGCCCATGTATAAGAAATGTTTTACTATTAATTCATAACTTTTTTTTATTTCAACTGTGACCCCCAATTTTTACAATGCAGAAGTGTTTATATAGATCCCCCTTAACAAACTAGAATAAAGTTTGGTCGTTTAATTAGTAGCTAGGGGGTAATTATCCATGACACGGAAAAAGAAAATTAAGAGTTTCGTTGGAGAATCCAAAATCCATTCCAGAATTGAAGCATGTAGTGATTTCTCTAAGGCTTCCGTATTAGCAAGTATAGTGCCCCTCGTTTAATGTGTACACCAGAAGGGTCATAACGACGTGAAAAATAGAATTTTGAAGAAAAATTGTTTCAAAATTACATACAACTCTTTCAATTGTACTCTTTCCCATTCATTTCTACATGCATATTGTTTTGTTTCAGTGGTGACATAAAAGTAAGCACCATGACAAATGGGTTTTATTTTGTAAATAGAAAATCAGTAGAAGACCTAAATGTTCTAGCTACTAGCATTAGTCTTTAAAGCAAAACAGCAGAAACCACCAAAAGTTTGATACAAGAGTTTTATTGACGACTTCATTAACAGGAGTAATGTAACAAAGATACAGCATCAGGTAAAAAAATATGTTACAAAATCTCCCCCTTCAGGAAGCCATCTGACTAGAAGCTGTACATAACCGGTGTGAGTCCCCTATACATAACAGGTTGTCTATATAAGGTCTGACATTGCATGAACATTGGCATTTAAACAAATTTTTCAATCCTTAAAGTCACTCTTCCAGCAGCTTTTACCATGTAAATACCACATGAAACACAGAAAAGTCATAATGACATTTAAGCAGCTTTAAGTGGCATTTTCAGGAATTTATGGTGCTTGAAGTGTGACTTTAAGCAGTGTAAATGCCAACTTTCATGCAGTGTGAGTTATAACAGTTTAGTTGAGGCCCCAGGCTTCGCGGAGGAGAGCCAGGAAGACGATGTCATCCTCGATGGCGGCGCTGACAGCCAGGTAGTACAGGATGAAGTCATCCTTGCAGATCTGGAGAAATAAAAAATAAAATGGAACTCAATTGGATGCACAGACTTAAAATACTGGGGGAAGGGTAAACATAAGAGAAGAATTCAGCTGAATACATAGAATGAAAAGACTGGTAACAGTAATTGTAAGGGTTCGGCATTACAGTTGTTTAGTCATAAAAATTAACTAAAATAAACTGAATGCACAGTCTGGGAACAGTTTAGTTTTGGAAATTGTAAAGCCTACATTTAAGTATGCAGACCCGATTTTTTTTTAAACAATTCTAAAGAGATACACTATGATTGTTATTTCAGATCCTTGCCTGGCTATCGCCTCACTTCCCTCTTTCCAAAAACTTGCCTTTAATCAAGTGATTCACTTAATATTGATATCATGAATTGCACTTCTCTTGCTTACCCAGGCTCAAACAAAGATCGAATTTGAAATGTAAAAAAGTATGTTGTACTTACGTATCCTTCACCGTAGGTGCCGAAGAGGGCCAGGGTGGCCTCGATCTCAGCAGCATCACCGCTGAAAGCACAACAGGATGAGTTAGTTACATATGGCAGGTATACATGATGTAAAATATACTGCATCTGCTAATGATTATGTGTTGTGCTGCCTGGAATTAGGGCTAGGCTTTGTTATGTCTGAGTGGGTGTAATAATTATGTAAACCACAGCAGGCATGGAGAACTATAAGGCTATAAGGCTCCCTTCACTGTATTTAGCATACAGCTTGGTACTCGTCCTATAACTACTACATAACTGGATCTCTGGATAATTATCATATAATACTTATAATGTTTACCAAACATATATAACATATTCAATAATCATATACAACCCTTTAAGCAGCATTCCTGAGTAACTTGACAGTGCTGCATGTATGCATCATGCTAACACTGCAGGTTGATACACTCCTGAACGGTCGCTATGATGCACCCATACAGAGCTGGTGTGCTACTACCCACAGGGCACGAAATTCGGTTCAACATTGAATCAATTTTGAATCAACATTGAATCAATATTGACAACTGGTTATCAATATTGATTCAATGTTGTGTGCCCACTGAGTGTGAGTTTGAAAATATTCTATTGACTGAATTCCTTATATGAAGCCATTCAAACAAAGCCACTGATCCATACATTTATACATACAAAAGTTCAAGTAGAGTACCTCTAAGTTCCTCTAAGCTCTACGCAGCATATAAACTGGGTAGCTACTGCTTTGTTGGTGCATTATGATGATAACATGTTTTATTGAGGCGACATGTCATTCGTAGATATTTAATATTTATTTAGATGTATGATTGAATATTTTCAATTTACCTGAAGATGGCGATGAGGTCGGCGGTGTTGATCCTGTCATCAGCGATCTCGAACTGAGCCACAATGAGCTCGATGAGGGCCAGACGCTCCTCAGAGCATGGGGGCTGTGGGACATGAACGGTAAGACATTAAATAGAGCTAATTGGCATTAAAAAGAGGTAAATGACAGCAAATAGGTCTAAATGGCATAAAATAGGGCTAACCAGCATTAAATGGTACTGAATGGTGTTCCATGATGTTAAATGACATTTGATAGTATGGAAATAATCTGATGAATAATGATAAATGGTATCAAATAAAATGAATGGTATTAAAGTGTTACATTGTATCAGATGGTAGTGGTAGGATTCACTTGCACTACATAGCATATGAGTGTGTCGTGGGTCTATCGGCCAATAAAATTACGATTGATAGATTTTGTGTATAAATCCGGTATAAGCCACATATTCCGAGGAAATCCTATGAGCCACATTTGCATTCTGTTCATGGCGATTTTAGTATTGTACATAAATATACCATTCTAGGCCAAGAAAAAAAGGTTGGTTTCCGGTAACATGGTCTGACAAGCTAGGCCCGGCCGGTCAAATTTATTTTTTCTTTTTGGCTTTTTACCCTCTTAGGGCCCGGTTTTAGGGTTTTTGCCATAAAATCCTTAATAATTGTCTGAAAAATTTGGACCCCTTGACCGGGGGGAGGTAAAAAATGTAGACGCCTCTTGGGGGGTCAAAGAAATTAAACCTGTTTTCAGGGAAAAAGCCTGCTCGTTACTATGCTACAAAGGGGCTCAAACGCACGTGATTTCCAGCTTGCCAGGGGGGGTAAATAAATTCGACCCCTCTAGGGGGGGTGAAAAAAATCCGCACCCTCCGCGCGAAATCTCACCACCCTCCCCTGTTGTTAAAAAATGAGCACTCCCTTAGATCAATGTTAGTCCGCGTGCTTACCCTGAGGGCCATGATGAACTCGCCGAGGCTGATGGTTCCGCAGCCGGCGGCGTCGATCTCGGTGAAGACGGCGGTGACGGCGAGCAGATCCAGGTCGAGGCTACCGGAAGCCAGGAGCACCTCGCAGAACTCCTCCAGGGACAGACGGGTCTCTCCGGTAGGGTCCACGGCCCTGACCACACTGTTAGGGGATAAGATGTAAGATTGTAAGATTATAAGATGGTAAGATTTTTTATTCAAACTAAGTCACGGTTTTCACTGCGATTTTCAAAAGTTGTAAAACAGAACGATATGTACAAGCAATGGTAATATGTCGTCCATTCAATGATTAACTCTGTATTTATACACAGAGGAATGTCCTGGATAGCTCATTTAAAGTCAGAGAGCTGTGATAAGATTAGGAGAGTATGTAGACTGATGAGTGTTGGTGACTCATATGACATTGATATTCTTTCATGAAATCAGAGGGCATTGCTGGTGCAATGTACCATCTATGATATTAATATGTGTAACATTATTATACTTATACCACACTTGCCCAGAAGAACAAAAGAAATGACAGGACTGTATATGACGTACAAAAGGTGAGAAAAACACTCACCACTCGTGTGGCATGAGTTAGTTCAACCACTCCAGACCCCTGTACTGAGGATAATGGCTTAGTCAAGGCTGAGTACACTCGTCTGTGACTCGTGATCAGCCTTGACTGTCGCCATTATCCTGCAGTACAGCGGTCTGGGAGTGGTTTAACTACTACATATATATATATAGTCCTTGATATATTTCATTATGTATGACATTTATATTACACTGATCACAATGTTATAATGATAACGATAAATTATGAGACTTATAGTATACATACGATTTATATAGACACTGGAACCATTTTACAGGTAACACAATCATGTACTCGTACTGGGAGTGGTGTTTATACAATTATACTCATTTTGGGAGCGGTATTTTTTATAATCATACTCAATTTTGGGAGCAGTGTTTTTTTATTTCGTAATTCTACTGATTTTGAGAGTGGTATTTTTGTGCAGTCATGCAAGGTTGGTGTATATCGGTTGCATCTTTTCCTATCCAAGACCGTGAGAGGGGTTAAAAACGAGACCAAACTAAGTTCTTAACCCCCCTCCACCCCCCCCCCCCCCCCCAATCCTATATCTAAGACCTATATCTAACATCACGGGTTGTATGTAGCAGCGCTGCCTGCGGTGGGAGGTCGGACCCTGACCCTGTACATGGCGTGCTGTGTGTTACGTAACATACTCAGACACACACAGAGATAACACTGATAACACCTATCTATCTCCTACAGCCTATAGATAGGGTAGACTCACCTAGAGTCAGACGCATACCTTGTATAAAACACACTCAGACATACACACAGATAAGGTCACTCAAAAAAAAAAGTTGTTTCTCATCACCCGGCACTCAAAAATATGACGAGGGCATTTTTTAACTCAATTAATTTTTTTTTACTGGGGGCCAAAATACTTAGGGAAACTAAGACTTTCCGCGCACCATTTTCACATTTTAGTAGTTAACAGTTTATTGATCCATACAGATTGTTAAAATGCAATCTATTCCTATCTCTATGCGTTACTGACTGTATAAGCTTTAATTTGATACCAAATATGCCTATATTTGTCCATTTTTTCTCCTCATCAGGCTAATCCCCTCCTGTCACATCTAGAAGAAAGGGACTGATAAATAATTCACCCATGATGCACTGCTCTGGAGTCGGGGGCCTAACCACAATGCATTGCTCTGAGCCAATATGGCCGCCCCCATAGCCTAATGCGGTAGTCCCGTATAGATAGGGTAGACTCACCTAGAGTCAGACATACACCTTGTAGATAACATACTCAGACAGACACAGAGATAGGACTGATTACACATATCTACCTCCTACAGCCTATACTACTCATCTAACAGCGTCAGGACACATGAGAAAATCGCGCACGAACCCTCACATACAGGTCTCTCAGTCTCACTGGGCAACTCCCCATCCCTCTACCATTGCAATAGTTGGAATTATCCTCGTATCTACCTAAGGCTATAATTTTAAGTGCTAAACCCGATGGGAATCGCTCCCCCGATCATGTAGATGATTCAGCTTAGTGGATACGAGGATTATCAAAGGTTCCAGAGGCAAAAGACTGAGACGCCCCATGGGCTTAGCACTACCGCTGCCCGAAGCCAATGGGCGATAATATAATACAATACATTGTGCGCCGTCTGGTGAGGGGCAGGAGCACTGCTGGTAGTTGACTAGTATAGATAGGGTAGACCCACCTTGAGACGGACACTCGATTTCCTTTTCTTTGTCTCTTTATTTGTGAATAGTTGTAAAGTTCAAATGTTATTCTTTACAAAAAGCAGACACTGTACGACATATTGTACATGGATGACCTCAAATTTCACTGTCGGTCTCAGGGTATATATGTGTCAGACTCATGGTTAATCTACCCTTACACTATAGCATAAGTTCTGAAATCTATTCAAGCTCTGGCTTATAAAAGGATGAATACTGTAATGTATTCAGTGGAAATCCTTGTGGTTGATAAACAGTAAATGTTTATACAGCGCCACACCCAGGTTCCACTTTATATACTACTCATACCGTGACAGCATCCCTTCACCCCGGACCACTGAGTACTGGGTATGTACCGGTATGGGGAGTCTTGTGGGTAATTAATGAACTAGTGCTTGGACCCTAGTAGAGTATAAAGATCATTTCCCGTTATATCCCTGTGCTATTCGGATTAACCCCCTCTTCCACATTATATCTGGCAACAACCCACTCACCCCTGAAGAAGTTCCAA